>OZ024740.1:43595869-43618369 GCA_964016885.1 Eledone cirrhosa
TGCATGTGAAAATTGATATTTGCCTTCTATTGCATTAGAATTTGTCATGTTTAATTAAAATGTTATTTTCAACTAAATGCAAATGGTGCAAATTTGCTCCATTTAGATTCAGTTGTTAATGCTCACCTACTAATTTAAAAAAATTGTATTTTCTTAAATGACTCTTATTTATCATAAGTTAATATTTTTAAGATAGGTGAGTGCTCCACGATCTGACCTATGTCCCCGCCATGTGGAGTGGATGCTTGTACCAATTAGATAAAATATCTCAACTTATTTCTGTGACTCCAATGCACAGGCTGACACTGTAGCTTGAATTAAATTCAAAATTGGTACAAGTAACTAAGAGGTCACAAAAGAATAGCTTCACTTTCACCTATAGTTTTCATTAACATCATTTTTGGGATTTTTTGATAGAAGTAACTAAAGTAATAACTATTTAATTAAGTAGTTGTTGTTTGCATTGCCTTGAAAAATAGGAAACTAGCTAGAAAAATGCGTACAGCAAAAAAAAGTAATATTGTTGGAACAAACCTTTAAAAATACAGGACAAGGAAGTAAGATAAACCTTTAAAAATACAGGACAAAGAACTAAGATAAAACTTTAAAAGAATAGGACAAGGAATATAAATTTTTACAATAATATTAGTGGCAAAAATTTTATTGGAAAAATAGATAATTGATCAAATAAAAGTGATTTATTTGAGTAACATGAAATTACTTAATGAGAAATATCAATACAATGAAATTGATCCCTGTCTTGTGTTCCTCCTCCAAGTCCGAGTTGTACCAACTGGTTCATTGGTTCATGAGGAAGTGGGCCAGGAAAAATGTAGGAAAAGTCATCATGGTTCATTTCTGTTCTTCCCTTCTACTCGAGCCCCCTCAGCGCCTGCATCCCCCAGCTACAATGACTCCCAAATCAGCAGTCTGTTGCTCCTGCACCAACGCCTCCACCTCCTCCCCCCTCGTCGCCTGCTTCAACTTTCATCATTGCTGCGCCAACATGCCCAGTGCTGTCTGGAAGTGGTTCAACGAGTCCGGCGCCGGCTTCACCTGCTTCAAGTGCTCTCCCAGGAAGAAGCACTCTGCCCTATCCACCTGCCCTTCTACCACTGCCCATGAAGCCAGTCCGGAACCGTCAACCGTGCCTCAAAGTGTCATCGAGGACCAGCAGGATTCCGAGTCGAACACGGGCCCATTCACCTTGGTCACTCGCCGTCATCGTCCCAGAGTCAAGACCCGTACCCCTCCCTCTCCCCCTCCAGTTCCTGCTCCGACCCAGTCCGAGTTGCGCCGGGTCATCCGCGAGGAGTTGGACCGGGAAAGATGACAGACAAGTGATCATGGTTGGAGTGGATGCATGCGGAACATCATAGTTGTAATTGGTGTAATGATGGAAACTCAATTTTTTACCAATTGAATTTTGCCACTAATATTATTGTAAAAAATTATATTCCTTGTCCTATTCTTTTAAAGTTTTATCTTAGTTCTTTGTCCTGTATTTTTAAAGGTTTATCTTACTTCCTTGTCCTGTATTTTTAAAGGTTTGTTCCAACAATATTACTTTTTTTTGCTGTACGCATTTTTCTAGCTAGTATAATATCCTTGCATTGCCTGGAAAAAAAGTGGATTACAGGGAATAATGCGGGCGCATGTAAAGAAATATTCTTAAATTAATAAACCTAGAAAAGTAAAGGTCAAGTTATTACACCTGGAAAAGTAAAGGACAAGAAAACTTCTTAAAATATTGCAGCTAAAGTCTAAATTTGAAAAAAAATATTTAGATTATAAAACTAAAAATAAATAATTATAAGTTAATTGTTAAAAAAATATCGCTTTAATGGACTGGAAAAATGACTGTCTTATAGGGAGAGTTGACTACTGTATACTTAATTTTTTTCTTGGTGTATACAAATTAATCTTTTTAAAATATAATTTGTACAATAATTTGTACAATAATTTGTACAATAATTAATTAATAATAATAATAATAATTAATATGTACAATTTATTAATTTATGTTATAAGATATTTAAAAATGTTCACTCTTAGCAAATTATATTTTTAAAAATTTAGTTATAAAATAATGCAGTAAAATAAATCAAAAACAGTGCATCATATAATTGCACTTTTTATGAGTATTACAGATTTTTTTTATAATATAGTAAAATTCAACATCTCAAGGGGCAAAATTAGGTAAAAGTCAATTCATCAATTATTCATTTATAGTGAATCAATCAATTATAGTGAATTCATCAATTCATTAGATGAACTGTTGAATTAGACAATGTTTAATTTTTAATTCTAGTCTAATTTTACTCTACCTAAAAATGTAGATTGGTTATTTTGATCTCTGACAGGTCTTAAATTTCATTATTAAACAATTATAATTTGTTATTATTTATCATTACGGACTGGGTGATTCTTTGTGTCCTTGAGCAAGACACTTTATTTCACATTGCTCTTTCTGCCAGGACTTGCGAATTGTAGATAGTATCATCAAAGGATTGGCAGTATCGGTAGAGGGTCGGACGCCATGCTTTCCAGCATAGTTACGTCCCTTTACGATCCGAGTTCAAATCTCGCCGAGGTTGACTTTGCCTTTCATCCTTACGGGGTCGATAAAATAAAGTACCAGTAATGTACTGGGTAATTGCTGGCCTTGTGCCTAAAGTAGAAACAATTATTTATCATTACAGTTGGCTCCCTAATTAATTATTAATTAATTGTTAGTGTCATTTACACGCCAAAATTTTGTTTTATTTGATCTTTATAATTGTCACTCATTTTTCAGTCCCATTTAGTAAAGTAAAATAAAATATATTTATTTAATGACCCAACCACTATGGTGTAAATTAGGATCACAAAATTAAATAAATGATCATAAATTAGTATTATTATCAATTAGAGAGTCAACTGTATTATTAGAATTTATCACTTTCTATGTATATTTAAATCAAATATTTTTTATTATTCAAATTTATACTATAGCTGCAATATTTTAAGAAGTTTTAAGAAGAAGTTTTCTTGTCCTTTACTTTTCCATGTGTAATAACTTGTCCTTTACTTTTCTAGGTTTATTAATTTAAGAATATTTCTTTACATGCGCCCGCATTTTTCCCTGTAATATATATATGGAAAAAATGAAATTTCATTTCTTACTCTTAGTACGGCTGATACTTAAATATAAGTATGTATATGTACATACATATATGTATACAGACTATGTATACGAATTGAGCCGTAGAGTGTTTGGCAACCATCGTTGACCTTTTGTTCAACACTGACAAAGGAACGATGAACAAGTTTCTAGCATATTAGCTGTTATCAGCACCGTATACCTTCCTGTCCGTCGATTGAATGTTTGAAAGTATATACTTTCCTTATGCATATTAACGGCTGAGCAGCGTAATTTGCATATCGGGTGAGTTAGTCGACCGGGCGTACCGAAAACGATAATTGTAAAAAATGAAATTTCATTTGTCACTCTTAGTACGGCTGATACTTAAATATAAGTATGTATACGTACATACATATATGTATACAGACGTACAGTAGTATGTATATATATACATACATGCACACATATATATATACGTATGAGTTTATCGAACATTTATTATAATGTTCGGTTTGTTTGAAAATATGTATATATATATATATATATATATATATATATATATATATATGTATATATAGTACATGAAGAGAGAAGAAACATTATATATAATTAGTAATAAGATATATTATACCTAGCTGGTTCTGCAGTCCCCGATTACGTAGTTTCGTAGCATATTATGCAAAAACACTAGATCATAGAGATATAGAGTTCTTGTGAGGTTCTGCCGACTTATCAAGGGGGTACCTCATTAAGGATTTCAAAACACGTCTGCAATGCACGAGATAGAATCTCGAAAAGGCGGAGGGTGAGTCAGTAACGTGATACAGCAGTCAAGAAATAGAGCTAAGCCCCTTATAACCCTGAAAAAAATACCACGTATGCGGTGGGGATATTCATATCAAAGCCGTAGAAGAGGTGGTTTGAGGAGGCGAGAAGTATGAGTAATGGTAGCTATCCAGCAGTCACTACACTTCAAAGGTTACTCGACCAAAGGGAGTTATAAACAATATATAGAGAGAAACACACAGATACATGCGGACACATGCATATACATGAATATATCCACACATATCCCTGTGTTAGTGGCCCCAACCTCAACCGATGTTGCTCTATGAATAACTGGGACAGAACTAACAAAATGGATAAGACTGATTCAGTATCAGAGCTATAAAGTACATTATGAAGAGAGAAGAAACATTAGATATAATTAGTAATAAGATATATTATACCTAGCTGGTTCTTCAGTCCCCGACTACGTAGTGTGTTTCTCTATATATATTGTTTATAACTCCCTTTGGTCGAGTAACCTTTGAAGTGTAGTGACTGCTGGATAGCTACCATTACTCATACTTCTCTCCTCGTCAAACCACCTCTTCTACGGCTTTGATATGAATATTCCCTCCGCCTTCGTGGTATTTTTTTTCAGGGTTATAAGGGGCTTAGCTCTGTTTCTTGACCGCTGTATCACGTGACTGACTCTCCCTCCGCCTTTTCGAGATTCTATCTCGCGCATTGCAGACGTGTTTTGAAATCCTTAATGAGTTACCCCCTTGATAAGTCGGCAGAACCTCACAAGAACACTTTATCTCTATGATCTAGTGTTTTTGCATAATATGCCACGAAACTACGTAGTCGGGGACTGAAGAACCAGCTAGGTATGATATATCTTATTACTAATTATATCTAATGTTTCTTCTCTCTTCATAATGTACTTTATAGCTCTGATACTGAATCAGTCTAATCCATTCGGTTAGTTCTGTCCCAGTTATTCATAGAGCAACATCGGTTGAGGTTGGTACCACTAACACAGGGATATGTGTGGATATATTCATGTATATGCATGTGTCCGCATGTATCTGTGTGTTTCTCTCTATATATTGTATATATATATATATATATATATATATATATATATATATATATATATATATACATTCATACTCACGTTTCTCTATCACTCTCTCCCCTTCTCTCTCTCTCTCTCTCTCTCTCGCTCTCTCTCTCACACACACACACACACACACGCTCTCATTATATATATATAGGTTGACTTTGCCTTTCATCCCTACGGGGTCGATAAAATAAAGTACCAGTAATGCTGGCCTTGTACCAAAAGTAGAAACAATTATATATATATATATATATATATATATATATATATATATATATATATATATATATATATATATTATCAAGAAAACGAAAAATCAGTGATGCATCTGGACTTAGTTTATTTCGTGTTGCAAATGTTTCGCCGGCATGTAGCTCGAGTCATGGTCCTTGTATGGATCTGGCTGATTCTACTTCTGAGGGTTCTTTCAGACACGTCTGTTATGTCCGGAGCAAATTTTATCACTGTGGTGTTGTCATCAAAACAACCTCTCAAAAAACCTTCTTTCCACTGTTGTCATGCCATTGGCTGTTTTTACTCCACGTCAACACAAGTTCTGGTCAATATCTGCTGCCACACAGTTCATCAAAACACAACAGAACCCTCTGTGTTCAGAGAACGTGAGGCCGCCTGTGAGACGTGGGACCGACTGGGACTTAGCCCCGTAGACGTCCTTCCTCCTTCTCCCACTGTTGCCGTCAAGTTCCCCCAACGCACTTGGGATGCCATCCAGTGCAGCCTGGCCTCAAACTGGCTCACGAGCCAGCTCGACCAGCACCGCCTTGCTTGTTTTCGTGCGGCCTCCAAATCCCACAGTGGTGCCTGGCTCCATACGCTGCCCTCCTTCTCCACTGGAATGCACTAGACAACCATAGCCTGCGAATCGGCGTTTCCCTGAGGCTCGTCCTCAGGATCTGCTAGCCACATCAATGTCGCTGCGGTTCCACCGTGACACTTTCGGCTCCACTCGCTTTCCTGTCACCACAGTGCCGGCCGCATTCCATGCCATTCTACCCTCAACGAGGTCGTTAAGCATGGCTTGGACGCTCCAGGCTTCCATTCCCAGCTCGAGCCAGTGGGGTTGGATCGAGGGTACGGCAAAAATCAAGATGGCATGACCATCTTCCCGTTCCGCGGTGGCAAACCCCTCGTCTAGGAATCCACTTGCACCGACACTTTCTGCAGTCGCAACCTGGTGCAGTCTGCGACTGACCCAGGTTCTGCTGCACGTCGGGCTGAGGGGGCCAAACTCCTCAAATACCGGTCGCCCTTCGACAGGTTTGAGGTCGTACCCCTGGCAGTGGAAACTTCTGGTGTCCTCGGCCCCAGGGCTACCTCCTTACTCACCACCATAGGCGCTGAGCTGGTCAGCCGTAGGTGTGAGCTCCGCGAGTTGGGGTGGCTTTTCCAGCGCGTCTCCCTTGCCGTCCTCTGGGGAAACGCCTTCTCCATTCTGTCCGCCGAGGCTGTGGATGGGCCCCATCGCGTACATTAGTTAAATACCATTCTTTCATCTCATACATATATATACATACACATCACTGTTATTATTTATATATATATATATATATATATATATATATATATATATATATATATATATATATATATATATATATATGTGTTTATATATATGTGTATGTATATGTGTGTGTGTGTGTGTGTGTATATATGTTTGTGTATGTGTACGCGCATTTATAAGTATAGGGATATTTATTTTGTCAGTTATTCAACAAAAATATATAATTTTAACTGATTCGAAGCACTCGACAGTTCATCAACTATTTTCCGTCCGACATATTTCAATGGAGTCATGCTGTGTTCAGTACTTCACACGTCTGCTCACACTTTAGAGTAAGCACACACGCATATATATATATATATATATTTATAAATGAAAATATAGAAATTAATGTGGGCAAGAAGCCAACAGTATTTCATAATATATAAGTGACTATAAGGTCAAAATGGAAAATAATTAACGTAAGATAATATATATATATATATATATATATATATATATATATAATTGGAAATCAGTAAAATCGAATCTCTGGCGGTTTGCAAGTAAATTCGGCCTAATTATATGAAATGATGAGTTAGCAAAGCACTCGATAAGATAGGACCTTAGAGTAATAACATACGTTTAAATAGCTTGACAAATCGAAGATTGTGGTAGGCGAAACTAACACACAATATATACCAAAGTAACGATAGAACTAATCAGGTTGAGAAAAGTACACCTGGACAAATCAAACGAACAATCGTTTAAAGTGTTTCTTTGAATCCGAAATCAAATATCATACTTACGTGAATGGCAAGCTCATGGTATTGGTGATCGAACGGAGGATTCAGTTTATCAACAGGTTTATCGTTCTGCCTAGGACCGGAGTGATAAATTATATGTTGCTGCTACATGCTGCTTATCGTATCTATAGATATCACGTGTTAATTCCGGCAAGGGAAATAACCCCTGGTTTTAGACGGGTCATTCAAAATGTTAGCGAAAGGAAATATTTTAATTTCCGCTAATCATCATGATAAGCTCTCAACTAGATGTTATAAAAGAAACACAAATAATTAACCATTCAACAGAATTGTCTAATTAAATTAATTAGTTAATTATTAAATATATATATATATATATATATATATATATATATATATATATATATATATATATATATAGAGAGAGAGAGAGAGAGAGAGAGAGAGAAAGGAAATGAAATGCAGCTACAAATAAGCTTAATTTGGAATACTTTTATGATTTCCTTTAGAATAATTTAAAAGGTTTACAGATGCCCCAGTAATTCTTGATACAGAAATATATTGTATTACACATATTTTTGAGTAGATAGAGGGCACGATGTTATCCTTGTATATTAATTTTCCTGTAAACATTCGTATGCATGTATGTCTGTATGTCAGGTCACTCTTGAGTGCTACTGGTAACATTTAACCCAGTACAACCTGTTGCATTGTCGGGTTGTCGTCGACTAAACCGGCAACTTCACTAATTTTACTTGGTGAGGAAGGGGGTTTTGGACACACTGCAGGACACAATACAAAACCTGACAAAGGGCAGAAGAAGTCATAAGAGTCAACGGCCATCCAAAAGTGTGTAAATATGTATATACACATGTAGCGCGTGGTTAAACCACTGGGAGTGAAGGACCCCTAGCCTTTGTCAGGGCATTCTTCTAGGAGAAGGCAACTCAGGAAACTGGGAAAACTCCGATATAAAATCTGCGGCTCAGTAGTTACTGATGATGTTGATCTTTTCTTCTTTTCGGGTTACAGCTACTGTCGCTCAGAGAGTGGGTTTGGCACAGTGCAGTCTTTCCTCACTTTCAAAAATATCTTCACTCACAGGCATTGCACGATAGAATTAATTAATAATTATTAATAATGGTATATCGTCCAATGGCCATGCTCGATAACGAGTGGGCAGCCATCATGTATGTATGTATGTATGTATGTATGTATGTATGTATGTATGTATGTATGTATTTATGTATGTATGTATGTATGTATGCCTCATGGTCGGGTCATTGGCGACTAAACTGGCAACCCAACCAAGGTTGTGAGGAGGGTGATTTTGGATAGCCTGCAGGACTAAAAACAAAACCTGTCTAGGGCAAAGGAGCTCTTAAGAGTCAATGACCATCCAAAATCACAGGGAGAGATGATGCCTTAGCCTTTGTCAAGGCAGAATTCTAGGAGAAGTAAAACTCTGATATAACACCTGCAACCCTGATGGTATCCAATGATGTTGACTTGTTCTTCTTTTTGGTAAATATCATCTTGGTTAAGAGAGTGGGACTGGCTTTGTGCAGTGCCTTTGCTCACTATAAAAGCTTCACGACACAGGCATTGCTTTATATATGGAGATCTCTCTACACTTGTCGTCACATGGTACCATGGGCCCAGCACTATGTGTCAATAATTGTCACAAGTGTAGTGTTTGTACCAGAGTTTTCAAGTCGCTGGCTGGACTAAAACGTCACACTCGTTCAGCGCATCGGTATGGGTTCTCCTACATGGATATAAAGTAGTGGCCGTACTCGAAAATGAGTTGGCAGCCACCATGTATATGTGTATGAATATATGCAAGTCTAAATTGTAATATGCTGTTTGCTTTATTGTTTCCGTTTATATCTTGCACACACTTACACACACACGCGCGCACACGCATACACATACATACCGACACACATATATATACATACTTATATGCATACACACAATATCAGACACACACAAACATATATATATATATGTGTTCGTGTGTGTATATATAACTATATATATAACGAAGGAAATGTGGTAAGGAACCAGATGGGTCATAACGCACCAATGTACTCAATACTTGGGGTAGTAGAGTGGGTAATAGGAATTCGACGGCTAATTCTCGTCCAGAATTAGCCGTCGAAACGGCTTGAGCTCTGCCGTCGGGGTAATACTTGTTCCTATATATATATATATATATGGGAAGAGCCGGGACACCGACGGCTAAGCTCTGGCCGTTTCGGCAGCTAGATCCAAAACGGCCGGAGGCCAGCCTTCGGTGTCATGAATTGTCTCCTGTTACCCATCCTCTTTGTTATATATATATATATATATATATATATATATGTGTGTGTGTGTGTGTGTGTGTGTGTGTGTGTGTGTGTGTGTGTGTGTGTGTGTGTGTGTGTGTGTGTGTGTGTGTATGTGTGTGTGTGTGTGTGTGCATGTGTGTATTTATGTATGTGAGTGTGTAATCGTGGGTGAATATATATATATATATATATATGTATGTATATGTATATGTATATGTGTGTGTATGTATATGAGTGTGGTGTGTGTGTGCATGCGCGTGTGTGTGGATAGGTATGTGCGGAAGATATAAACAGAAACCACAAAGCAAACAACACTGTACAATGAAGAATATATTAGTTTAATGTATTAGAGTAGAAAAAATTGTATCTCATTATGAACGACAAGTTTATCAGGAGATAAAATTAGAAACAAAAGAAGAAATAAAAAGACAAATGAGAGTGAAAACAGGAAGAAACGGAAAAATAATTTCGGGAGATAAAGCGTGCATGTTCAGTCTCCCACTTCGTGGGGAAATATTGATACATATAAGTATATATATATATATATATAAAGAAAAAGAGATGAAATCGAAAATGCAACTGGAGTCTTATTTTTAAAAAAAATAAGACTCCAGTTGCATTTTCGATTTCATCTCTTTTTCCTTATACTTTCACTCGTGTAGGACACCTCGGTTATTTTTCATTTTGTAAAAAGAACCTCACTTTCTAATATATATATATATATATATATATATATATATATATATATATATATATATATATATATATATATATATATTAAAATAACTGATTAAAGTTTAAGTAAAGAATCGCTGCTTTCACCCGCCCTTAACGGGATCTTCTTACAGGACTAGAAATGTTTCATTCGAACGAAATCATCAAGAAAGCTGGTTACCCCCGAATGAATCCCGGAACACACACACACACACACACACACACACACACACACACACACACACACACACACACACACACACACACACACACACACACACACACACGCACACACACACATAGTTTGTAACTTGATGTCGCAATTGCAGCTCCAATGAGCATATAGAGCCTACCCCTATGTACTAAGACGTTCAAATCTAAAATAAAGCCAAATAACATTACACTTAAATACCTGTCTGTTGCCCACATATCAATTAATTGTAACACACCGTGTGATTCTCTATGGGAAATGAATTATGGTACACATGTAATAGAGTGCTTACGTCCGATAACACCACAGTCAGTCGATTGTTTAGAAATACATACATATATATATGTGTGTGTGTGTGTGTGTGTGTGTGTGTGTGTGTGTGTGTGTGTGTGTGTGTGTGTGTGTGTGTGTGTGTGTGTGTGTGTGTGTATGTGTGTGTGTATGTGTGTGTGTGTGTGTGTATGTGTGGCTGTCTTTGTGTGTGGGGGGGGGGGGTAATGCCGAAGAAGAAGCAAAGGAAAAAAAGTGCTCTATGTATAGAACAGAACTATTTAATTAGAAAGTGAACAACACAAAATATAACTACTCCATTACCAAAGGTTTCAGGATCCCAGACAATATTAATGTACGTCTGGGAACCAGAAACTTTTGGTAATGGAGTAGTTATATTTTGTGTTGTTCACTTTCTAATTAAATATATATATATATATATGTATGTATACACATGTGTGTGCGCGTGTGTATGTTTGTGTGTATGTGTGTGTGCGTGAGTAGACAACAACCAGGCTGGCTACTGTGAGAGTGTAGCTGTGTAAATCACCGCGCGCGTGAACTGATCTACTCAAGGAGGTATGCCTATCTATGCGAAATTCTGCGTACACATACATACACGTGTATATATATATATATATATATATATATATATATATATATATATATATATATAATGTCCACTTCCCTTTAATAAACTGCCAGCAAACCTGTTATATCTACATGGTTGTCATTGTAGAGGTTTTCACGAAGCATCTCGACATGCTGCTCACCAAAATCACAGATGAACCCACAGCACGAGACGAAATACAATTAAGGGCAGCAGCAACAAACTCCCTCTTACATCAATAGTCAACCAAGTAAGAATGGCTATAGAAAGTGTGCGATGCGCCTTATGGCATCAGCCAGTCGGCTGGAACAGGTTAGAGAGTAAAAGAGTATATATATATATGTGTGTGTTTATATATACACACATACACACATACATGCATATATATATATATATATGTATATATATATATATGTATATATATATATATATATATATATATATATATATATATATATATAGTATGTATGTGTGTGTTTTTATCTATATGAATGTATGTATGAATGTATGGGAATGTCACGACAGAAGTTTGTGGAAGTTACACAAATATTTTAGTATATTTTAGCAGAGCAATCCTTATTTATATTTTACATTTTACATTTACTTACATCTCAATATAACATGGCTAAAATTCAAATTTTGCAAAGAGAAGAAAACGGTCAAATGAACTCGATACATCGCACTGTCCCCCGCCACCACAATAACTTCTACACTCTCTCCCCACCATCACATGTCATTACCCTATATAGACTAAAGTCATCGACCTGTTGTCAAACTCTCTACTCTCTGTTGAATGTGTATATATATATATATATATATATATGTATGTATATGTGTCTATATACATCACTCAGTCAAACGACCAGATTTCAACCCCAACATCTACAACAACACCAGCACTAATGTTTACAGCAACAACAGCTTCAGAATGAACTGAAATGAACATTTACAACAACAACAACAGCGGCATCAAAAGATTAAAAAAAAACAAAAAAACTCAAAATAACAAAACACACACACCCACACAACACAACAACATCAACTGCCACCACCACCACTACCGCCGCCGCCATAACCACCAGCAGCGACGGGGCCTTAAGAAAACAACTTTAATAATAATTTTTCTGCTTTTGGCACGGATCCAGCGACTGGCCAGCGCATCACTGGTACTCTCTTTTGTTGACTTCGTGGGGATGAAGGGCAAGGTTGACCTCGGCGGGATTTGAGCTCAGAGCGTGGAGAGCCATAACTCTATGCTGTAAAGCAATTATAATAATACTGGACTGTAGTACGATCGGCTTCAACTATACAAACTCTTGAGAGTCAACAGTTGACATAATCTTGTAATCTTGTATCAGTAATGACGGTAATATATATATATATATATATATATATATATATATATATATATATATGTGTGTGTGTGTCTGTGTGTGTGTGTAAGTGAGTAGAGTAGCGTGTGTGTGTTTGTTTGTATGGATGAGTGTTGCTGTGTGCGCGGATATGTATGCGCGTGTGTGTGTCGTACGTATAAGTGTCAATAAGTGATTTTTTTTTTTTTGCGCGGGGACATAGAAATAATCGGGCTGGATGCCCGATCGCGCAGTTAAACCACTGGGAGTGAAGAACCCCTAGCCCTTGTCAGGACATTCTTCTAGGAGAAGGCATCTCAGGAAACTGGGTTAACTCCGACATAAAACCTGCGGCTCAGTAGTTACCGATGATGTTGATCTTTTCTTCTTTTCGGGTTATAGCTACTGTCGCTCAGAGAGTGGGATTGGCTCAGTGCACAGTCTTTCCTCACTTTAAAAATATTCGTCACGCACAGGCATTGCACGAGTGCATTAATAATTATTAATAGTGTACTATTAATATTATTATTATTATTTTTATTATTATTATTATTACTATTATTATTACTTTTTTTCTTTTTCTTTTTCTTTTTCTTTTTCTTTTTCCAATTCACTGATGTTCCAAAACAATATAAAAGCGATAATTGGCAATTTAGGTTCTGGAACAAAAAAGATCATTGGCAATAAGGGCAGGGGCCCCAGGTTATCACAGCCTGGGCCCGCTCGTCATCGTGCCATTGTAATAGAGCCAAACAAGGCATTTAGTCTTGGCTGCTGGAACGTACGGACGCTGCTTGACAGGGATTCCTTGGAGCGTCCTGAACGAAGGACCGCTCTTGTTGCAATGGAGCTTCGACGTTACGATCTTGACATCGTGGCTTTATCTGAGACGAGGTTGGCTGGAGATTGTCATCTTACGGAATTTTGTGGAGAATATACATTCTTCTGGAAAGGAAGAGATAAAGGAACCAGAAGAGAGGCTGGGGTCTACTTGTGAACAAATTAGAAGAATTTCCAGTAGGCGTTAGTGAGCGCCTTATGTCCATGAGAGTTCCGCTGGACAAGGGAAGATATGCTACCCTGGTGAGTGTGTATGCTCCAACTATGAGTTCTGTCGATGAAGAAAAGGTGTCCTTTTACCATGCCTTGAAAGGTGTTTTAAGAAATATCCCTCAGGCAGACAAAGTCATCGTGCTTGGTGACTTTAATGCTAGAGTGGGTAGTGATTTTAACACACGGAATGTAATCGGAAGGCATGGGGTGGGAAAGTGTAACAGCAATGGTATGCTCCTGCTGCAGATGTGTGAGGAGCTGGATCTGTGTGTTACCAACACCATGTTCCAACAAAAGAACAAATTCAAGACCACATGGATGCATCCTGCATCTAAGGAATGGCATCTTTTGGACTACGTCCTAGTCAGGATGCGTGACAGAGAGGATGTGCAGTGTGTTCGTATTCTTCGTGGAGCTGAGTGCTGGACGGACCACCACCTGGTACGCGCAAAAGTGAAACTAATCACTAAACGTAAAATCCGGGCTCCTGGTGTTGCCCTTCCCAAAAGATTGAATGCTGCTCGTCTTAAGGATAAAAATGTGAAGAGGATATTGGAAGAAGAGATGCAGGCTGCAGATCTTGGTGAGGATTGGCCGACCCTTAAAAAGTCTGTTTATGATGTAGGCAGGCGTGTTCTGGGATTGGCGCAGAGGAAACATCAGGACTGGTTTGATGAGAATGATGTACATATAGAAGACTTGTTGGCTGATAAGAGGCGTGCTCTGTCACGCTACTTGACGGCAAAACCACAGGAGAGAAATACGTTGCATGAGGAGCTCAGGGATGTAAAATCACGTGTTAGGCGGAGTCTTTCTCATATGAAGGATCAGTGGTGGAGTGAGAAGGCTGGTGAGATACAGACTGCGTCTGATTCCAATAACATAAAGTTGTTGTACAGTCTCTTGCGTGAGGTTTATGGACCGTCTTCTTCTCTGGTGACACCGCTTCGCAGCAAGGATGGCAAAGAACTTCTTCGTGACTCACAGGGAATTCTACGAAGGTGGCGAGAGCACTTTGATGATCTTTTGAATCAGCCGTCTGTCGTCAGTGAAGATTTCCTCAATCTCATTCCAGAAAGTCCTGTGAAAGTAGCTCTCGCAGAACCTCCGACGCTTGTGGAGGTTGCAGTGGCTATTTCGAAGCTGAACAGTGGAAGATCTCCAGATATGGAAGGCATACATGCTGAGCTCCTACAATATGGTGGTGAGAGACTCCTGCAACATCTTCACTCTTTGTTTGGCAGGATATGGGCTAATGAATCCGTACCTGAGGACTGGAGAGATGCAGTAATGGTGGTTTTGTACAAGGGAAAGGGTAACAGGAACGATTGTGGGAACTACAGAGGTATATCATTGCTTTCTGTTGTAGGGAAAGTTTTATGTAGGGTGCTTCTGGACCGTCTGCTGACACACATTGCAGATTGTGTTCTTCCTGAAAGTCAATCTGGTTTTCGTGCTGGACGCGGCACTACTGATATGATCTTCTCAGCTAGACAGCTCCAGGAGAAGTGCATGGAACAAGGCTTGGATCTGTATCAGGTTTTTGTCGATCTGACAAAAGCTTTCGATACTGTTAACAGAGATGCATTATGGAAGGTTCTCCAGAAACTTGGTTGCCCTGATAAGTTCCTTGCTTTAGTTAGGTCTTTCCATGACGACATGAAGGCTTGGGTTAATGTCGGGGGTAACATGTCGGAGCCTATCTCAGTAAAAAATGGAGTGGAACAGGGGGATATTCCAGCACCGACCCTGTTTACCATATACTTTGCAATGGTTTTCTGTATTGCATTCAGGTATTGCGAGCATGGTGTTTACATCCGATATCGAACCTCAGGCAGCATATTTAACATCAGGCGCTTTGTTGCGAAGACAAAAGTATTTACATCAATCATAAGAGACCTCTTGTATGCAGATGATTGCGATCTTGTAGCGCACACAGAGAGTGATATGCAGCACATTTTGAATGCATTTTCTGACGCTTGCACTGCCCTAGGCCTGACTGTGAGTCTCAAGAAAACCGTCGTCATGTACCAACCTGCCCCTGGTAAGCAGTACACTGAACCAAACATCTATGTGTATGGCAAACGACTTGGAGTGGTTGATCAGTTTGTCTACCTGGGAAGCACTGTCAATCGATACGGCAACCTTGACAGTGAAATCTCACTTAGGATTAGGAAAGCAAGTGATGCTTTCGGAAAGCTAGAAATGCAACTCTGGGGTCGGCGAGACATATGCAGGAGGACAAAGGTAAAGGTGTACAGGGCATGTGTGCTCTCTTGTCATCTTTATGCCTGCGAGACCTGGGTCACATATCGACACCACCTTAAGCAATTGGAGCGTTTCCATCAGATGTGTCTCAGACGGATCCATGGCGTTCACTGGAGGGACCACATCAGTGATGTCGAGATTTTGGAAAGCTCTATGTGTGACAGTATAGAAGCTCTTGTGCTTAAGCAAAGACTCCGTTGGAGTGGTCACCTTGCCAGGATGAAGGATTCTAGAATACCAAAACAACTCTTATATGGAGAGTTGGTTAAAGGAAAACGACCGCCACATAAACCAAAAAAGAGGTATAAGGATTCCTTGAAAACCTCTCTGAAAGACGCTAACATCTCTGCTGATACATGGGAGAATATTGCTGCTGATCGTAATAAATGGAGAAAGACTGTATATGAGGGAAAAGTTGCCTTTGAGGCATCTCGAATCGCATACGAGAAAGTAAAGCGGGATGTGAGGAAGGGCATTGCTGTTGCACTTCCAAACGGCGAGGGTCCTCCTATGGTGCTGACATGCAGCGTATGTGCGAGACTCTGCCTAAGCAAAGCTGGACTCGAAAGTCATCTTCGCAGTCATAAAGTAAGACCAGTGGTTGACTACCAGGCTGCTGTTGGAGATGCTACTCATCATGTTTGCCAAACATGTGGTAGAGAATGTAAATCAGCAGGAGGGCTCAAGCGACATGCAAAAGTACACGAACTCCAACCACAGCCGACTATTCCCAGTAAATGTTTTGGTTGCCGACTCTGTGCAAGACATTTTAGATCATTGGCTGGGCTAAAAGCCACATTCGATCGCAGCGTTGTTAGTTGCTATCGTGTGTGTGTGTGTGTAGATATGCTTATGTGTGTGCGTGTGTGTGTATATATATATATGTATATGTATATTATTATTGTTGTTGTCGTTATTATTATTGTTGTTATTATTATTATTATTATTATTGCTATTAATGCATGTGTGTATATATGTGTGTGTGAGTATGTGTGTGTGTGTGTGTGTGTGTGTGTGTGTGTGTGTGTGTGTGTGTGTGTGTGTGTGTGTGTGTATGTATGTATATGTATATATATATATATATATTTCTTTTTTTTTTATTTTATTTTTATTTATTTATTATTATTTTTTTTTTCTTTCTCCTCGTGCAATGGCCATACTCGATAACGAGGGGGCAGCCATCATGTATAATGTATCTAAGTATGCATGTATGTGTGTATGTTTGTATGTGTGTGTGTGAGTGTGTGTGTTTTGGGGTATTCGTGCATGTGTTGCGATCACTCGGTCGCAGTTTCGATTCCACAGTATGCCATCTTCAGCAAACGTTATTTACCAAAGCTTTCGCTAACTGATGCCTTCTATGTTAGATTGGCTAGTCGTAAACTGTATGAAAGTTAATGGTACACATGTTTGTGAAATGCTCATGCACTTAACACGTTTCTTTTGATGAGTAGTCTCTTTCATTGATTGAACAACGGGAACTCTCATCTATCTATCTGAGGAGCAGATCGGTACTGCAGTCCGGTCCTTAACCCCTGTGGGTCACCTTGATCCAATCCTCTGCGAAACGCGCGTAACAGGTCAATACGCAATAAATATTTTTCATATGTAAAAGAAACTTCCTCGTTTTTACTATTATATATGTATATATACCTCTCTCTCTCTCTCTCTCTCTCTCTCTCTCTCTATATATATATATATATATATATATATATATATATATATATATATATATATATATATATATATATATATATATATATATATATATTTATTTTGTTCCTTTACCGGTTTCGCAATTCTTCTGCTTTTCAAAAGTAGAGTTGAGATGGAGGGTCTGTGGTTTTTCTCATATTATTTAAAAATAAGACTCCAGTTGCATTTCGATTTCATCTTTTTTCTTTATCCTTTCATTCATGTAGGACACCTCGGTTATTTTTCATTTTGTAAAAAGACCTCACTTTCTAATAATAATAATAATAATTGTTTCTACTTTAGGCACAAGGCCAGCAATTACCCAGTGTATTAATAATAATAATAATAATAATAATAATAATAATAAATTTGAAGACTAAAATCCAAAGAGGGCTCGATAAGGATAAATATATATCAAATATATAAGAACCGTAGAGCAAATATTTATTAAAATAACAGATTAAAGTTTAAGCAAAGAATCGCTGCTTTCACCCTTAACGGGATCTTCTGAAACTAACAAAGTCAATCTGTAAACGCAGCCAGTTCTGCGTTTACAGATTGACTTTGTTAGTTTCAGAAGATCCCGTTAAGGGTGAAAGCAGCGATTCTTTGCTTAAACTTTAATCTGTTATTTTAATAAATATATATATATATATATATATATATGTGTGTGTGTGTGTGTGTGTGTGTGTGTGTGTGTAAAAGAAACCAAAGAACGCTTACATACTGAAACAGTTTTTATTTGCGTACAATGTTTCATCCATACCGTTGGGTAGGATTCATCAGAGGTTAATAAACACAGTGCTGAGTATAAGCTCTACCAAGCTTAGTCACAGGAACAATCGGAATACAATAGAGGGTAAAGATAGGGAGATCGGAGATGTCGAATAAGGAGAGAGTACATGCTGGGGTTCTTAAGCACCACAGCTAAATGCTAGGGCACAAGCAGATCTCACAAGATGCAGATACAATTGATGGCACACAAAATCTAAAAAATACAAACCATGGTTAAAACATAATGAAAAAGTAAAACGAGGATAATATAAAGAGATAAAACGTGAATAAAAAGGTAAAAGATATTTTAAAAATTGAAAAAAAGGAAGAAGAAAAAAGAAAAAAGAGTTTTAAGCACATAAAAAAGCCAGAGGAATTAAAGCGCTTGTCCCTATATAAGTGAATAGGATCTCAGTAACTTATAGTTATATAAGCACTAATATGTTCTTAAGGTACACCCAAAAAGACCACAGTAATCAAAATTTCCTCTATGGTATACATATACAAGGTATACTGGTAGCTACCTGAATTACGTAGCCCAAGGGTGTTCCGCAAGCATATAGACAGGCAACGCATAAATGCAAGCTATACATAAGCGAAGTGGGGTCATTACAGGATAGAGTATAACAGTATATAGACAGGCACCATAAACAAAGCAAGCTATACACAAGCAAAGCGGGGTTACAATTAGATAGAGCTGCAGCAATAGCCCCACAATATTATTACAGTTACTGTAAAACCAACTGGCAAAGAATTACTACACATGTATATTAACCGTGTAGGGTATACCAATCGGCCACATATGTCCCGATTGTCTTGGAGTTATATAGAAATAGGATTGTCATTAGATAACCAATCAGTCTAAATTATACAACATATGTAGATCGTTCAAAAGTAAAAATAGTTGGATGTATACTATCACTCAAACATAACATCTCAACTAGTAACAAGAATTACATGCTGGATATATACATCAAAACAACCCCCATATGTTTAAGATCACAGATTGTATAGCATAATGTGTTCAATTTTCAGCTCCAGATTTTATTTAACCAAAATCTCCACACACAATCCAGTCACGAACACCTCAAAAACAATTCCTGGTAAAAGCAGCAGCAATCCGGACCGCACGTGTGTAAGCAATCTATACAAAACAGAAAAGGAAATAACGTAAAGTGCCCATGTCATTAAATCCACCGGGTACCCCAGCATGTCTGCTAGGTGGGGTCAAACGCAAACATGTATACAGATATTATATAAGACAGCTTACACACCCCGTATTTATAAGTCTGGCTCTAAATAACATGTTACCTCGTTCATCGCCGCTAAGGGTATAACAATGCACATCTATTGATGACGTTTTCAGTCATCAAATAATAATTGTTTCTACTTTTGGCACAAGGCCACCAATTATCCGAGTGTATTACTGGTACTTTATTTTATCGACCCCGTAGGGATGAAAGGCAAAGTTATCCTCGGCGGGATTTGAACTCAGACCATAAAGGGCCGTAACTTTTTGCTGCAAAGCATGGCGTCTGACGCTCTACCGATACTGCCAATACACCGCCAATACACCAAATAATAATGACGTAAAATTGGTAAATAAAGGGAGACTACTCTAATTTGTCATCTATAGGGTTATTTAATTCGGACTGCAAACAAAATAAAAATAAATAGAAAAGATAATATTTAATGACCAACAGAACTTCATATTAATTCGACAAATTCGTACTAATAAAAACTATATTATTAAATATTAATGGAACCCCACCTAGCAGACATGCTTGCGCCGTAGCATTTAGCTGTGGTGCTTAACCACCCCTTATTCGCAATCTCTGATCTCCCTATCTTTACCCTCTATTGTATTCCGATTGTTCCTGTGACTAAGCTTGGTAGAGCTTATACTCGGAACTGTGTTTATTAAGCTCTGATGATTCCTACCCAAGGGTATGGATGAAACATTGTAAGCAAATAGAAACTGTTTGAGTATGTAAGCATTCTTTGGTTTCTTTTACATATAACGGCTCTGTTCTCGTACATTGAGTTAATACAATATCGTCAAAATATAACACGGTGCGTGTGTGTTTATACACATGCACTCCGTGCTATACGTACGTAAATAAATATATATATATATGTAAAAGGGAAACAGAAATAAAAACACAATGGAAGGGATATATTAGGTTAACGCTTGATATAGCAGGAAGATATCGCAGGAAGAGAGTCTTGCAATATATGAATGTTTTACCCACACGAAATCGTTTCTCTCCTCTCACTATTAAAGCATAAGTGGTTTGCTCTTTGGTTGATATCCTAATAATGTTTATTTAATTAAGGTATTGAATGCGTGAAAGAACCGTCGGAGATACACCGGTTCTTCCGATGACTTCGTTTCAATATTATTAAGTATTTCTGAAAACCAGGCATTAGATGTATCTAAGAGCAAAACGCTCAAAGATAGCTTCTAGTTCAAATACTTTTGGATTCTTGATTGCCAATGTTTCGTGCCAGCTTAAAAAACTTTTTTCCGGATCTATTCCAGCATATTCTTCTGTTTTCGCTCCAGAGAATACAGGCTTCTTTGTTACTCTTCGTGGTTGTGCTTACAGAAACTTGGATAATTCAATCAGATTTGCTCGTGAGTGAAAAAACAGGAAGAGAACAAAAAAAAAGTGTAACAAATCTATATATATAAAACTGTGGTTGTCTGTCTGTCTATCGATTTTTGGCACACATCTCCTCTTAGAATCTCTCACGGAATTGCACCGAAATTGCTATACTTGTACATTGAGCCCTAGCGAAGACATCGGAAAAAAAAAATTTCAAATTGACCCACCCTATGTGACGAAATCGAATATAATGTATCGATTTTTGAGCGTAAGTTATCAGTTATTTCCCTTTGTTCTGTTTACATTGAGCGTCTTACGTAAAAAATTACGCTGGCTTTCTCAGCAAAATATTGACCTGCAAAATTCATCAGTTCGAACACTAAGCTTCCGTTTTGCTTCATTTCCATTTAAAAGCATTTTAAAACAATATTTTTACTTGAAAACAAGTCTATTTAAAGACTACGTAAAACAAGCAAATATTTCGTCGTTAGGCGTGCAGACAGACAGTCGTGCAGACAGACAGCCTGCAGAGAGGTGATATACGCGTGCAGACAGACAGTCGTGCAGAGAGGTGATATAGGCGTGCAGACAGACAGTCGTGCAGAGAGGTGATATAGGCGTGCAGACAGACAGTCGTGCAGAGAGGTGATATAGGCGTGCAGACAGACAGTCGTGCAGAGAGGTGATATAGGCGTGCAGACATACATAACTGATAATTTGGTTACGCTAATGTTTTTCTCTGCGTTGCAGTGTTTACATTTTCGATCTTTGTTAATAAATAACCAGTGCAGTTTCTATCCCCAGCATCCTCTTTTGTTATAACATTCGGGTTATCGTTATGTTTTCTTAACTTCATAAGGCATATTGTTGGTTGAGGGAATATTAATCAAAAACACCACATGCAAGTCTGCACATTAGACACTACAGTTTTTAAGCCAAGAAAGAAACTTAACATTGTAACTTTAACACAGCTACTGAGCGACCCCGAGCAACGCCGGGCTTTACTGCTAGTATACTGATAAACGCATTCATATACACAGGTTTGTGCACAAGTGTATGTAGTTGCGTATACGCCTGTATCTTCTGATGATATAATATATGTATAATATAAGTGTGTGTATATTCACACACACACACACACACACACACACACACACACACACACACACACACACACACACACATAAATATATATATATATATATATATATATATATATGCAGAGGTTATATTTAACAAGCTTAAAAATGTTTAAGGAAATCATCAGAAAGCGGGCTTTCTGATGATTTCCTCCGAATGAAACAGTTCTAGTCCTGTAGAAGCCATTT
>OZ024740.1:43623369-43720869 GCA_964016885.1 Eledone cirrhosa
GGTACAAACCAGCGATGGGTAAGTGAGACTATTATATAGATCACAGTGTTTGGCTGGTACTTTATTTTATTAAGCCCGGAAGGAAGAAAGTTGACCTTCCCGAGATTGGAACTCAGAACGTAATGGTCTGTAAGTAAATGCTGCGAAGCATTTTGTCCGATGCTCTACCGATTCTACCAATCCATCATCCTCATGAGGAGGATAATATACCAATGCGAAGAAGACAGAAAATTATGGTTTCGTTAATAGAAGAAGAAGAAGAAGAAGAAGAAGAAGAAGAAGAAGAAGAAGAAGAAGAAGAAGAAGAAGAAGAAACAAAAAACAAAAAAAAACAGAAGAAGAAGAATATGATAATGATGGTGATGAGAGACATAAAAAGAAGTAAATGAGTATTAAGGTGAGGTTGGAAAGAGTGAGGGGAATATAAAGATGAAGTTGAGGTGGCGAAGAAAGGAAAAATGGTGTACTCTGTAAATTAGATGTCCGCAATTTATGATGGATTACTTCCGCTAATTTTTCCTGGATTCCGCACTTAATATTAAATATCTTATTTAAAAACTAGCATCATCACCACAACCTTCATCATCATTATCATCTCTACCTCCATCATCATCACCATCACCACAATCTCCATCTCCATCATCATCATCATCGTCATCGTCGTCTTAGTTGATATTATCATCGTTATTATTATTTTCTTTTTGCTCAGCATCTCATCGTTTCTCTGTCGACATTTAAATAGCTGCTCAGTATTATTATTGTGGCAGTATCGGTAGAGGTTCGGACGCCATGCTTTGCAGCAAAGAGTTACGACCCTTTTATGGTCTGAGTTCAAATTCCGCCGAGGTTAACTTTGCCTTTCATCCTTACGAGGTCGATAAAATAAAGTACCAGTAATGCACTGGGTATTTGCTGGCCTTGTGCCAAAAGTAGAAACAATTATTATTGTGGCAGTATCGGTAGAAAGTCGGACAAAATGCTTTGCAGCATAGAATTACGGTCCTTTACGGTCTGAGTTCAAATCCCGTCGAGGTTAACTTTGCCTTTCATCCTTACGGGGTCGATAAAATAAAGTGCCAGTCACGCACTGATGTCGAGTTAATCGACTTTCCCCTCACCCAAAATTGCTGGCCTTGTGCCTATATAAGAAACCATGGATCGGCAGAATCGGTAGAACGTCAGATAACATGCTTTGCTACATGCAATTACGTCCCTTTACATTCTGAGTTTAAATCCCACCGAAGTTAGCTTCGCCTTTCATCATTATAGGGTCGATAAAATAAAGTACTAATAACACACTGGGTTCGATTTAATCGACTTTCCCTTCCCTTTCAAATTGCTGGCCTTTTGCCAAATCTAGAAACAATTATCATTATGTTTATTATTAATGGTCGTCGGCAAGAGAGCACATGTTTTTGGAAGCTCCGTAAGTTCGTGGATTTGAGTAGTTTTTTTTCTTCTAAATTTGTATGTTATTCTTACTGCAAAGGGATCGTAAGACTTCTGCCTGTGCCGTGTGAAAGGCCCAAATATTTGAACTTTGTATTTTAGAGAAAGTCTTTCACCAACTTTGTGTCTATTGTCGTGTGCCAGCAGCTTAAACATTGGAAGTAAAAGCACCAAACCCACTAACAGACAGCAACAAAAATAGCAACATCCACACCAACAACATGAACAAAGACAACATCAAAAACAACAGTAAAAAGGAAACAATTGAAAACAACAACACCAACACCAGCGGTAACAGTGACAACCATAACACCAACAACATCAGCTACGGTGTGAGCAGCAACAACGCAGAGAATAAAGTTAACAATAGTATATTCGCGGCGGTGGTTGCAAAAACAAAAACAAAAATTCTTCAATGTGGATATTCAGACAAGGAGCAACAGTTGGCCCAGTCATGGGAGTTGATTACGCGTGAAAAATCCTGGACCAACCTAACCATCCCGGACGAGGCGATAACAGCAACGTAAAGGAGGACTTTGCATTTTCGATGCATTTCAGCTGACTCGCAATTCGGAACTCGCCAGCCAGACGGAAGTCAAAGCCGCTATGAAATCAATAAAGAATGATATAGAAAATAAAGCAAGGGCCACACAGTTCGGCACCATCTTGGTGCTGTTCAAATCCGAGGGCCTTGGTATTAAGCACTCAGTGGCCACCTTATCATGTACCCATCCTACATGCGCAAAAGAACGGTGAAGTTCTGCATTCCTAGCATCCCGCCAGGACTGAACATATCGTGGCTCCTGGGATGTGTTGTCGGCATCTCCAGATATTCTGCCTAAACGGTGAACAGGTGTGGTCGTCGTTTGTTAGACGGGCCTTTGCTTAGCTTGTCTCTTTGACTGAACTGCAGTCTTGGGTTAAGAAGAGACCGAGACTAAGCGCCTGGCATCTGAAATGTTGCCAAGCACTCACTGCCCTTTACCAGGCGGGCAATGCTGTCAGTGGAACTTCCAATCTTGAATTCAATAGAGGATTAGCGGTGGGCAAGTGTGACGGAGCACTCAGAGAAGCTCTTGACATCGACTAAGTTGAACTGACCAGTATGTTCCAGAGGAATTTCGGGCCGGGAACGATGGATAACATCCAGAAATCCATCGCTTGACAGTCCTACCGGGGGACACTGCCGGTTTGCGATACAGGCACGGAAGTGTTGTCAGATGGATCTGCCCAAGATGCATGCAAAGCGACGAAACCATTCTGCACACACTCGCCAGTGTCTGTGTATTACTGACTTGTGGAGTTATGTCGAACAGCAGTTGTCGCGTGTAGAACGGATACGGCTATCGACCGAGTCCATAGTGGGAATTGACCCACAGGCTTCTTTTGTCCGAGAAAGGCAAGCAATTTTCCTCTGTCTAGTGGCATTAGCGAAAGAGGTTGTATGGTCGACCAGGTTGAAAGGACTGAACACAGACACTTCTCCTTTCGGCCAATCCCTCATCAAATTTTTCAAGTTTCACTTCGAAAGGAAGGTGAGGGTGGAGAGAACTTTGCTAAATGTTGGACGAATGTGGCGAGAATGGACCGTGTGAATGGGCCTACCTTCCCGAGAAATAAGGCCATATGCCTTTTCAAGGTCTACAAAAGAAGAATATACCTATTGGCAATACTCCCACGATTTCTCGAAGACCTGCCATAGTGTGAATAATTGATAGGTTGTGCTGTGTCCGGGAAGAAAAGCGCATTGTTCATCAGATAGCGTTGACTCGATAATCTCCTTGCATCTCTTTGCCAGTCACTTAGTATAGACTTTAACAGGAAGACTTAACAAGGAGATTTCTCTGTAATTGGGACAATCTCTCGTGTCTCCCAATTGGGATTATCACACTCGATTACCATTACTTAAGGGCCTTTCCTGAGATCCAGGCCATCCAGCATCATTAGTCAAACAGGGAATCCCAACTCTATTTAAGGCTTTTAACATCTCAGGCCGTATTTCATCTTCCCCCCGGCCTTGCCACATTTGAGCTCATTAATTTCTCTTGTGACCTCAGCCTCTGAGAGATCAGTGACAGCTCCCTGATGTACCCCGTGTACATCAGAAAATAGTGTTGTGATCGCGTTTAGAAGTTCAGCAAAGATTTTTCTCCATCTCTTAGGATGCACCTCTCTGAAGAACCCCAGCCGCGTTCTTAGTATGAAGTCGGTGGATGGTCTGCCAGAACACTTTATTTGGGGATCTGAAGTCGGATTCCAGCTTAACACCAACGTCCTCCCATGTCTCAACTTTGGACGCCTTTACCGTCTCTGCTACGATTCTTCATGCCTACTTGTACCTCAACTGTATGATGGAGGACTTATTTCCAAGCCAAGCTCTGTAGACCTCCTTCTTTACTCGGATGATATCTTTGACCTATTCATAGAACCAAGAAAACCTCCTGACATTCGGCGCCACACCAAACCTCTTTCGCCCGCAACATTTAACGACTGATGTAGAAACTGCTGAGCTGAATAATCTCCACTCAGTCTCAAGGTCCTCAGTTTGCTCAGGGACTTCTCTGAATTTGGATGCAATAGTATCTGCATACCTGGTGCTAACTTCCTCATTCCCAACGCTTCCCCTTTTATTCTGTAAGTCACCCTGACATTTGTGAGCTTCTTTGGATTTAGTTAGTCTCAAGTTGCAGATAACTAGATGGTGATCACTTGACATCTCAGCCCCTCTCCTAACACAACCATCCAGCGCAGAATGAAAGCGATCAGAGACAATAACATAATTAATTATTGATCTCTGTCCGTGATTCGTCTTATACCAGGTATATTTATGGATGTCTCTGTGCTGGAAGAAGGTGTTCATAATAGAGAGTCCATTGCTAGAACAGAAGTCTAACAAGAGCTCCCCATTTGTATTTAGATCAGGGTTGCTTTACCTTCCAATCCCTCCTTTCAGAGTCACGCTGTTAGTGCGAACATGTGCATTGAAGTCTCCCATCAGAATATATGACTCAGTCTTAACTACACCTAACTTTGCATTGGCTTTATAAAGGGAGGACCTGTATTCGGACTCCTCGTTAGGTGCATTAATTTTCACCACCAACAGAGACCTATCTTTCAGCCTAAGCTTCAAGAGGCAAATTCTCCCTCCTCATAGGATCCAGTCCATAACCCATGCTGACATCCGGGGGCTTGCGAATAACGCCACTCCCACCTGTGCAGCAATATCTGGTGTCACATCTGAATAATGGAGTTTCAATCCTCCATCCAAATCTAAAGGCATATGATGTTCCAGGTTCCAATTGTCAAGGTTTGCTCCATCTTTGGACACGCAATCTTTGTGCGACCATCCCACGTCTCCCAGGATAGGTCGCACGCTCACTGTCAGTTTTTGCGGCATGAAATAAAGACTACAATATATTTTTCGGGTAGGCCCCTCTACCTACGGCCTGAATACGTCCCTTTTTAACGCGTGTGAAGAACGATGCAGTATGGTTCTTTTTTGTTCCTCTCTCCATATTGCAGCTGCTGTTTCCGTGGTCTTATTCACACCAATCACCAATCTGTTATTTTGTCTAACCCGCGAATACTAGGCTTTTTAGAGGCTGCCTTTAAACGCCTCGCCGTAGCTACGTCACTGGGTTGTAAGAGTTTACTTGGTGGCTGCAGGTGTCATCCATTGCTCCATCTCCCCTCGTAGTTAACCGTTGTTGGTTCGGGATTGCTTATTCGCCCGGCAGTTGCCCGCTTATATCGCAACTATCCGCCACTAGCGACCCGTTCTCTAGCAGAACAGCTTTCCCTAGAAATGAAATATACAAAGAGATAAAATACATGTTGCCCAGATGTGATTGAAATGTTTACAGTACATTAGTGTTCCCCGGGAAGTATATACTGCGTTATATGTGACCAGCAGTGTAGAGTTCTCTGATTCAACTTAACTAGTGGATTTTCCCACCATCATGAACATATATTATGTAACAGTAGATATTTAGGAAGACAGGGGCGTAAATGGTGGAAGTAAAATTATAATAAAATAGATTTTGTTAATTAAATTGGAAATAAATGAAATGTAGAAATAAATGTTCTTTACCGGCTCACAACAATGATTGTAACTTCCACGCTCAATTGTCTATTTTGCTCGTAAACACAACGCAGCAGCCTGTATCGGGGAATTATCGAAGCAGTGACTGATTTCTAGGAGTTCTCTTGACCTACGAGAATGAATTGCTAAATGTTCGGTAATACGCAATGAGTATATTAGTAAGTTTGAAAAATAAATCGATAGCGTCATTGCGTATGGAACGACACAGATTGTAGATTTTTCTGCTCCGATCAGCTATAATGATTCATCAATAACCAAGAGCGGCAACATAGAATAATCAACAGATTGTGAGCGCATTGACAGGAATAAACGGGAAATAAACAGTGGGAGAGAGGGAAAAAGATAGAGGGGCTGAGTGAGTGAATGGGGTGGATTCTGAGAGAGAGGGGGATAATGAGAGAGAGTACTGGACTGAGAGAGAAGAAGGAATGAGAGTTTTCAAATATTTCACTATGTTTTAAATTGCCTTGTCTGACGAACGAATGAGGACGCTTTTGTATTCGTCTTATTCAGGAAACCTCTGGTAATGAGGTAATTATATTGTATTGTTTATTATATATATATATATATATATATATATATATATATATATATATATATATATATATATATAGTGGTGGATTGAAAGAGAGAGAGAAGGAGAGAAGGAGAAAGAGAGAGAGAGAGAGAGAGAGAGAGAGAGAGAGAGAGAGAGAGAGAGAGAGAGAGAGAGAGAGAGAGAGAGAGATTGAAAAGAATTAATTTTCTTACTAGTGTTGCAGAACAAATACTTCATCCAACATGTTCTGTAATATTTGCTGACAGTTTGAAATAAGATCCAAGTTATTATTAAATATACTATATGGGGAAATATCTAGCCAAGCTTTATTTCATTTGCACGTGTTGCAGAAACTATTTAAATAATGATAACGTAGTCAAAATCTAACTATGAGTATTGAAATAGATGATAACTGTGCAATAAAATATAAAGGGTTTACAAATCTGCATAAAATGAATTTGATATTGGGAAAAATAAGCTATATAAGATGCTGCTCCATTTCCTTAACCAGGAAGTGGTGCAACATCCCGTGACACAACCCAATGAAAAGATTAATGTCCCTGGTTCAAGACAAATAATTGCTTTTGTTGCCAACTGCATATCTGCATAAGTACTTTATTTCAGAACTACAATGCAAACAGTTATATTACGTCTGCTCTTACAACAGTTAGCTATAACTTAAGCTCGCACTGATTTATAGTTTGAAAGATTCCGTCAGGTTTTAATCGATTTTCGTTTCAATTGAAATAGAATAACCTAACACGACCCTTCACTCTTCGATCTTTGTTCAAATTCAAATCCTTACAGGTTTGTGTGCAGTATTAAATACTTAGATCAAAAGACGTACCACACGAAATGCAATACCTTATACTAAACTTAATAATTATTTCCTTAAAAATTCGATATCAGCTTTGTTGTATTCCACCATGATCTCTGTAGCTGGCTACCTATTTTTGATGTAATCTTCTCATGTTTTTCCTGGTATTTATATAGTGAAACATGCCATTCGAACTCCAAAGAAAGTAAGGTCATTGTGTGAAATGTATTGAATTACTGTTCAGTTATGTCTTTATTGATACGTGCTGCCTTCTTATTAAGAATTCTATCTGAACATTTTAGATTTAATTCTCTCAGGTTACTATTTTATTAATTTTAAAATCGTTGCTCTTGAAGATAATACATTTATTCGCATCAAATATAATTGCTATTTACATCTGCATAGCAGTCTGGCCATATGTTCCAAATTTATTAACATTTCTGTTGTGCCATTAAACAAACTCGCACCTACATACAAACACACATATACACACAACTCTCATCACGCATACACATATATTTATCAACCCACACATACACACCTACTTCCAAAATCTATTAGTCATTGCTGTCATCGACAAAATGTCATTAGCTTCTCCTGATTGCGCTTCATCATCATCAGAATCGAAGCTGCCATCACCAACGTTGCCGTCATCGCCCCATACGGAACATCTTCACTCAATTCTACATTACTAATAGAAAATAGGTTTCAAATTGAGATTTGGATATCATCCGCTCAAGGACAGCCGTATTGATATATACAAAAAACTTCTATGCATGTATTAACGTCTAAATATACCTACATATATGTGCGTATATTTGAAGTTGTTTACTTGTTTAAATACCTGCGCATTGATACTAATACAATGTATTGTATTCCCCTACCTTCGCAAATAAATTGTATCTGCTTCCAAAAACTAGAATCCTATACATCTCAGAGGGAGTTTTTGCTATGTCAATTCCAATATAGGTGAAGTAGCTCTATTTTCTGTTTATTTCTGTAGCTCTATTTCTTTTTACCAATTATTAACTTGCCTTGTTTTGTTAGTTGTCAAAATAGATTTAATCTATTAGAACTTTATCATTTTTTAATATCGCTCCTAGAACAGTTTGTTACAAAAGCTACTAGAACATAAGTTATCCTATCTGTTTCTTAATCACATATGAGCTTATTCCAAGGTTAGGAAAAATTGGCAAATACCGATTTCGTCGCTGGATTGAATTATTAGTCTAGCTGCTTAATATCATATAACGGTCTTCGGTTTGTAGTGCCGAAAAGCTTTATATTTTGCAGTATATTCTATTCCAAATATTAAGACCTTTGCAATTGCCCAAATAATTCTAAATTTTAACTTGCTAATATAACATTTTGTATTTTACATATTTCTTTTGCTTAGCTGCTGGTTTCATGTAGGAATCAGACCTTAAATGATGAGAACATAGACCGTGATTGGTATCGGTAGAGGGTCGGACGCCATGCTTTGCAGCAAAGAGTTACGGCCCTTTATGGTCTAAGTTCAAATCCCGCCGAGGTTAACTTTGCCTTTCATCCGTACGGGGTCGATGAAATGAAGTACCAGTAATGCATTGGGATAATTGCTGGCCTTGTGCCAAAAGTAGAAATAATTATTATTAATATCAATATTATAATTATTGTTCTTTGAGCCTCAGTCATTGGTGTTAGTTAACTCGAAATTTTGTTGAAATGAATATCAAGCCACTACCTGCAGCCTCAGATATTCAGGACGTATCGGAGGGTTCTTGCTGTTCCCAGCAAGCATGCCTTTTGAAGTGTTCCAAAAAGCGGGGCGGGGCCAATTTTCTTTAACCACCACTGGAAACTTTTTGAGATAGTACCTAGTGCGCCTATGACAATCGGGACCACTTTGACTTCATGGCAGTTCAAAATCCTTTTTACCTACCACTTTAAGTCCTGGTATCGGTTAATTTTCTCCCTCTCCTTCTCTTACACTCTCGTGTCGAATGGGCAGGCCACATCCACAATCAGGCACGGTCTTTTTTCCTTGTCCAAAACCACCAGGTCAGGTCTATTGTGTTCCAGTTTCTTGTCCGTCTGTATCCAAAAATCCCATAGCACCTTCACCTGATCGTTTTCTATCACCGACTCTGGCTTATGCTCATACCACTTCTCAGAATGTGGTTAATTGTTTACTTTGCATAGGTGCCAGTGGATCACCCTGCCTATCACATCATGTCGCCAGCCTTTATAGTGAGTCTGGGCTAGGTGTTTACACTGGGATACAATGTGAGCCAGAGTCTACTCTCTCTCTCTCCACAGATCCTGCACAGTGGGCTAACCTCCTCCTTGTAAATATGGTGTTTCAGCCACTTCGTTTTGAGGGCCTGCTCTTGCGTAGCCATTAGCATTCCTTCTGTAACCTTTTTAAGGTCTCTTCTTTTCAACGTGTTCCATGTCTGTGGATCTATGAATTCCGTTTTCTCAAAGAAGGTACTATGAAGGGATTTTTCATGAAGGCTGCTCTTTCTCCTCGTTGTTGTTTCCTCCTTGGACATCTCCTGGTCTATTGTCCTCTCCTTCAGTACAATCCTAAGCATTGGCTCCTTACGATCGGTCACGTATTTGTGTAGGTTGTTTTTCTCCATCTGAACACAGTCCTCTACGCTGATAAGACCTCTTCCACCTTCAGATCTACTTAAGTAGAATCTATCGACATCACTCCTCTTGTGGAACATGTTGTAGATAGTCAATAGCTTCCTAGTCTTTCTATCCATTTCTTTTTGTTCAGCAACATTCCATCTCAGAATTCCCGCACTGTACCTAATAATAGACACAGCTCGGGAATTTACTGCACTTATGGCATTCCTACTGTTCAGATGTGACTTTAATACGCTCCTTATTCTCCGAATGTATTCAGATCTTATCAATTCCTTCATTTTTTGTTCTTGATGTCATCAGCCTCCAGAATACCCAAATACTTGTATCTTTCTTCGGTGTCAATTTCCTTTATCATCTCACCTGTTGGTACCTGGATTCCGTTGCTTCTGCTCAATTTACCCATCTTCATCACAAGGACACCACGCATACTAATACCAAATTGCATACATATATCATTGCTGAAAATACGGACAGTGTCAACAAGCACATCCAACTCCTTCTCACTCTTCCCGAAGTGCTTAAGATCGTCCATGAAGAGGAGGTGATTGATGGTAAGCTCTCCCTTTCCCAACTTGTATCCTGCTCTCACTTTTCGCAGTATAATGGTCAAGGACATCAGGGCAAGGACAAACAACAGAGGGGACAGACTATCTCCCTGGAAGATACCTCTCTTGATCTTCACGCCTCCCAAGGATTCTCCAGCTAGTGTTAACTCTGTTTTCCAGGACTTCATACTTTTGCTCAACAACTGTCTGATGTTATCTGCCACCTTGAAGATATCTAGGCTTTTGGAGCCAAGAACGAGGCACCATATCAAATGCCTTTTTGTAGTCTATCCCATGGCAAGACCAGTGTGTCTCCTCTTGCAACTCCTCATTACCATCTTATCAAGAAGTAACTGGTCCTTTGTACCACGGGACTTCTTTCGGCATCCTTTCTGTTCGTCCGGTAACAAGTTGTTTGTGTGGAGGTGATGGTAGATTTCCTCAGACACAATGCTTGTCAACAGTTTCCACATTACGGACGGACATGTGATAGGTCTATAGTTGGTAACATCATTACCCTTGATTCGGTCTTTCATTACCAGAACTGTGGCACCTTTTGTCAACCACTCTGGTACCTCACCTGACATCAAGCAGTCATTGAACATGGTTGTCAGTTTCGGGGGGAGGGATGTTATATTTTTAATCCCATAACCCTGCACACAATCTGGTTCTGGTGATTTCCAGTTGGTATGTTTTTGGGCCTGCCCCTTAAGAGTTTCAACTGTGGTACTCAAATCAGTTTGTTGGTGTGCCTGTTTATTAATCTCCATTTGAACTGTCTCAATCCACACTGCCTGGTCATTATGTTTAATATCCTGCTCCCATAGAAGTTGAGGTAACTTGACTAGAGTTTTTGGCGTGGTAGTGGTGATGGTGGCGATGGTGGTGTTGGTGGTGAAATTATTTGCCTGTCTTTCTACTTAGCCATGCTTCTCTTTTTCGATTATAACATTTCTGATCCAAATTAAATATTAAATATTGGGGCCCTATACTGTAATGTGATGCGTTGTCGCTTGCTGAGGGTAAATAACTGTAATCTTATATTTCATTTGTAATAAGAATTATTCTATCACAGTTGTTTAAATAAGTAAAAATAAAAAACTTACGAGAGCGATTCCATAACGATATATATCCATCATGTGCGTTTTCTTCCCTATAATTTATTATTATTATTATTATTATTATTATTGCAGATGAGTTTTATCTTGCTTTATGGTCATACAAGTAATCACCAAGTCACAACCAGTGACCTCAAGAGACAACAAGGTCCGCCATGTTCAAGAAAGAACATACATACTCACACATGCATCTTTAGGTGTTTAGACTTGTGATGTACTTATATTGACAGAATCTTCCTTAGTATATGGGCAGTTCCCATTAGTACTATCTTTTGTATTTCTCCTATACGCGGGTTTCCTGGGATTTGCGATAAGTAATCATTAGACCCCTTAGGTATCATTCCTAGATCGCCTACAACCACTGGTATTGTTTTAGTTCTCAATTTCCACATTTTTCCAATTTCTATCTCCAGGTCCTTATACTTGCTCAATTTTTCAAATGTTTTTATAGATACATTCTTGTCTATTGGAACGGACATATCAATTAGCAGGCATACCCTCTTTTTAAAGTCCTTCAATATTATATCAGGTCTATTTGCATCTATTTTTCGGTCTGTTTGGATGCTAAAGTTCCACAAGATTGAGATGTGATCTTTTTCAAGTATGGGATGTGGTGGATGCTCCCACCAATTCTTATGATGTGGCAGGTCAAAATGCTTACACATTATCCAATGTGCAGCTCTGTCATGCCTGTTTAGGTATTCGGTTGGAGCTATAGGACTGCATATTGAAATTATATGGTCAATCGTCTCTGGTTGTTTTTTACATACACGGCATAATGGGCTGCATCCATTTTTTATTATGTTGGCTTGGTAATTTTTTGTTGGCAGACACTGATCTTGTGCTGATATAATCAGTCCTTCAGTCTCCAATTTCAGTCCAGAGGATGCCAACCACTGATGGGTTAAAGTTTTGTCAACATCAGGATTGTTAGCTCGTTCTGGGTATTTTCCATACAGAGGCTTTTCTTGCCATTTCTTAGCGAGTTTCTGTAGCAGTTCTTTCTTTGCAGTTACTTTTACCTACTTTGCTTTTTCTGTGTTTTCCATTTCAGCAGTAAATTGGACTTCTGAAATTTGTAGTCCATTACTGTATCTTTGTGCATCTTTTGTAATGGAATATTATCTTTTGATGCTTTCGTATTTCAAAACGAGTTTGATCATCCAATCATGTGATTCCCTTAGATATGTAGATAATCCAATTGTTGCAGTTTTCAACGAAATGTCTAACTGGATTAACCCACGTCCTCCTTCTTTCCTAGGGAGATATATTCTATCTGTATCTGCCTTAGGGTGATGCATTCTGTGCATGGTTAAGAATTTTCGAATTTTTGTATCGAGCCTACGGATCTCTGTGCTTGACCAGTTGATGACATAGTAACTGTAAGTTACTACTGGTATGGCAAGCGTGTTTATGTCATTGATCCTATTCCTTGCATTCAATTCCGTTCTTCAGATCGCTCTTACTCTGCGGTAACATTCCTTCCTTATCCTTTCCCTCATTGTCGAGTGCTTGATTCCGTCTCCTTCACAAACACCTAGATATTTGTAAGTTTCCTCTTGATCAAGTTCTCTTATCACATTCCCCCGATCAAGATTAATGTCTGAACTTTTCAGCAGCTTTCCTCTGGTGAACGTTGCTTTGGCGCATTAATCTAGTCCAAACTCCATTTTAATGTCATCACTGAACTGCTCCACAGTGGATAATAGCCCTTGCAATTGTTGATCATTTTTTGCAAATAGTTTCAGGTCATCCATGTAGAACAAGTGATTAATGGTTTTGTCATAGACTTTATATCCATGTTTTGTTTCATTGTGCATGTTACTTAATGGTATAAGTGCGATGCAGAATAAAAGCGGTGATAAAGAGTCACCCTGAAAAATTCCACAATTAATATTAACTTCTCCAGCTTCCAGTGATTTTGTTTCACTATTCAAAAGGAGTGTCGTTTTCCATGTCTTCATACTGAATGACAAAAACCTCCTGACAACGGGAGATATTTTGAAAATCTCTAAACATTCTTCAATCCAACTGTGTGGCAAACTATCGAATGCTTTTTTATAATCTATCCAAGCAATTGATAGATTTTTGTGTCTATTATGACAATCTTCCAGTATCATTTTGTTAACCAAAAGCTGGTCCTTAGAGCCATATGAGCCTCGTTTACACCCTTTCTGCTCAATGGGAAATAGGTCATTTGTTATCAGGTGGTCATATGTATATTCAGTTAGGACTGATGTTAACATTTTATACATTGTGGTCAAACAAGTTATCGGTCTGTAATTTTTTGGATTGTTTCTCTCATCATTCTTAGGAAGCAGGAATGTAATGCCGTTAACTAGCCATGATGGTATCTTTTCTGGCTCCTTAACTATTTCATTGTAAAGTTGGGCTAACAGCTCATGAGACTCTGTGAAGGCATTTATCCAAAAATATTGTATTTTGTCTTTTCCTGGGGATTTCCATTTGCTGGTTTTACCTAGAGCCAAACGCAACTGTTCAACTGTTATATTTTCCCATATTTGTTCCTCAAGATGAGCTGTATCTTTTATTTGTCTGTCTATCCATGGGGCATGTATATTATGAACTTTTTCTTCGGCCCAGATCTTTTCCCAGAATTCCTGCACTTCCTCCTTGGGTTGTATTGATTTAGCAGTTATTGTTGACTTACCCATTTTTCTGTAGAAGTTTCTTTGGTTGTTTTTGAACATATTATTGTCCTTATAGAATCTAGATCGTTTTTCAAAGTGCCTTATACGAGCAGCTTTGACCGACACTTTTTGCTTGATTATTTCTATCAGCATGTCTATGTCACTTGTTGATTTTTATTATTATTATTATTATTATTATTATTATTATTATTGTCGTTGGGGGTCTGGTGGGAGAGGCGCAGACATGCGCCATTCCCGACAGATCCATCCACGACAACTTCTACCTCATGCGACATATCGTGGAGAGGGTAGCTAGGGAACCTGGCACGGGTGGGACCTTGATCAATTTAGATCAGTCGAAAGCTTTCGATAGGGTCGACCATCTTTACCTAGCGGCAGTCTTGAGGGCGGCTGGCTTTGGGCCCGTCTTCAGAGGCTGGACCGTTGCCATGCACAGCGACACCTGCTCTGTGGTGAGAGTCAACGGTCACCTTTCGGAACCGTTCAACATCATGCGCTCGGAACCATTCAGCATCATCTCTTCGGAAGAACTTTTGGGCCGGGGCCTATGGGCAACTTCCAGAAATCCCTGGCCTAGCAGTGCTACCGAGGAGCTTTGCCAGTTCGGGATAAACTCTACAAGCATGGAGGTGCCGTCAGCCGGCCATGTCCGAGATGCGAGCAGGGTGACGAAACCGTCCTGCACGCACTCGTCCAGTGTCCGAGCATTGCTGACTTGTGGATTTATATCGAACACCTGCTGTCGCGTTAGGACGGAGCCATCGTGAGGATTGCCCCGCCCTCTTATTTAGCCGGGAAGGGCAGGCGGTTTTTATCTGTCTGGTGGCCAACACGAAAGAGATAGTATGGTGGACACGTTTGAAAGGGCTGAAGACGAGCACTTACCTCTTCAGTGATGCCCTGATTAACTTTTTCAAATTTCATTTTAAAAGGAAAATCAGGGTAGAGGGGGAAGTGCTCTCTTCCCAGCATTTTGTTGAAAGATGGGTGAGAGAGGCAAGAATGGCCCGTGTGAATGGGCCTACTCTGAGTATGTGTCTGTAAATTAAAGGTGGAAAATTGGGAGAGGACACTTGCCCTGGTAGTCAGGGTCACTGTGGCCTTTTAATGGGCTTTCTCCACGAATGTCCCTCGGAAGTCTCCCCCGTATTGGGGAATTTTTCATTGTTATTTTTTTGTTACATCCTCTGTTTTTGTTTTTTACACCCAGAAATGCCCATTTTTACCATCCTGTATTGTCCTGTACTGTCCTTAATGTCTACTTTATTAAAACCCTTGTGGTTAATAAAGAAAGTATTATTTCTATTATTATTATTATTATTATTATTATTATTATTATTAAGAAGAAAATAAAGTAGCATAATGTACTGGGTAATTGCTGGCCTTGTGCCAAAAGTAGAAACAATTATTATTATTATTATTATTATTATTATTATTATTATTATTATTGACGACCTACGTAGGAAATCGTATCATCGTGAGCTCCGCAAAGGTTTGTTGTTTTCGTTTGTTTAAAATTGCCATTTATGGAAAATGTTTGTTGTTAACTATTTATAAGGTCACAAAATTTGCTTTCGGAAAAGGACACTCAAAAAGATTGGGGCCTTGAGCCCAAAATTTAAACTTTTATAATTATCAAACGAAAGAATTTCTATGAAACATCATGGACGACTCACAGCCACACCTTCCTCACAAACTAACACCTCACACCGACACCACCATTATAAATATTACTACGTTTGTCAACACTAAAAATATAAGCAGTAGCAATAATTTTAATTTGTCGCATGTAGACAATCATTTCTCGCCATTACCAATGATTGCAGCTGTTGAAGCCACCACCCCCACCACCACCACAGCGACAATACAAACAAAAGAAAAAAAAATGATCTCGTAATATCGAAATAGGTTCACCCAGAATGGACACTTCCACACCGAACACCACTGACGCCACCACCACCACAACTGAAACTAAAAATAACAATAACAAATATAACGATAACAACAGCAACAACAACAATGAGAATAAGAAAACCACTCTGTTTTTTGCCAGAGCAGCAAAAAAGTGCGAAGCAATCCAGGTAACTCAGGAGGAATTAGATGAAGCCAAGATAATGGTAAAGAAAGATGGGTACAGGGTCAGCCACACACCCCCACCTAATAAAATGGAGCATCGGCGCCTATGCACCGTGTCTTATCGGACGATTAACATAAAATCGCGCCGAGCGGAACGGGCATCCGAGTCCCAAATCCAAAATGCTGTGGTACATGTGTGGGCAAAAAAAACCCCACATCAGACGTGGGCAGAAATACGGAACCGTGGACGTGTTCTTTGAAACACCACAGGAGGACAGAGAGCACTCCTTGGCCCCATTAAGAAGTAACGACTTCACACTCGTCCCAAGCTATTGTGGCCAGTGACTCGTGAAGATCAGGGTGACCCACGTTCCACCGGCCATCGAAATTCCCTGGCTAATGACTGCCGTCCTCGTTCGCATCGAGGCCAACACCAAGATAATCGAAATAGCGACAGAAAAGCAGGAGAACTGGTCCGGATCTGGGATGGAGCTCCTGATCCAAGCGGACCAGAAAAGTATTGAGGAAATCCCAGTGGTAATAGACCTCACTGACGGCAGCCACCTCAACGTAATTGTCGAGGGCAGAAGGCCTAGGTGTGTCGTTTGTGGTGAAGGAACCCACCTAAGGGCTTTCTTGCCCTCAGGCTAAAAGATTGAGGCAACCTCTCTTACCCACCCCAGTGACTCAACACTCAACAACACCAGCAACAGAAATGGCAGCAACAACTGTAGCAGCAACAACAGAAGCAACTGTAACAGCAACAACCCCAGCAACAGTAGCAAAACCAACACCACCACCACCCAACGCGCCAGAACTAGCACCAGCGCCTACAACATCCACTACGCCACAACCAAAACCAACGCCTGTGGAGGATTTTCCACTCCCTGACCTATTGTAACTTGAAACAGATTGTGACGACGAGGAGTGGGAAACGGTATCAGGAAAAAAGAAAAAAAGAAAAAGAAGCCCAAAAAGAAAAAAATCCTCTTCCTTCCCTCTCCAAAAACAAAATACAGAGGGAAACAAATAAACTATCAAGCAAAAAAGTTAGGACAGCTATGCCACCATCCACACCAGCATCACCAACCCCATCACCATCATTAACCCAAACACCACCATCACCAACACCACAAAAGTCACCAAAAAGCGAAATAGAAACAAACCCAAAACAAACACAAACATAACAAAACGATACACACTACACAGCATTAAATTTGAACAAGAACCAATTATTACACTACAACCAACACAACACCAACATCACAGAAAAAGACTACACAACTCCCCAAAAGTTCACACCACCTCCACACATACAAATCACTCGCATCACACAGAAAACGTACTAAAACAAAAATTCCCCAAAGACATCGGAGACTTCCGACAAGCACTCTCCAGGAGGATTTATAAAGACATCCTTCCGGACGAGGCCACAAGCTGTGAAAAGGATGGAGAAACCATCATTCCTCTACGAGAAGTAAGGTAAGTGGTCTTTACCTTCTATTCCACTCCATTTCAACATTACCTCACTCAGAATAGGCAGCATAAATGCGCGTAGCTTGGGGGTCGACATGGAAGCAAGGCCACCTGCTCAACGAGCTCAGGTCACTAAACATAGATGTAGTGGCCATCAGCGAGACCAGAATCTCCGAAGCACGGGCCTTCGCACCGCTCGTCGGCCGCTACAATGTGTACGCATCTCCCAGTGGTCCTGGGTCGGGAGGAGGATTTGCTGCGCTTTTTCTGAGAGCTTTGGATCTCGCCATACGAGCCATCTTCCTGGACCCAGAAGGTAAGTTGGTGGTGCTGGATGTGACCAGCGGAGACGGGCAAGCTTTCAGGCTAGTGGCCGTCTATGCGCCGACAAGAGCAGGTGAGCCTGATTTCTTCCGGCGTCTGGAGACCTTTCTTGGAACGTCCCGCTCTTTAGTGTTAGTGGGCGACTGGAACGGGATCTTAGATGCACGCTGTGACTGTGTGGGATTAGCAGACAGGGGAGGAGGGTGCAAGAGCAGCACCAACCTGCTCAGGAATTTTGAACTGTCTGACAGGTACCGATTTGATTTCCCGAATGTGCCAATGTGGACTTGGATAAACCGCATAGGGTCATCCAGATGATATATACATAGAGTATTTTGTAGAGAAATAGATAGGTCTAGCATAAGCTGTCCACAATTCAAGGTAGTCAGATACACGGACCACAAATTCGTGATCTGTGTGCTTGACTTAGATAGGCTTCATAGATGAGGACCCGGCTACTGGAAGCTAAACGCGTCCTTATAAGCGCGCAAGCCTTCAGAGACCGGATTAGCGAACTAGTTAAGCGGGCGTTGACGGGGGCCATCGTCAACAACAAGTGGTGGTTTGCTCTGAAAAGAGCGATTAGAATAGAGTCCATTAGGTTTAGTAAGGCTTTAGCAATAGAGAAAAATAGAGCAGAGGGAGAACTTGTTAGAAAATTAGACGAGGCGCTTAGCAAAGGCATCGCGACCGACGTACTTGCGGCGAAATTGGCCCTTGATCAATTCTTCAATGCAAAGCACTAAGGCTGCGTTGTCAGAGTTAGGGTGCGTGCTCTCAGACACGAGGGGACGAAAGCCGTTCAATGGGCCCGAGTGGCGGAGGCGCGTCGTGGCAACGAAGCCACGATCCGGTCTTTGGTGGGCCAAAATGGGCGCATGCTACTCAATCCCGGGAAAATGCGTGAAGCTTTTCAGCGACACTTCGCTCAGCTGTTCGGGAGCAGCGGCGGACCGGGTCGAGGGATGGACTTTAGTGTCTACCTCGACGGACTGCCGCGGCTCTCGGCCACTGAGGCGGAGTGTTGCGAAAAGCCGTGAATAGCCGCTGAAGTAAGGGAGACAATGACTGGCTGCACAAGGGGTAAATCGCCTGGATTGGATTGTCTTCCCTATAAAATTTACGTACAGATGCCAGACTTGTTCGGAGGCTTCTTAGCGGACGTCTACTGCAACTGGCAACAGAACGGAAGAATTCCCAGCTCTGTGAGCCGAGGAGCGGTGGCGCTGCTGACAAAGGATACGAACAAGGGGGATAACATAGATAAATTCAGGCCCATAACTTTGCTAAACACAGAGTTCAAGATTTTGGCCAAGGTGCTAGCAATGAGGTTGGCGCTTGTCGTTGGGGGTCTGGTGGGAGAGGCGCAGACATGCGCCATTCCCGACAGATCCATCCCCGACACCCTCCACCTCATGCGCTACATCGTAGAGAGGGTAGCTAGGGAACCTGGCACGGGTGGGTCCTTGATCAATTTAGATCAGTCGAAAGTTTTCGATAGGGTCGACCATCGTTACCTAGCGGCAGTGCTGAGGGCGGCTGGCTTTGGGCCCGTCTTCAGAGGCTGGATCGCTGCCATGCACAGCGACATCTGCTCTGTGGTGAGAGTGAACGGTCACCTTTCGGAACCGTTCAACATCATGCGCTCGGTCCGCCAAGGATGTCCCCTCTCGTCCCTCTTGTACGTATTGACTATCGAGCTATTACTGCACACACTGGAGACGTTGAGGGGGATCCCGCGCGAACTAGGATGCGGAAGATCCGTGTGAGCATATGCGGACGATGTCACCGTAGTGGTGTCGAACGCCAAACACGTCGAGGCGATCGGCACTACACTAAGAGAATACGAAGCGGTGACAGGAGCAATGATCCACCAGGAAAAGTCAGTGGGCCTGCAGCTTGGCTCCTGGAGTGGCAAGACCATGCCGTCCAACAGCGTCGTCGGACGCTGGACGGACGGACCGGTTACATTGCTAGGGGTCTGGTTCGGTCCGGATCTCCAGACGGACAAAAACTGGGCCGAGGTGACGACAAGGGTGGCATCTCTCACCCAGAAATGGGCGGAGAGGAATCTATCCCTAAAAGGTCGAGCGGAGGTGGCTAACGTGTACATCGCGTCTGTCATCTGCTACCGCCTGGCCGTCGTACCTTGTCCTAAGCCTCGCCTGACTGCGCTGGAGCGTTTGCTATTTCGCTTTTTGTGGAGGGGACGCGCTCAGATGGTCAGGCGGTCCATCTGCTGTCAACACCCGCTACGTGGAGGGCTTGGCATGCCGTGGCTGATTATGCACAGACACGCGCTCAGGCTACGACATCTCCACCTTTTATTGGACGGGGATCAGGTGTGGTCGCCGTTTGCTAGACACGTATTTCCCCAGCTCGTTTCCTTGACGGAGCCGCAGTCCTGGGTCAAGCGAAGACCGAAAGTGAGCGTCTGGAGACTGGAATGTCTTCAGGCGCTCACAGCCCTCGACCAATCGGGCAATGGGATAGGTGGAAACTCCACCTCGGCGTTCTATAGAGGATTAGTGGAGGGGAAGAGCGACGACGTACTTGGGGAAACTCTAGGCGTCGACGAAAATCAACTAGCCAATCTCTTCGGAAGAACTTTCGGGTCGTCCCAAATGGACAACTTCCAGAATTCTCTGGCCTGGCAGTGCTACCGAGGAGCCTTGCCAGTTCGGGATAAACTCTACAGGCATGGAGGTGCCGTCAGCCGGGAATATCCGAGATGCGCGCAGGGCGACGAACCGTCCTGCACGCACTCGTCCAGTGTCCGAAAATTGCTGACTTGTGGGTTTATGTCGAACACCTGCTGTCGCGTTTAGGACGGATCCGGCTATCATCTGAGTCCATCGTGAGGATTTCCCCGCCCTCTTCCTTTAGCCTGGAAGGGCAGGCAGTTTTTATCTGTCTGGTGGCCATGGCGAAATAGATAGTATGGTGGACACGTTTGAAAGGGCTGAAGACGAGCACTTACCTCTTCGGTGATGCCTTGATTGACTTTTTCAAATTTCATTTGAAAAGGAAAATCAGAGTAGAGAGGGAAGTGCTCTCTTCCCAGTATTTGGTTGAAAGATGGGTGAGAGAAGCAAGAATGGCCCGAGTGAATGGGCCTACTCTGAGTTCGTATCTGTAAATTAAAGGTGGAAAACTGGGGAAGGACACTTGCCTTGGTGGTCAGGGTCACTGTGGCCTTTTACTGGGCTTTCTTCACAAATGTCCCTCCGAAGTCTCCCCCCTATTGGGGAATTTGTCATTGTTATGTTTTGTTACATCCTCTGTTTTTGTTTTTTACACGCAGAAATGCCCATTAGTACCGTCCTGTATTGTCCTGCACTGTCCTTAATGTCTACTTTATGTAAACCCTTGTGGTTAATAAAGAAAACATTATTATTATTATTATTATTATTATTATTATTATTATTATTATTATTGAATGCTATGGTTGACGGAGGCTCGGCTCTGTAAGATATTGTAAATTTTGACCGCTATAACAATTGTAAATTGTTTAAAACTTTAACCAACTTGTAGACAAAAACACCCTCCTCCTCGTGAGAGGGGTCTTTCTGCCCGTTATTTGGCCCTTCGGGGTTAAATAACTGCTTATTGGGGTTTTGTGCCCAATATTTATTTTAAACAAAAAAACAACATGGCTACGAAAAAGAATTTTCATAGGTCACTCCCACTCATTCCGTCTTCTTCTTCCTAATCGTCACTATAGCAGAGAGAAGATTGTCTCTCTCCCTCCCTTCTCTTTCGCAAGCGACGACAGAAAAGAAAAATCTCGTGCAAAGCGTGCAAGATTTCTCCACGACGACGACGACAACGACGAAACAGGTGTGCGGGAAATACGAAAACCCATTTCATTCGTCTGACGTCAGGAATAATAGCAGTAGCAGCCGTAATAACAACAGCGACAGTGACAAGGAAAACAACAGTAGCAGCCGCAACAGCATCAGCAGCAGCATAAACAACAACAGCATTAGCAGCAACAACAACAGCAGCAGCAGCAACAACAACAACCACAGCAACAGCGGCGCCGGCAGTAGTCGTAGTACCTGCAGCAACAACAAAACTAACAGCAGCTCTGACGACAACAACAACAACAACAGCAGCAAAGAAAAACCAATCTCGTTTGCAGGTATCGCAAAGAACCTGGAAACCATCCTCATAACAAATGAGGAATTAGAGGAAGCGAAGAAGATGGTGACAAAAACTGGACACCGAGCAATCTGCAAGGCAGCGGAAAAAATTTTCGAAACCGAACAGCACTGTACGGTCACGTACCGTACAGTAAGTACAAAATCCCGTAGGGTTGAACGAGCCACAGAGGCTCAAATACAAAAAGCCTTGGGGTCTGTGTGGCATCGGAAAACGCACATCACCCGAGGCAAGTAATATGCCACCGTAGACGTACTTTTTGCCACACCCCAGGAGGCAAAGGCTCAATCCTTAGTGACCCTAAGGAGCGAGGAAATGGTGTTGGTGCCCTCCTACTGCGGGCAAAAAATTGCGAGGGTCAAACTGACCCACGTCCCCCCCCCCCCCCGGGATGGCCCCTTCTTGGCTGTCCGCGTCTGTCCTCGTCGGAATCGAGGACAAAACAACTGTACTGCAAGTACAGAAAAAAGTAAGAGAAGATTGGGTCGGCACCCCCATTGAGATGTTAATCCAAACCAACCAGGAGTGCATCGAAGCTATCCCGGATGTGATAGACTTCGATAACGGCACTCAACTGCCCATAAGTGTTGGGGGCAAACGCCCGAAATGCTTTCGCTGTGGATCGAAGACTCACCTCAGGGCCTTCTGCAACGAGAAGACCCTGAGAAAGGAGAAAACCCCCCTCCTTCCGAATCCGGCTCCACGGCTACCAGCAACAGGACAAGCGGCAACCAGGAACGATAGGTCCGTGGCACCCATACCCACTCCACGGAAATCAAAAACAGCAGCAGCAGTGGAAATATTAACAACAACAACAGCAATACCAAATGCAGCTGCAACAGAGACTCCAGTGCAAACATCACCAACAACAACAAGTGAAAGAGTGGAGCTGGTACCCCTCCCCGACCTCACAGAATCAGACATGGAGTGTGAGGTGGGAGAGGGATGGCAAAAGGTCGTAAGAAGGCACAAACGCAGAAGCAGCGCATCGTCGCCTTTGAAAAGGGAGGAAAGAAATGAAAAAAGGGTAAAGTCTACTGCAAAGAGATTCACAGCAGCAACACCACCAACACCATCACCACCCACACTAGCACCACCATCACCACCGGCAACAACCCCACCGCCAACAACACCTTCAACACCACCACCACAAGCACCAACATCGCAAACACAACAACAAAACACACACACCCAGCAACAACGACAAGAAAATAGCAGAAACACACCCCACCCCCAGAAAAACAAATGCACGGCAATAAATACACACAACAAGAAACTAATGACTTACATAATTGAACACACAGACATTTCACAACACGACTACATAATACCAGCACCAATCAAAACGCCAACTAACATAAGACTGTTAAAAATAGCACAGAAACAATACACAAACATTAAAACGAAATTCCCCAACGCAGTTGGTGATTTCAGAGACCTAGGAGGGACACTCAACCGAAGAGTATATTCGGACATACGCATAGAAGAGCCGACGACCAACTGAAGGGACGATTCAACGGTCCCTTCACCAGACGATCAAGTGAAAAGGGATGGAAAAACCATCCCTCCTCTACGAAAAGCACGGTAAGTGGTCTTTCCCATCTTTTCCACTCTATTTTAAACATGACCTCACTCAGAATAGGCAGCATAAATGCGCGTGGCTTGGGGTCGTCATGGAAGCAGGGTCACCTGCTCAACGACCTCAGGTCACTAAACATAGATGTAGTGGCCATCAGCGAGACCAGAATCTCCGAAGCACGGGCCTTCGCACCGATCTTCGGCGGTTACGATGTGTACGCATCTCCCAGCCGTCCTGGATCGGGGGGAGGAGTTGCTTTGCTTTTTCGGAGAGGTTTGGATCTCACCATACGGGCCATCTTCCTGGACCCAGAGGGTAAGTTGGTGGTGCTGGCCGTGACCAGCGGAGACGGGCAAGCTTTCAGGCTAGTGGCCGTCTATGCCCCGACAGGAGCAGGGCGGGTTTATTTCTTCCGGCGTCTGGAAACCTTTCTTGGAACGTCCCGCTCTTTAGTGATAGTGGGCGACTGGAACGGGATCTTAGATGCACGCTAGGACTGTGTGGATTAGGGGATAGGGGTGGAGGGTGCAATAGCCTCACCAACCTGCTCAGGCGTTTTGAACTGTCTGACAGGTACCAATTGGATTTCCCGAATGTGCCAATGTGGACTTGGACAAATCCATAGTGTCATCCAGATCATATCTAGATAGAGTATTTTGTAGGGAAATAGATAGGTCTAGCATAGGCTGTCCACAATTCAAGATAGTCAGCTACACGGACCACAAATTCGTGATCTGTGAGCTTGACATAGATAGGCTTCATAGACGAGGACCCGGCTACTGGAAGCTAAACGCGTCCTTACCAGCGCGCATGGCCTACAGAGACCGGATTAGCGAACTAGTTAAGCGGGCGTTGACGGGGGCCATCGTCAACAACAAGTGGTGGTTTGCTCTGAAAAGAGCGATTAGAATAGAATCCATTAGGTTTAGTAAGGCTTTAGCAATAGAGAAAAATAGAGCAGAGGGAGAACTTGTTAGAAAATTAGACGAGGCGCTTAGCAAAGGCATTGCGATCGACGTGCTTGCGGAGAAATTGGCCCTTGACCAATTCTTCAATGCAAAGCACGAAGGCGCGTTGTCAGAGTTAGTGTGCGTGCTCTCAGACACGAGGGGACGAAAGCCGTTCAATGGGCCCGAGTGGCGGAGGCGCGTCGTGGCAACAAAGCCACGATCCGGTCTTTGGTGGACCACCACGGGAGCATGCTACTCGATCCCGGGCAAATGTGTGAAGCTTTTCAGCGATACTTCACTCAGCTGTTCGGGGGCAGCGGTGGGCCGGGTCGAGGGATGGTCTTTAGTGTCTACCTCGACGGACTGCCGTGGCTCTCGACCACTGAGGCGGAGTGTTGCGAAAAGCCGATAACAGCCACTGAAGTAAGGGAGACAATGACTGGCTGCACAAGGGGTAAATCACCTGGTTTGGATAGTCTGCCCTATGAACTTTACGTACAGATGCCAGACTTGTTCGGAGGCCTCTTGGCGGACGTCTACTGCAACTGGCAACAGAACGGGAGAATTCCCAGTTCTGTGAGCCGAGGAGCGGTGGCACTGCTGAGAAAGGATCCGAACAAGGGGGATAACATAGATAATTTCAGGCCCATAACTCTGTTAAACACAGAGTTCAAGATTTTCGCCAAGGTGCTAGCAAAGAGGTTGGCGCTTTTCGTTGGTGGTCTGGTGGGAGAGGCGCAGACATGCGCCATTCCCAACAGATCCATCCACGACAACCTCCACCTCATGCGTTACATCGTAGAGAGGGTAGCTAGGGAACCTGGCACGGGTGGGTCCTTGATCAATTTAGATCAGTCGAAAGCTTTCGATAGGGTTGACCATCGTTACCTAGCGGCAGTGCTGAGGGCGGCTGGATCGCTGCCATGCACAGCGACATCTGCTCTGTGGTGAGAGTGAACGGTCACCTTTCGGAACCGTTCAACATCATGCGCTCGGTCCGCCAAGGATGTCCCCTCTCGTCCCTCTTGTACGTATTGACTCTCGAGCCATTACTGCACAAACTGGAGACGTTGAGGGGCGTCCCGCGCGAACTAGGATGCGGAAGATCCGTGTCAGCATATGCGGACGATGTCACCGTAGTGGTGTCGAACGCCAAACACATCGAGGCGATCGGCACTACACTAAGAGAATACGAAGCGGTGACAGCAGCAATGATCAACCAGGAAAAGTCAGTGGCCCTGCAGCTCGGCACCTGGAGAGGCATGTCCATGCCGTCCAACAGCGTCATCGGACGCTGGACGGACGGACCGGTTAAATTGCTAGGAGTCTGGTACGGTCCGGACCTCCAGACGGACAAAAGTGGGACGAGGTGACGAGCAGGGTGGCTTCTCTCACCCAGAAATGGGCCGAGAGGAAGCTATCCCTGAAAGGTCGAGCGGAGGTGGCTAACGCGTACAACGCGTCTGTCATCTGCTACCGCCTGGCCGTCGTACCTTGTCCTAAGCCTCGCCTGACTGCGCTGGAGCGTTTCCTCTTTCGCTTTTTGTGGAAGGGACGCGCTCCGATGGTCAGGCGCTCCATCTGTTGTCAACACCCGCTACGTGGAGGGCTGGGCATGCCGTCGCTGATGATGCGCAGGCACGCGCTCAGGCTACGACATTTCCACCTCCTCCTGGACGGTGATCAGGTGTGGTTGCCGTTTGCTAGACACGTATTTCCCCAGCTCGTTTCCTTGACGGAGCCGCAGTCCTGGGTCAAGCGAAGACCGACAGTGAGCGCCTGGAGACTGGAATGTCTTCAGGCGCTCACAGCCCTCGACCTATCGGGCAATGTGATCGGTGGAAACTCCACCTCGGCGTTCTATAGAGGATCAGTGGAGGGGAAGAGCGACGACGTACTTGGGGAAACTCTAGGCGTCGACGAAAATCAACTAGCCAATCTCTTCGGAAGAACTTTCGGGCCGGGGCCTATGGACAACTTCCAGAATTCTCTGGCCTGGCAGTGCTACCGAGGAGCCTTGCCAGTTCGGGATAAACTCTACAGGCATGGAGGTGCCGTCAGCCGGGCATGTCCGAGATGCGCGCAGGGCGACGAAACCGTCCTGCACGAACTCGTCCAGTGTCCGAAAATTGCTGACTTGTGGGTTTATGCTAACACCTGCTGTCGCGTTTAGGACGGATCCGGCTATCATCTGAGTCCATCGTGAGTATTGCCCCGCCCTCCTCCTTTAGCCGGGAAGGGCAGGCAGTTTTTATCTGTCTGGTGGCCATGGCGAAATAGATAGTATGGTGGACACGTTTGAAAGGGCTGAAGACGAGCACTTACCTCTTCGGTGATGCTCTGATTGACTTTTTCAAATTTCATTTGAAAAGGAAAATCAGAGTAGAGAGGGAAGTGCTCTCTTCCCAGCATTTTGTTGAAAGATGGGTGAGAGAAGCAAGAATGGCCCGAGTGAATGGGCCTACTCTGAGTATATATCTGTAAATTAAAGGTGGAAAACTGGAGAGGGCACTTGCCTTGGTGGTCAGGGTCATTGTGACTTTTTACTGGGCTTTCTCCACAAATGTCCCTCCGAAGTCTCCCCCCTATTGGGGAATTTTTCATTGTTATTTTCATTGTTATTTTTGTTACATCCTCTGTTTTGGTTTTTTACACGCAGAAATGCCCATTTGTACCGTCCTGCATTGTCCTGCACTGTCCTTAATGTCTACTTTATGTAAACCCTTGTGGTTAATAAAGAAATCATTATTATTATTATTATTATTATTATTATTATTATTATTATTATTATTTTGCTTTAAATATTTCAATTAGAAGGAAAAACCAAGGAAAAAGAAGACGCACTGGCTTAATGGTATTAAACATCGATTGAAAAATAAATATATAAGAATACAGTGAAAAATTGTAAAAAAATAATTTAAATGGTTTCCAGAAAATTTACATTTGTCTGCTCATGTGTGTGTGTGTTCTTGTTATTTTCTTAGCGTATAAACAAATATCCACACCAATTATATCATATATACTGCTTTACCTTTACCCAACAGAGGAGGGAAACATTTTTATTGATATATATGTATTTGTAAATACACACAGGGACACGCGAACAAACACACAGATACACGTAGAACTACACTCATACACACACAGACATACATGCATGCATACATGTATACATACATACATACATACATACATACATGAATATACACATACATACATATACAAACTTACACACACAAACACACACACACATATATATATATATATATCTGTATGTATGTATATATGTCTGTAAGTATGTTTGTAAGTATGTATGTATGCATATTATTGATGTATACAAACGTATATATCAGCATATATGTTTATATACACATTTCTATCTATAGGAGAATTTATGTGAATGTATGCATGTCGTGAATATGCGCGGTTTAACATTTAGATTGTTCAACTCAGGAACATTAGGTCGTAGGTTCGATTCCCGCGTCGGGCGGCGCTTTATCTCACATTGCTTCAGTCATATAAACCTCAATATCTGTTTTTGTCTTTATATATATATATATATATATATATATATATATATATATATATATATATATATATAACGAAAGAAATGTGGTAAGGAACCAGATGGACCATAACGCACCAAAGTACTCAATACTTAGGGTAATAGAGTGGGTAATAGGAACGAGTAGGACCCCGACGGCTGGGCTCAAGCCGTTTCGACGGCTAATTTTAGTCCAGAATTAGCCGTCGAAACGGCTTGAGCTCAGCCATCGGGGTCCTACTCGTTCCTACATATATATATATATATATATATATATATGAAAAGGTTCAGGACCCCGACGGCAGAGCTCAAGCCATTTCGACGGCTATTTCTGGACTAAATTAGATTTTTAGCGTGGTAATGATATCGCCGTACTTTTCAAGGGGTAATTCCATATATGGGCATGCGATAATCATGCAATTCTGAAGATCGTAGTTGTCAAAAGGGTTAGTCGAGGTTTCTTGTAAACACAGTTAAAACTTTCATAGGGGGTGGAGTGGCTGAACTTGCGAGTAGAACAATGAGGGAATGGGTGAAGCCGGTCAAGCGTTGAAAGTAAGTTCTATACAGCAAATTCTAAGGAGTATGGATGAAGTAGACTAGCTAGAAAGCAAGCGAAAATAGAATTCTACAGAAATCTGAAAATGGGAAATTATGAAATTAAAAAATTAAAAATAAAAATAAAACTAGAAACTAGATACTAAAACAGCTGCTATATTCTTAGATGGTGTTGCGTTTTCAGCCAATGCTATATAGTCCGTTATGGTGCATCTGGTTCCTTACCACACTTCCTTCGTTTTATATATATATATACATCTCAGATAGGGTGTGGTAAAATACCATATGCGCCATAAGCAACCAGAGTACTCGATACCGACGGCTGAGCTCCGGCCGTTTCGACTGCTAGATCCGAACTAATCCACCAATACTGGTGACATAGTTCGGATCTAGCTGTCGAAACGGCCGGAGCTTAGCCGTCGGGGTCCTGAATCTTGTCATATATATATATATATATATATATAGTTATAGAGGTGCGTATATTTTAATTTATATTTTTAATTATTGTGTTCCTACCCTGCCTTCCATAGATTATAGATTCCTTACACTGGTGGTGGTTTTCCCTGTTTTATTGATGGCACACTACCTCTCTCTACTTTCATACACAATCCTTAGAATTTGCCGTACAGATTTCACTTTCAACGCTTGACCGGCTCCACTCCCTCATTGTTCTACAGGCAAGTTCAGTCACCCCCACCTCCCACCCACTGCCATGATAGACTTATTTGTGTTTACAACAAATGTTGACCAATCCTCTTGACAACTACAATCTTCCCATATAAGGAAGTACCCCCTTGAAAAATTCGGCTATTTATTTACCAGACTAAAAATTCTAATTTAGTCCAGAAATAGCCGTCGAAACGGCTTGAGCTCTGCCGTCGGGGTCATACTCTTTCCTATATATATATATATATATGCGTGTGAGTGTGTGTATTTGCAATGACAAAATATTTTAGCATGAAATCTAAGGTAATATATAACCAAGTTGAAGCGACACGTAGCTGCATTTAAATAACAGGTTAATGCAGTCAGCAGGACTACGTTCTATAATATCAGTGATGGTATTCTATTTCATTGCATTGTTGTTCTATTGTAAATATATATAACCCCAAAGAGAAGGACAATACAACCAATCTCACCATAATAAAACTAAACCCTTTACAGGCTTGTGTAAAACGGACACAATGAAAATATCAATAATACCTTCCCAAATTAATTTAGATTCTTTTGGCCATTTTTCCGACATAGCAATCACATCACCGATTTCACAAAAATATTTCCTATACGCTAATGTTCGTAGATATGAAATCTAAATGTGTCTATAATATAAGCAATATATTATTGTTTACGCCATGTCAACCTTGATCAACTCAAAATTAGTTTAAAGATATTTTGGCTGAAATACTGTAGATCAAGCATAGCGAATTTACGATTGGATAAATAATATATATCTTTACTTGGACAAATCACATGCCCGATGTTACAGACAGTAAATCGCCAAGCCCTTCGGCTTGACACGTGCTGTTGAAAGGGCAATAGCTCAGCTGTCGGCTCCCGACACTTTATTGTGGATTGGCAGTATCGGTAGAGGGTAGAACACTATGCTTTGACGCATAGAGTTACACCCCTTGCCATTCTGAGTTCAAATCGCCAAATATTGCCATTCTGAGTTCAATCGCGCCAAGGTTAACTTTGCCTTTCATCATTACGGGGTTGATAAAATAAAGTACCAGTAATGTACTGGATAACTGCTGGCCTTGTACCAAAAGTAGAAACAATTCTATAACTATACTAAACTACACCAAGTATCGAGTACTCTGTTGATAAAGGGTCTAACCAGTTCCAAAATGATTCCATCCTGATTTATAATATACTAGTAGAGGTAGCCGGCGTTTCTCGGGCATTAAATAGCAGTCATGTGTATGCATGTATATGTATGTGTATATGTGTATATATGGATATATATATGTATATATATATGTGTGTATATATATATATATATATATATATATATATATATATTACGGTATGTACAAGTTTCTTCTAAGTTTAAATTTACACCTAATTGTGTATGGTTGGCGATATATTTAGTCAGTTTCCACATGCTGTTGAAATGTTGGGTAAATACTCTATTGGGGTCACCGAGAAGAGGCCGCTTTCGGTTATTTATCAAATATTTCTTAATAGGAACCTTTATTCTTATAGCCTGGTCTAATTGATTTTTTTATATGGTTAATTATGCTAATTGGGAGAGAAAATGGTATATATTTTATCTAATAATTCTAAGGACATGATTTATGATATATTGCTCTGATTATTTAATTTATTAATTCTTCATTGAGCCACAACGTGACCGGTTGCCACATATATATATATCTGTGACTTTATGTATATGTAAATCTTTATATTTAATCATCTCCCGTTGGGTTGAGATACAATTGGGCGATATTGGGCTGCGCTTTCTAGCAACCAGCCTACCCGCCGTAAGCAACTAATCACATTCTTTCTAACTTGACCACTGCCACGTCACGATTCTTAGCCATTTTTTAATCTATTTTTGGCGAGATCGCTTTGGAAAAATTAACTGTTCAACTGAGTTTGTCTCCTGCTGAGTCTGTTACTCTAGGTTCATCCTTAACAGAAGTATATCTAAAAATACGGACGAAACCATGGTAGAGATGTAATTAAGGTATGTACACGTTTCTTCTAAGTTTAAATTTACACCTAATTGTGTATGGTTGACGATATATTTAGTCAGTTTCCACATGCTGTTGAAACTAATAATTCTAAGGACATGATTTATGATATATATATATATATATATATATATATATATATATATATATATATGTATGTATGTATATATATTGTTATACTTTGGGAGGGTCATGTTGCCAATAAGAAACACACGCACCAGTAGCTTTCACTTCAATTTATTATAATAAATTTATAAATTTAGGAATTTATAAGTTTCCGGTTGGTTGGTTGGTTCCACAGCCAGATGATTGTTCATATATTGTCAAAGTTCTTTCGTCACACATTCTGTGACCTCTTCAGTGATTGGGGATTCTTTTCTTTGTTTTTGTGCCTCTCCTTTGTTCTGTTTTACGCCATCTTGTTTTTGTGTGTGTTGTGTGCTTAGTTTGCGCATGTGTTACATCCGGGTGTCTGTGTGTGTTTATATTTGTTTATTTGTTTATTTATTTGTTTATTTACATGTTACTGGTTGGTTGTTTGTTCTATGTGCGTGTGTGTTTTCATTTTGTCCTTAATTGTAAGTTGTCATGTTGCTGTTCCATTCATGTTTTCTATTTAATTTTGAACAAACAACCAACCCTCTCTCTCTCTCTCTCTCTCTTTTCTCATTTTCTCATACCCTCTCTCTCTTTCTCTCTCTATAGAATGGATAACAACCAAGAACGCGGAGATCTCTCTCTCTCTGCCTGTCTATATATATATATGTGTGTGTGAAAACCAGCTTTCGTCGCCATTCTCTCTCCCTCTATCTGAATATATTGTACCTCTTTCTGAATAACGGCCTATCGCTCTCTCTCTCTCTCTCTCTCTACCTCTCTCTATTTTGATGTATATGTATGTATATGTGTGTGCATGTGCGTAGTTTTCGTGCGACCAGCCAGCCAGCCAGCCAACGAATATTTATCTAGGGGCAGCATTAAACAAATACTTGGAAATTTTAAGGGTGCAAAACCCTCAAGAGAGCATAACGCATGTTTGTTCTTAATTTGAAGAAAATCGGTTGCAAACTGTAGACGTTATGTGGGTACGGTCATACACACACAGGCATCGTCAGTTATATATATATATATATAAATTATCGCTCTACATGGCGGAATATAATAAATGTAATCTGAGTTTTTCGAATATTAATAATAATATTCGATTCGTTTGCAATTATGCAAACAGTCTCTTTTTTAAAGCCATGTCAATAGAATGAGCACCTCATCCTTGCTCTTGAGTCGGAATGTAAAGAGAACTGCAGAACTAATGTTTATGGGTGTCACCCTTCCTCAGTGCAGTTCACTGTTCTCTTGCCAACTGTCAAGGCTAGTGAAAATATATATTTTCTAAAATATACAGTGACTGATCAGCCTGATTTGCATATTAGCAGGCTGTGGATCAGTCAGATCTGCATATTAGCAGATTCACTGATCAGTCAGATTTGCATATCAGCAGATGGCCAGTCAGTTTCCTGTATACGAGCGATTAAAGGCCGGTTTTGCCATATTCAAATAAAAAAAAAGTATCGCTCTACATGGCTGAATACAATAAATCTTTTTGTTCTGCAGTTCTGTTTACATGCCAACTCAAGAGCAAGAATTAGTGGCTCATTCTATTGGAATGGCTTTAAAAAAGAGGCTGTTTGCATAATTGCAAACGAATCGAATATTATTATTAATATTCGAAAACTATATATATTCGAAAAATATTTATATATATATTAGATATTAATTTAACAATGAAAATAATAACAAAGTCAAGTTATTTTACCTATTCATATCATTATTTTACGATCGTTTAGGAGGGTTGATCCTATTGACATATTGACTGATCTATAGCAGTTATATAACTATATACTATCAGACTTTATATATAGGTTCGGTCAGACCGTTGCCATCGGAAACAATGACAGAATAATTACGAAGAAAGGTACAGTTAAATAATCCTTGCTATTCCAGCCTTCCATAACCTTAGAAAAAAAACTTTCCTTACAGTTTGCGGCTTCAACCATGCTGGTACAGACATACATCAGTCGGTAATTAAACAGTGTTTAATATGCTGTATACATCATATAATTGAACATGATTTTTTTTTTTTTTTTTTTTTTAGTATTGTAAACGTTAATTTTGACGTTAAATGTATATAAACAACAGGAACAAAAATAGAAACTCATTACTTGCTAGTATTACAATCCAGCGTATAACATGGGCAATAGTTGAATACAATGAAAGTATCAGGTCATAAACCACAAGGATATGGTCCGAACGTGGAAAGGCTGAACTCCCACTCTCATCGCCTCCATCTCTCTCACCATCCCCATCTCTCTGTATGGTGAGCAAAAGGGGTTCCAAGTGCTGGCCTCTCCACAGCTCCGGCGGACAGAATGGAGAAGGCGTTTCCCTGGATTATCTCTCTATAACATTATTGTAAACAATATCTGTAGTGAATGAAACATGTGTAAAAATAAATAATTGTTTCTACTTTAGGCATAAGACCAGCAATTAACCAGTGCATTACTGGTACTTTGTGTAAAAATAAATAATGTATCAACTGTTGAAACTTGGTGATCTATTTTCTTTCTTAAGTATATATATGTGTATATAATTAGATAGTGAGTTACATGAATACACCGTTAACTGTAGAAGAAGATAGGTATTTATTTCACAAGATTTACATATATTTCATTAATATATGAAGGCCTTGCATCTAGAAAATGCTAATCCCGATATTATATTAGGAAAATTCGGATTCAATTATGGTAAATTTCTCTTTACATATCAAATTATCAAAACAAAATAACGACTTCAAAGAAAATTGGAGTCCGAGCGGGAATGGCAGAAGGTAAGGTGTGTGTCTATGTGTAGATGTGAATGTGTGTGTGTGTGCGTGTAAATACACACACAGACAGACAATACTGATGATTTCCTTCGAATGAAACAATTCTAGTCCTGTAGAAGCCATGCCACCTCTCCCTCTCTCACGCTCTCTCTCTCTCTCTCTCTCTCTCTCTCTCTATATATATATATATATATATATATATATATATATATATATGTACATATATGTGTATAAATATTATATATATAGTTATTTGTTTATTTATACACATATAATATAATCGAATTTCTGTCAAGATGCAAAATAATTTAGCATGATCTCATTCTTTTTTTTCTTTATAAAAAAATAAATCTTTATATTTAATATCAACTGTGTTATTCTCTTTGATCTTCGCTGAAATTCGTTTGATCAGCCTTTGAAAACCGTTTGTTTAAAATTCAGTTGAAAAACGAAACAAAAAAACAAAACACTTTTAATATTCTTCTTTTATCACTGACTGCGAAATATTTTAGTTCTTACACTTATATAATAATAATAATAATAATAATGATTTCATTTATTGGCCACAAGGGCCGACATATAGGGGACAACACAATAGACAGGGACAGTGGGGGTTTACATAGAGATCGAGTAAGTATAAATAACAAAAAAACAAAAACAAAATAACAATAAAAATACAACAATGAAAGTTCCCCCAATAAGAGGGATCACCACCCAGGGTTGACTCAAGCACCCCACCAGTCCTGAGCCACCCGACGCTCCTAGGGCACCCGGGAAGGGCACCCCTCTCCTTCTCGAATTCACCAGCCTACAGGCGCATGATCAGAGTAGGCCCACTCACGCGGGCCATTCTCGCCACATTCACCCACCTTTCAGTAAATGTACTGGGGGGCAGCACTTCTCTCTCCACCCTCACCTTCCTTTCCAAGTGAAACTTGAAGAAGTTGATGAGGGATTGGCCGAAGAGAAAAGTGTCTGTCTTCAGTCCTTTCAACCTGGTCCACCATGCAACCTCTTTCGCTACTGCCACCAGGCAGAGGAAAATTGCCTGCCCTTCCTGACCAAAAGAAGGCGGCGGGTCAATCTTCACTATGGACTCGGACGATAGCCGTATCCGTTCTACACGCGACAATAGCTGTTCGACATAACCCCACAAGTCAGCAATGCACGGACACTGGACGAGTGCGTGCAGAACGGTTTCGTCGCTCTGCGCGCATCTCGGGCAGGTTCGTCTGACAGCACTTCCGTGCCTGTAGAGTTTATCCCGAACCGGCAGCGCCCCCCGGTAGCACTGCCAAGCGAGGGATTTCTGGAAGTTATCCATCGTCCCCGGCTCGAAAGTCCTCCGGAACATACTGGTCAGTTCTACTTCGTTGACGCCCAGAGCCTCTCCTAGTACGTCATCGCACTTGCCCTCCACTAATCCTCTATAGAAATCTTGAGTGGAAGTTCCACTGACCGCATTGCCCACCTTGCAGAGTGCAGTGAGCGCCTGGCAACATTCCAGATGCCAGTCGCCCAGTCTCGGTCTCTTCTTGACCCAGGACTGCAGCTCAGTCAAAGAGATGAGCTGCGGAAAGGCCCGTCTAACAAACGGCGACCACACCTGTTCACCGTTTAGGCAAAATATCTGGAGATGTCGCAGCCTCAGCGCATGTCTGCGCATCATTAGCCACGGCATGCCCAGCCCTCCACGAAGAGGGTGCTGGCAGCAGATGGACCGCCTCACCAACGGGACCCGTCCCCTCCACAAAAATTTGAAAAGGAGCCGTTCCAAATTGGCGAGGCGTGGACGGGGGCAAGGCACGACGGTCAGGCGGTAGTAGATGACGGACGCGATGTACGCGTTCGCCACCTCCGCCCGCCCTTTCAGTGATAGCTTTCTCTCAGCCCATTTCTGGGTGAGGTTGGCTATCCTGCTCGTCACCTCGTCCCAATTCTTATCCACCTGGAGGTCTGGTCCGAACCAAACCCCGAGCAACTTTACCGGTCCGTCTGTCCAGCGCCCAACGACGCTGTTGGACGGCATGGACTTGCCTCTCCAGGTGCCGAGCTGCAAGCCCACCGACTTTTCCGGGTTAAGTTTTGCTCCCGTCAACCTTTCATATTCCTCCAAATGGGTGCGGATCACCTCGATTTCCGAGGTGTCCGACACCATCACGGTGATGTCGTCCGCATAAGCGGACGCAGCCTTTCTACGTCCCGGTTCGAGCGGGATGCCCTGCAACAACTCCAGCTTCCGCAGTAGAGGCTCAAGAGTCAATACGTACAGAAGTGAGGAGAGAGGGCACCCTTGACGGACCGATCGAGAGATCTGAAACGGTTCCGAGAGGTGGCCATTGACTTTGACCACCGAGCAGATACCGCTGTACATTGCAGCGATCCAGCTTCTGAAGACGGGGCCGAAGCCAGCCGCCTCGAGGACAGCCTCCAAGTACCGATGGTCGACCCTATCGAATGCTTTCGATTGATCTAAATTGATCAGAGCCCCACCGAAGCCAGGTTTGCACCCAACCCTCTCTATTATGTATCGCATGAGGTGGAGGTTGTCGTGTATGGACCTGGTCGGGATTGCGCAAGTTTGCGCCTCCCCAACCAAATCTTTGACGACAAGCGCCAACCTTTTCGCTAACACCTTGGCCAAAATCTTAAACTCTGTGTTGAGCAGGGTTATGGGCCTGAAATTATCTAGTGTGTCCCTCTTGTTCTCGTCTTTCCTTATCAGCGTCACTACGCCACGGCTCACAGAACTGGGAATGCTCCCGTTCTGCTGCCAGTTGCAGTAGAGCGCTTCGAGGAGATCGGAGAACAAGTCTGGCATATTTACGTAAAGCTCGTAGGGCAGACCATCCAAACCGGGTGACTTGCGACTCGAGCAGCCGACAAGGGCGTCCTGAATTTCGACTGATGTTATCGGCTCTTCGCAGCGCTCAGCGTCGGCCGTCGAGAGGCGTGGCAAGCCGTCGAGGTAGGGACTGAAGTCCGCCGCCGTCTCCGACTCACCCATCCTCCCGAACAATCGAACAAAGTGCTGGCGAAAGGCCTCACACATCTGCTTGGAATCGCTCAGTTCGTGTCCATCTCGATCCGTCAAAGACCGAATTGTGGTTTTATTTCCACGCTGCGTCTCTGCAAAGCGAGCCCATCGGGCAGCTTTGGTTCCCTCGTTCCTCAGAGCACGCGCCTTAGCTCTGACAATGCAACCTTCGTGTTTCGCATTGAAGAAATGGTCTAGTGCCATTCTCGCCGCTAGCACGTCTGTTGCAATGCCACTACAAATAGCCTCGTCTAACTTAGCTATCAGCCCCTCCTCCTTTCTATTTTTCTCTATTGCTACTTCTTTGCTAAATCCTATCGAGGTTGCTCTAATCTCTCTTTTGAGTGCCCCCCACCACCTGTTGTTGACAACCCCCCCTGTCAACTTTTGCTTAACTAAGTTGTTGACCCGGTCCCTGTAAGCTTTACGTGCCGGAAACGACATGTTTAGCTTCCAGTAGCTAGGTCCTAACCTACGTGTCTTATCTAGGTCGACCATACAGATCACAAGCTTGTGATCTGAATAGGCAACCGTTTTAAAATGTGGACATCCTACACTATTTCTATCTCTTTTCCTAATGAAAATCCTATCTATGTACGATCTAGATGACCCTATGCGATTGGTCCAGGTCCATACTGGCGCATTAGGGAAATCTAGTCGGTACCTGTCAGACAGTTGAAACTGGCTGCTCAGGTACTTGAGGCTTTTGCACCCCCCGCTCCTATCAGATACTCCCACACAATCCCAGCGTGCTTCTAAGATGCCATTCCAATCCCCTATTAACAGTAAAGGGCGAGACGTAAGCAGAAAGTTTTCCAGGCGCCTAAAGAAGTCCGGCCGACCGGCCCCAGTAGGGGCGTAGACGGCCACCAGTCTAAAGGCACCACCTTCGCTATTGCTCACGTCCAGGACCACCAACTTTCCGTCAGGATCCCGGAAGATTGACCTTACCTCGAGATCCAGACATTTCCTAAACAGCACAGCCACTCCACCTCCCATTCCCGGCCGACTAACAGATGCAAAGATCTGATAATCGTCGAAAATCGGCGCCAGTGCGCGTGTGTCGGAAATTCTGGTCTCGCTGATGGCAATTACATCCATTCCTAGTGACCTGAGGTCGTTGAGCAAGTGACCTTGCTTCCAGGGCGACCCCAGGCCACGAACATTTAAACTTCCTACTCTTATGGCCATGCTGGCAGGATGAATGGGAGAGGAAAGGTTTACTTACCTTCCGGGGTCTTGTGAAGGTCGGGTGGTTCGACCTCCATGGTTTGTGGGGTTTCTTTTGGGAACCCCTTTAATAGTCTTGACGTGGGTTTTACGTTCGGGGTTCCCACATCCCGAGGAAAGCTCTTTCGAATTTCTTTGTATGAAGCGAGCGACATTCGCATCAGAAGCAAATTATCTGGTACGCGAAATGTGCTCGCTTCAAATGTTTCCCCGTCTTTTTCGATGTTTGTGCTTCGTGCTACATGGGCCATCAATTCCTTGTTGGCCCTTCTGGCAAGCACGAAGTTTTTAATGTTTTGTTGCTCGGGTTTTATTTGTTCGTGTGATTGTGGTGGTGATAGCTTTGTTAGTGTTGTTTCTATTGTGTCTGCGTTTGTTGTGGGTGGGGTGTCTGTAGTTTCTGATGTTTGTGTGTCTATTTGTTCTTGTGTCTGTTTAGCTTGTTTGCGTTTGGGGGATTTTGGTGGTTGTGTTGGTGATGCTGTGGGGAAAATGTTTGTGTGGGTGATGTGTGTATTTTTTTTTGTGGGGGTGTCTGTGCTTTGTGGATTTCTTTTTTTTTGTGTTTTGTTTTTTGTATTTTGGGGGACTTTGGTTTTCCCTCATCTTCACTGCTGGAGGATGAGGGGTCTGTGGCTGTGAGCGTGTTTGTGTCTGAGTGAGTGTTTATGTTCTTGTTCGTGTGTGTATTTTGGGGGGGAGGGGGAATGGGAGAGCTTTCCTCGTTTCCCCCCTGGGTGTGCAATTTTGGTGGTTCCATTGTTGACGGTGTTGCTGGTGGTCCTTGTCCCGGCGTCGCCAGCAGTGGAATCTTTCGACCCCTTGCGCTTTTCGGCAGTTGAGGGCAGAAGGCTCGCAAGTGTGTCGTTTCCCCACAAAGGAAACAATGCGGCCTTTTGCCCTCAGTCATTATATGCAACACCCTCCCGTTTTGGAGGCGGATGTGGTCCGGGATTGCTTTTACGTTTTCGGGTCTGATTTGGAGCAGTATCTCCAGATCAACCCCGGACCAGTCGTCCCTGGCAGTTCTCGTTGCCTCTACCGGGACTGTATCCGTTCCTTCCACGATTACGCAACCCAGGAGCCACCACATATCAAGTCCTGGTGGAATCCTGGGAATGCGCACACGTGCTATTCGTTTTCCCATGTGGGAGGGGTACATTATAACCTTGCTGGTTTTGCAAGGGGTCATTGAATGCTTCACAGCGAGGGCTTCAGACTTGAACAGCACCGAAACGGTGCCGTATTGCCTGCCCCTCTCTATGAAGTCTGTGTCCTCTCTGATGTATTTCAGTGCGGCTTCTATGTCAGCTTGGGCGATTATCGCTGCCCTCTTTGTCTCTACTGAGATGCATCTGAAATGCACCGTTCTTTTTTCCACTGCCTCAATGGCTTCTGCCGGGACAGTTAAGTTTGCCCAGGTCTGCTCTTGATTTATGATTTTCCAGGCCTGGGCCAACTTTTCCTCTCTGTTGGTTAAGTCGATGCTGTAGCATGGTCTCCTTTTAGCCGCTGCCACAGCAGCGAAGGTGTTCTTGTTGGTGTTGTCACTGTTGTTGTTCTTGTTGGTGTTGCTGCTGCTATTGCTGTTGTTGTTCTCCCCTGTGTCGTGGTTACCCTCTGTGCTGTTGGCCTTGTTGGTGCTGTTGCTGTCGCTACTATTACTCTCTGTGCTGTTCGTTTTGTTGGTGCTCTCGCTATTACCACCTTCTGCGCTGTTCGGCTTGTTGGTGTTGGTGTTGTCGCTGTTACCACCTTCCGCGCCGCTCGGCCCGTTGGTGCTGGCACTGTCGCTGCTCACATTCGTGCTGGTGGCGCTCCTCGCCTCACCTCTCCTCTCAACGCTCAAGTCGCCGTTGCACGACAGCAGACCCGCCTCTAGGGGGCGTGGCTCCGCCATGTTTTTTTGAGAAAAAAATTATTATTTTTTTTCAAAATAAAGTTCAAATATTTGGGCCAAAAGGCCCAAATATTATGAGTTATTCCTTCACAGGATACAAATTAATGTCTTATAATGCTTCAGCGGTACAAAAAATAAACAATTCTCTACAATTAATCCTCAAAAATTGCTTACTCACGGAGCTTCAAAAAACGTACATCCACTTTCGTCAATAATAATAATAATAATAATAATTGTTTCTACTTTAGGCACAAGGCCAGCAAATTACCCAGTGCATTACTGGTACTTTATTTTATCGACCCCGTAAGGATGAAAGGCAAAGTCAACCTCGGCGGGATTTGTAATGATTTCATTTATTGGCCACAAGGGCCGATATATAGGGGACAATACAAAAGACTGGGACAGTGGGGTTTTACAGAACAATCGAGTAAACAATATGAATAACAATAACAAAGTAACGATAAAATTACAACAAGAAAAAATTCCCCAATAGGGGGGATGACCACCCAGGTTTCGCTCAGGTACCCCACCGATACTGAACGACCCGACGCTTCGAGAGCACCCTGGAAGGGCACCCCTCTCCTCCTCAAATTTACCTACCTACAGCCGCATGACCAGAGTAGGCCCAATCACACGGGCCATTCTCGCCACATTCACCCACCTTTCAGCAAATGTACTGGGGGGCAGCACTTCTCGCTCCACCCTCATCTTCCTTTCCAAGTGAAACTTGAAATAGTCGATGGGGGTTGTTGGCCGAAGAGAAAAGTGTCTGTCTTCAGTCCTTTCAACCTCGTCCACCATACAACCTCTTTCGCTACTGCCACCAGACAGAGGAACACATTGCTTGCCCTTCCTGACCAAAAGAAGGCGGCGGGTCGATCTTCACTATGGACTCGGCCGATAGCCGGATCCGTTCTACACGCGACGACAGCTGCTCAACATAACTCCACAAGTCAGTAATGCACGGACACTGGACGAGTGCGTGCCGAATGTTTTCGTCGCTCTGCGAGCATCTCGGGCAGGTCCGTCTGACAGCACTTCCGTGTCTGTAGAGTTTATCTCGAACCGGCAGTGCCCCCCCCCCCCCCCTGTTACACTGCCAAGCGAGTGATTTTTGGAAATTATCCATTGCCCCCCGGCTCGAAAGTCCTCCGGTACAGACTGGTTAGTTCGGACTTGTTGACTCTCAGAGCCTCTCCGAGTGCGTCGTCGCACTTGCCCACCACTAATCTTCTATAGAACTCGAGAGTGGAAGTTTCACTGACCGCATTGCCCGCCTGGTAGAGATGCCAGTCACCCAGTCTCGGTCTCTTCTTGACCCAGGACTGCAGCTCAGTCAAAGAAACGAGCTGCAGAAACGCCCGTCTGACAAACGGCGACCACACCTGTTCACCGTTTAGGCAGAATATCTGGAGATGCCGCAGCCTCAGAGCGTGCCTGCGCATCATTAGCCACAGCAAGCCCAGCCCTCCACATAGAGGGTGCTGGCAGAAAATGGACCGCCTCACCAGCGGAACCGGACCCCTCCACAAGAATTTGAAGAGGAGCCGCTCCAAGATGGCGAGGCGCGAACGGGGGCAAGGGACGACGGTCAGACGGTAGTAGGTGACGGACGCGATGTACGCGTTCGCCACCTCCGCCCGACCTTTCAGTGATAGCTTCATCCCAGCCCATTTCTGGGTGAGGCTGGCTACCCTGCCCGTCACCTCGTCCCAATTCTTATCCACCTGGAGGTCTGGCCTGAACCAAACCCCGAGCAACTTTACCAGTCCGTCCGTCCAGCACCTAACGACGCTGTTGCACGGCATGGACTTTCCTTTCCAGATGCCGCGTTGCAAGCCCACTGACTGTTCTGGGTTAAGTTTTGCTCCCGTCAGCCTTTCATATTCCTCCAATAAGTTACTGACCACCTCGATTTTCCGAGGTGTCCGACACCATCATGGTGATTTCGTCCGCATAAGCCGACACAGCCTTTCCGCGTCCCGGTTCGAGTGGGATGCTCTGCAACAGCTCCAGCTTCCGTAGTAAAGGCTCGAGAGTCAATACGTACAGAAAGGAGGAGAGAGGGCACCGTAGCCGGACCGATCGGGAGACCTGAAACGGTTCCGAGAGGTGGCCATTAATTTTGACCATAGAGCAAGTGCCGCTGTGCATTGCAACGATCCAGCTTCTGAAGACGGGGCCGAAGCCAGCCGCCTTGAGGACAGCCTCCAGGTACCGATGGTCGACCCTATCGAATGCTTTCGATTGATCTAAATTGATCAGATCCCCACCGAAGCCAGGTTTACACCCTACCCTCTCTATGATGTATCGCATTAGGTGGAGGTTGTCGTGTATGGACCTGGTTGGGACTGCGCAAGTTTGCGCCTCCCCAACCAAATCCCTGACGACAAGCGCCAACCACCTCGCTAACACCCTGGCCAAAATCTTAAACTCTGTGTTGAGCAGAGTTATGGGCCTGAAATTATCTAATGTGTCCCTCTTGTTCTCGTCTTTCCTCATCAGCGTCACTACGCCCCGGCTCACAGAACTGGGAATACTCCCGTTTTGCTGCCAGTTGCAGTAGAGGGCTTCGAGGAGATTGGAGAACAAGTCTGGCATATTTACGTAAAGCTCGTAGGGCAGACCATCCAAACCGGGTGACTTGCGCCTCATGCAGCCTACAGGGGCATCCTGAATCTCGGCTGAAGTAATTGGCCTTTTGAAGCGCCCAGCGTCAGCCGTCGAGAGTTGCGGCAAGCCACCGAGGTAGGGACTGAAGTCCGCCACCATCTCTGACCCGCCACTTCCCCCGAACAACCGAGCAAAATGTTGGCGACAGGCCTCACATATCTGCTTGGAATCGCTCAGCTCGTGTCCGTCTTGCTCCGTCAAAGACCTAATCGTGGTTTTATTACTACGCTGCGCCTCTGCCACGCGGGCCCATCGAACAGCTTTGGTTCCCTTGTTTCTCAGAGCACGCGCCTTAGCCCTGACTATGCAACCTTCGTGTTTCACATTGAAGAAATTGTCTAATGCCATTCTCGCCACTAGCACGTCAGTTGCAATGCCACTACCAATAGCCTCGTCTAACTTATCTACCAACTCCCCCTCCTTTCTATTTTTCTCTAACGCTACTTCTTTGCTAAACTCTATCGACATTACTCTAATCTCTCTTTTGAGAGCCCCCCACCATCTATTGTTGACGATTCCCCCTGTCAACTTTTTCTTAACTAAATTGTTGACCTGGTCCCTGTAAGCCTTACGTGCCGGAAATGACATGTTTAGCTTCCAGTAACCAGGTCCTAACCTACGCGTCTCATCTAGGTCGACCATACAGATCACAAACTTGTGATCTGAATAGGCGACCGTTTCAAAACGTGGACAGCTTACACTATTTCTGTCTATTTTCCTAATGAATATCCTGTCTATATAAGATCTAGATGACCGTATGCGGTTAGCCCAGGTCCACACTGGCGCATTAGGGAAATCTAGTCGGTACCTGTCAGACAGTTGGAACTGGCTGATCAAGTTCTTGAGGCTTTTGCACCCCCCGCTCCTATCGGATACTCCTCCCACACAGTCCCAGAGTGCGTCTAAGATGCCGTTCCAGTCCCCCGCTTACAGTAAAGGGCGAGACGTACACAGAAAGGCTTCCAGGCGTCTAAAGAAGTCCAGCCGTCCTGCCCCAATTGGAGCATAGACGGCCACCAGTCTAACGGCACCACATTCGTTAATGTTCACGTCCAGGACCACCAACTTTCCGTCCGGGTCCCGGAAGATCGACCTTACCTCGAGATCCAGGCCTTTCCTAAACAGCACTGCCACCCCTCCTCCCATTCCAGGCCGGCTAACAGATGCAAAAATCTGAAAGTCGTCGAAAATGGGGGCTAGTGCGCGCGTGTCGGAAATCCTGGTCCCGCTGACGGCAATTACATCCATTTCTAGAGACCTGAGGTCGTTGAGCAGGTGACCCTGCTTCTAGGACGATCCCAGGCCTCGAACATTTAAACATCCTACTCTTAATACGGCCATGTTGGCAGGTTAAAAAGAGAGAGAGGAAGGTTTACTTACCCTCAAGGCTCTTGTGAAGGTCGGGTTGTTCGACCTCCATAGTTGGTGGTTGTTTCTTTTGGGAACCCCCTTAAAAGTCTTGAAGTGGGTTTTCCGTTCGAGGTTCCCACGTCCCGAGGAAAGCTGTCTCGTATTTCTTTGAATAAATCGATCGACATTCGCACCAGAACCAAATCTTCCGGCACGCGAAATGTGCTCGATTTAAAAATTTCCCCCTCTTTTTGTATATTTTCACTTTGTGCAACGAGGGCCATCAGTTCCTTGTTGGCCCTCCTGACGAGCACGAAGTTTTGTATGTTTTGTTGGTGTGATTTTATTTGTTTGCGTGGCTGTGGTGGTGATGGTTTTGGTGGTGTTGTTTCGGTTGTGTCTGTGTTTGTTGTGAGTGCGGTGTCTGTGGTTTCAGATGTTTGTGTGTATATTTGTTCTTGCGTCTGTTTAGGTTGTTTGCGTTTGGGGGATTCTGGTGATGGTGATGGTGGTGTTGATGTCGGTGTTATTGGAGATATGTTTGCGTGGGTAGTGTCTCCGTTTTTTTTATTGTGGGTGATTTTGCGCTTTGTTGAGTTTTTTTTTTCTTTTTGTGTTTACTTTTTTGTATTTTGGGGGATTTTGGTTTTCCCTCATCTTCACTACTGGTAGATGAGGGGTCTGTGTATGTAGGTGTGTCTGTATGTATGTTTATGGTGTGTGTATTTTGGGGGGAGGGGGAGTTTGACAGCTTTCCTCGTTTTCCCCCTGGGTGGTCAATGTTGGTGATGGTCTTTCTATTGGTGTTGTTGTTGGTGGTTTTGCCGGTGCTGGTGTTGGTTGTGGTCCTCGCCCCGGCGTCGGCAGCAGTGGAGCCTTTCGACCCCTTGCCTCTTTCAGCAGTTGAGGGCAGAAGGCTCGCAAATGGTTTTTTTCCCCACAAACAAAACACTGCGGCCTCTTGCCCTCGGTCATAATGTGAATGACCGTCTCATTCTGAAGGCGGATGTGGTCCGGGATTGTCTTCACATTCTCGGGCCTGATCTGGAGAAGGATCTCCAGGTCAACCCCGGACCAGTCCTCTCTGACCGTTCTGGTCACTTCTATAGGGACGGTATCCGTCCCCTCCACAATCACACATCCCAGAAGCCACCACATGTCAAGTCCTGGTGGGATTCTGGGAATACGGAGACGGGCTTTTTTTTTCCCATGTGGGAGGGGTACATTATGACCTTGCTGGTTTTGCAAGGAGTCATAGCGTGTTTTATAGCGAGGGCTTCTGACTTGAAAAACACAGAAATGGTGCCGTACTGTCTGCCCCTCTTTATGTATTCGGTGTCTTCTCTGATGCACCTCAGCGCGACTTCGACATCTGCTTGTGTGATTAAAGCTGCCCTTTTGGTTTGTGCTGAGATGCATCTATACTGCACCGTTCTGCGCTCCACTGCCTCAATAGCTTCTACCGGGACAGTAAAGTTGGCCCAGGTTTGCTCTTGCTTGATGAGCTTCCATGCCTGGGCCAACATTTCATCTTTGTTTGAGAGGTCCATGTTGAAGCATGGCCTCTTTTTTGCTGCTGCCGCAGCGAAAGTGTCTTCTTGTTTTCGTTGGGGGTTTTGTTGTCGTTGTCATTGTTCTTGTTGGTGTTGTTGTTATCACTGTCGCTGTTATCATTGTTGTCTTTGTTGCCACCGCTCTTCTCGGTGCAGTTGGTATTGTTGCTGTTGGTGTTGTCGCTATTTGTTTTCATGTTAGTGGTGTTGATATTGTTGTTACATTTGTTATTTTTTTTTTTTTGTTATCTGTATTTTCGTTGTCGCTGTTACTGTCATTTTTTTTCAAAATTAGAGTTCTCATTGGTATCATTGGTGTCTTTGTTTACCTATTTTGTGGTGGTGTTCGTGTTATCAATTTGTCTTAATTTCACTGTAGCGCTCCTCTCAACTTCTACGTCGTTGTCGCACGACAGCCGACATATCGCTGGGGGGCATGGCTCAGCCATGTTTTTTTATCTTCGTAAATTTTTTAACATGTAAAAAAAGTTCAAATATTTGGCCAAAAGGCCCAAATATTATACTTTCCCCTTCACAGGGCAAAGTCTAAGGACTTATATACCTTACACAACAAGAAATATTTAACAACAAATAATTTTAACAGGCAAATAAAGCGACTTACTGGGAGCGGGCAAAAATGACGTCCGAACAGATCAATAATAATAATAATAATGTTTCTTTATTGGCCAAAATGGCTAACATGAAGAAAAACATTACACACGTGGGTTTGGGCCGTGTAAAAAAGGTTATAAGAAGAAGATAGAAATATCAACAAAATTCAAACAAGAAAATTCCCCAATAGGGGGAAACCTCCGAGGTCACTCGTGGCAAAAACCACACAAAAGACGACGGCCAGCATGACCACCAGGACAAGCGTCCTCTCTCACTTTTCCACTCCTCAGTCTACAGGAGCATACTCAGAGCGGGATCGTTCACTCGGACCAGACTCGCCACTTTCACCCACCTTTCAACAAATTTATTTGAAGACAGCACTTGTCTCTCCACACTGATGTTCCTCTTCAAGTGAAATTTGAAAATTAGGGATTCGCCGAAGAGGAAAGTGTCCGTCTTCAATCCTTTCAACCTTGTCTATCATACAATCTCTTTCGCCATGGCCACCAGGCAGATGAAAACTGCCTGTCCTGCCCCCTCCCTCCTCCTTAAAGGAGGACGGTGGGGCTATCTGCACAAGGGACTCAGTCGAAAACCCCATCCGTTCTACACGTGACAGCAAATGTTCGACATAGTTCCACAAGTCAGCAATGCTCGGACACTGTATCTGTATTTTTGTTGTCGCTGTTACTGTCATTTTTTTCAAAATTAGAGTTCTTATTGGTATCATTGGTGTCTTTGTTTACATTGTTTGTGGTGGTGTTCGTGTTATCAATTTGTCTTAATTTCGCTGTAGCGCTCCTCTCAACTTCTACGTCGTTGTAGCACGACAGCAGACATATCGCTTTTTTTCATCCATAAATGTTTTTAAATGTAAAAAAACTTCAAATATTTGGGCCAAAAGGCCCAAATATTATACTTTGCCCTTAACAGGGGAAAGTCTAAGGGCTTATATCCCTTACACAACAAGAAATATTTAACAACAAATAATTTTAACAGGCAAATAAAGCGACTTACTGGGAGCGAGCAAAATACGTCCGATTAGACCAATAATAATAATAATAATAATAATAATAATAGTAATAATGCTTTCTTTATTAACCACAATGGTTTACACAAAGTAGACATTAAGGACAGTACAGGACAATACAGGACGGTACAATAGGGCATTTCTGCGTGTAAAAAAAAACAAGAAAAAGAGGATGTAATAATAGAACAATGAAAAAATTCCCCAATAGGGGGGAGACTTCCGAGGGACATTTGTGAAGAAAGCCCATTGAAAAGCCACAGTGACCCTGACCACCAGGACAGGTGCCCTCTACCAGTTTTCCACCTTTAATTTACAGACACATACTCAAAGTATTCACTCGGGCCATTCTTGCCTCTCTCACCCATCTTTCAACAAAATGTTGGGAAGAGAGCACTTCCCTCTCTACCCTGATTTTCCTTTTCAAATGAAATTTGAAAAAGTCAATCAGGGCAGCACCGAAGAGGTAAGTGCTCGTCTTCAGACTTTTAAACGTGTCCACCACACTATCTCTTTCGCCATGGCCACCAGACAGATAAAAACTGCCTGCCCTTCCCGGCTAAATGAAGAGGGCGGGGCAATCCTCACGATGGACTGAGCTGATAGCTGGATCCGTCCTACACGCGACAGCTGGTGTTCGACATAAACCCACAAGTCAACAATGCTCGGACACTGGGCGAGTGCTCGAAGGACGGTTTCGTCGCCCTCCGCGCATCTCGGACATGTCCGGCTGACGGCACCTCCATGCCTGTAGAGTTTATCCCGAACTGGCAGAGCTCCTCGGTAGCACTGCCAGGCCAGGGATTTCTGGAAGTTGTCCATAGGCCCCGGCCCGAAAGTTATTCCGAAAAGATTGGCTAGTTGATTTTCGTCGACGCCTAGAGTTTCCCCAAGTACGTCGTCGCTCTTCCCCTCCACTAATCCTTTATAGAACGCCAAGGTAGAGTTTCCACCGATCAAATTGCCCGATTGGTCGAGGGCTGTGAGCGCCTGAAGACATTCCAGTCTCCAAGCGCTCCCTCTCGGTCTTCGCTTGACCCACAACTGCAGCTCCGTCAAGGAGACGAGCTGGGGAAAAACGCGTCTAACAAACGGCGACCACACCTGATCACCGTCAAGGAAGAGGTGGAGATGTCGTAGCCTGAGCGCGTGTCTGCGCATCATCAGCCACGGCATTCCCAGCCCTCCAGGTAGCTTGTGTTTACAGCAGATGGACCGCCTGACCATCGGAACGCGTGCCTTCCACAAAAAGCGAAAGAGCAAACGCTCCAGCGCAGTCAGGCAGGGAATAGGACAAGGTACGACGGTCAGGCGGTAGTAGATGACGGACGCGATATACGCGTTAGCCACCTCTGCTCGACCTCTCAGGGATAGCTTCCTCCCGCCTTTTTCTGGGTGAGAGAAGCCACCCTGCTTGTCACCTCGTTCCAGTTTTTGTCCGTCTGGAGGTCCGGAACGAACCAGACCCCGAGCAATTTAACCGGTCCGTCCGTCCAGCGCCCGACGACGTTGTTGGACGGCATGGACCTACCTCTCCAGGTGCCGAGCTGCAAGCCCACTGACTTTTCCTGGTTGATCATTGCTCCTGTCACCGCTTTGTATTCTCTTAGTGTAGTGCCTATCGTTCGACACCACTACAGTGACATCGTCTGCATATGCTGACACGGATCTTCCGCATCCTAGTTCGCGCGGGACCCCCCTCAACGTCTCCAGTGTGTGCAGTAATGGCTCGATAGTCAATACGTACAAGAGGGACGAGAGGGGACATCCTTGGCAGACCGAGCGCTTGATGTTGAATGGTTCCGAAAGGTGACCGTTCACTCTCACCACAGAGCAGATGTCGTTGTGCATGGCAGCGAACCAGCCTCTGCAGACGGGCCCAAAGGCAGCCCCCCCCCCCTCAGGACTGCCGCTAGGTAACGATGGTCGACCCTATCGAAAGCTTTCGACTGATCTAAATTGATCAAGGACCCACCCGTGCAGTTTACCTAGCTACCCTCTCCACGATGTATCGCTTGAGGTGGAGGTTGTCGTGGATGGATCTGACGGGAATGGCGCCTGTCTGCGCCTCTCCCACCAGACCACCAACGACAAGCACCAACCTTTTTGCTAGCAACTTGGCCAAAATTTGAACTCTGAGTTTAGCAGCGTTATGGGCCTGAAATTACCTATGTTATACCCCTTGTTCGGATCCTTTCTCAGCAGCGCCACTTCTCCTCGGCTCACAGAGATAGGAATTCTCCCGTTCAGTTGCCATTTGCAGTAGACGTCCGCCAAGGGGCCTCCGAACAAGTCTGGTATCTGTACGTAAAGTTCATAGGGTAGACCATCCAAACCAGGCGATTTACCCCTTGTGCTGCCAGTCATTGCTTCCCGAACTTCAACGGCTGTTATCGGCTTTTCGCAACACTCCACCTCAGTTGCCGTAGACACTAAAGTCCATCCCTCGATCCGGCCCGCCACTGCCCCCGAACCACTGAGCGAAGTGTCGCTGAAAACTTCACACATTTTCCCGGGATCGAGTAGCATGCGTCCCTCGTGGTCCACCAAAAACCGGATCGTGGCTTTGTTGCCACGACGCGCCTCCGCCACTCGGGCCCATTGAACGGCTTTCGTCCCCTAGCTCTGACAACGCAGCCTTCGTTCTTTGCATTGAAGAATTGGTCAAGGTCCAATTTCGCCGCAAGTACGTCGGTCGCGATGCCTTTGCTAAGCGCCTCGTCTAATTTTCTAACAAGTTCTGCCTCTGCTCTATTTTTCTCTATTGCTAAAGCCTTATAAACCTAATGGACTCTATTCTAATCGCTCTTTTCAGAGCCAACCACCACTTGTTGTTGACGATGGCCCCCGTCAACGCCCGCTTAACTAGTTCGCTAATCCGGTCTCTGTAGGCCTTGCGCGTTGGTAAGGACCCGTTTAGCTTCCAGTAGCCGGGTCCTCGTCTATGAAGTCTGTCTAAGTCAAGCACACAGATCACGAATTTGTGGTCCGTGTATCTGACTATCTTGAATTGTGGACAGCTTATGCTAGACCTATCTATTTCCCTACAAAATACTCTATCTAGATATGATCTGGATGACCATATGCGGTTTGTCCAAGTCCACATTAGCACATTCGGGAAATTCAATCGGTACCTGTCAGACAGTTCAAAACGCCTGAGCAGGTTGGTGAGGCACTTTCACCCTCCTCCCCTATCCGCTAATCCCACACAGTCACAGCGTGCATCTAAGATCCCGTTCCAGTCGCCCACTAACATTAAAGAGCGGGACGTTCCAAGAAAGGTTTCCAGACGCCGGAAGAAATCAGGCCACCCTGCTCCTATCGGGAAATATACGGCCACTGGCCTGAAAGCTTGCCCGTCTCCGCTGGTCACGTCCAGCACCACCAACTTCCTCTGAGTCCAGGAAGATGGTCCGTATGGCGGGAACCAAACCTCTCCGAAAAAGCACAGCAACTCCTCCCCCCGATCCAGGACGGCTGGGAGATACGTACACATCGTAGCCGCCGACGAGCGGTGCGAAGGCCCGTGCTTCGGAGATTCTGGTCTCGCTGATGGCCACTACATCTATGATTAGTGACCTGAGGTCGTTGAGCAGGTGGCACTGCTTCAATGACGACCCCAAGCCACGCACATTTATGCTGCCTATTCTGAGTGAGGTCATGTTGAAATGGAGTGGAAAAGATGGGAAGCACCACTTACCTTACTTCTCGTAGAGGAAGGATGGTTTTTCCATCCTTTTCAATGCTTGTCGGCTTGTCCGGAAGGATTTCCTTATAAATCCTCCTGGAGAGTGTTTGTCGGAAATCTCCGATGTCTTTGGAGAAGTTTTGTTTTATTGTCGTGTATGTTTTCTGTGTGATGCGAGTGATTTGTATGTGTGGAGGTGGTGTGAACTTTTGGGGAGTTGTGTAGTCTTTTTTGTGATGCTGGTGTTGTGGTGGTTGTAGTGTAATAATTGGTTGTTGTTCAAATTTACTTGTTTCTATTTTAGGCACAAGGCCAGCAAATACCCAGTACATTACTGGTACTTTATTTTATCCACCCCGTAAGGATGAAAGGCAAAGTTAACCTCGGCCGGATTTGAACTCAGATCATAAAGGGACGTAACTTTATGCTTCAAAGCATGGTGTCCGACTCTCTACCGATTCTGCCAATCCACAAATTTAATTGTTTCTACTTTAGGCACAAGGCCAGCAATTACCCAGTGCATTACTGGTACTTTATTTTATCGACCCCGTAAGGATGAAAGGCAAAGTCAACCTCGGCGGGATTTGAACTCAGATCGTAAAGGGACGTAACTATGCTGGAAAGCATGGCGTCCGACCCTCTACCGATACTGCCAATCCACAAATTTAATGTTGTGTAGTGTGTATCGTTTTGGTTTTGTTATGTTTGCGTTTGTTGTGGGTTAGTTTCTATTTCGCTTTTTGGTGACTTTTGTGGTGTTGGTGATGGTGGTGTTGGGGTTAATGATGGTGATCGTGTTGGTGTTTGTGGTGATGGGATTGGTGATGCTGGTGAGGATGGTGGCATAGCTGTCCTAACTTTTTTGTTTGATAGTTTATTTGTTTCCCTCCGTATTTTGTTTTTGGAGGGGGAAGGAAGAGGATTTTTTTCTTTTTTGACTTCTTTTTCTTTTGTTCTTTTTTTCCTGATACAGTTTCCCACTCCCCGTCGTCACAATCTGTCTCCTCTTGCGATAGGTCAGGTAGTGGAAAATCCTCCACAGGCGTTGGTTTTGGTTGTGGCGTGGTGGATGGTGTAGGCGCTAGTGCTAGTTCTGGCGCGTTGGGTGGTGGTGGTGTTGGTTTTGCTACTGTTGCTGGGGTTGTTGCTGCTACAGTTGCTTCTGTTGTTGCTGCTACAGTTGTTGCTGCCATTTCTGCTGCTGGTTGTGTTGATGGTTGAGTCACTGGGGTGGGTAAGAGAAGTGGCCTAACAACTTTTTAGCCTGAGGGCAGAAAGCCCTTAGGTGGGTTCCTTCACCAGAAACGACACACCTAGGCCTTCTACTCTCGAAGATTACGGTGAGGTGGCTGCCTTCAGTGAGGTCTATTACCTCTGGGATCTCCTCAATGCTTTTTTGGTCCGCTTGGATCAGGAGCTCCATCCCAGATCCGGACCAGGTCTCCTGCTTTTCTTTTGCTATTTCTATTATTTTGGTGTTGGCCTCGATGCCGTCGAGGACGGCAGCCATTAGTCTGGTCATTTCGATAGCCGGTGGAAAGTGGGTCACCCTGATTTTTACGAGTCTCTGGCCACAATAGCTTGGGACGTGTGTGAAGTCGTCGCTTCTTAATGGGGCCATGGATTGCTCTCAGGCCTCCTGTGGTGTTTCAAAGAACACGTCCACGGTTACATATTTCTGCCCACGTCTGATGTGCCTTTTCGTTGCCCACACATGTCTCAAAGCTTTTTGGATTTGGGACTCGGATGCCCGTTCCACTCGGCGCGATTTTATGTTAATCGTCCGATAAGACACGGTGCATAGGCGTCGATGGTCCATGTTATTAGGTGGCGGGGGGAGCTGACCCTGTACCCATTCTTTACCATTCTCTTGGCTTAATCTAATTCCTCCTGAGTTACCTGGATTGTTTTGTATTTTTTGGCTGCTTTGGCAAACGACGCGGTGATGTTGTTATTTTCATTGTTGTTGTTGCTGTTGTTATTGTTATTTTGTTATTGTTATTTTTAGTTTCAGTTGTGGTGGTAGTGGCGTCAGTGGTGTTCGGTGTGGAAGAGTCGATTTTGGGTGAATCCATTTCGATCTCACGAGATATTAATTTATTTTTTTCTTTTGTTTCTGTTGTCGCTGTGGTGCTGGTGGGGGTGGTGGCTTCAATACCTGCAGTCATTGGCAAAGGCGGGAAATGAATGTCTGCATGAGACAAATTTAAATTATTGCTACTGCTTATATTTTTAGTGTTGGCAAACCTAGTAATATTTACAATGGTGGTGTTGGTGTGAGGTGTTAGTTTGTGAGGAAGGCTCTCAGCTGATTGGTTTAGCTGTGAGTCGTCCATGATTTTTTCAAAGAAATTTTTTGTTTGATAATTATAAAAGTTTAAATTTTGGGCTCAAGACCCCAATCTTTTTGAGTGTCCTTTTCCGAAAGCAAATTTTGTGACATTATAAACAGTTAACAACAAAAATTTTCCATAGATGGGAATTTTAAACAAACGAAAACAACAGACCTTTGCGGAGCTCACGATATTTCGATTTCCTACGTAGGTCGTCAATAAAAATAATAATAATCATTTCTTTATTGGCCACTAGGGCTGACATCAAGAAAAACGTTACAGACGGCACAGGACGGTACAGGACTGTACGGTGTGGGTTTTGTGCGTGTAAAGATTTTTACTGTTTATACAAAAAAGGAAAATAAAAAGACATAGAAACATATATATATATATATAAACAATAAAAATGAAAATTGAAACAATGAAAAATTCCCCAATAGGGGAGGGGGGGGGGGAACTCCGAGGGTTACTCGTGGCGAAAACCACACAAAAGATCACGGCCACCCTGACCACCAGGGCAAGCGCCCTCTCTCAATTTTTCCATTTCTCAAACTACAGGCGTATATTCAGAGCGGTCCTGTTCACTCGGACCATCACTCGGACCATTCTCGCTACATTCACCCACCTTTCAACAAACTTGCTAGAAGCAACACTTGCCTCTCCACCCTGATTTTCCTCTTCAAGTGAAACTTGAAAAAGTTAATTAGGGATTCGCCGAACAGGAAAGTGTCTGTCTTTAACCCTTTCAACCTTATCCACCACACAATCTCTTTCGCGATGGCCACCAGGCAGATGAAAACCGCCTGCCCTTCCTCCTCGAAGGAAGATGGCGAGACCATCTGCACAATGGACTCAGTCGATAACCGCATCAGTCCTACACGCGACAGCAACTGTTCGACATAGCTTAACAAGTCAGCAATGCTCGGGCACTGAACGAGTACGTGCACGATGGTTTCGTCGCTCTGCGTGCATCTCAGACAGGCTCGGCTGACGGCACTTCCCTGCCTGTAGAGCTTATCTCGAACCGGCAACGCTCCCCGGTAGCACTGCCGGGCCAGAGATTTTTGGAAGTTATCCATAGGCCCTGAGCTGAAAGTTCTCCGGAAGAGAGCAAACAGCTGATCTTCTTCGACGCCCAGTATCTCTCCGAAAATGTCGTCGCTCTTCGCCTCCACTAGTCCTCTATAGAACGCCGAGGTGGATGTTCCACCGATACTGGTGCCCAGCTGGCAGAGGGCAGTGAGCGCCTGGAGACATTCCAGTTTCCAAGCGCTATCCCTCGGTCTTTTCCTGACCCAGGACTGCGGCTCCGTCAAGGAGACGAGCTGTGGGAAAACGTGCCTAGCGAACGACGACCACACCTGTTCACTGTCAAGGAAGCACCAGAGATGTCGCAGCCTCAGCGCATGTTTGCGCATCATCAGCCATGGCATGCCCAGTCCTCCACGCAACGGGTGTTGACAGCAGATGGATCGTCTGAGCATGGGAGCGCGTCCCTTCCACAAAAAGCGGAAGAGGAGGCGCTCCATTTTGGTGAGAGTTGGGCCGGGGAAAGGGACGACGGTGAGTTGGTAGAAGATGACGGATACGATGTACGCGTTAGCCACCTGCCCCTCAACCTTTCAGGGACGGCTTCCTCTCGGCCCATTTCTGGGTGAGGGAGGCCACCTTGCTCGTCACCTCGTTCCAGTTTTTCTCCATCTGGAGGTCCGGTCCGAACCAGACCCCGAGCAATTTAACCGCTCCGTCCGTCCCTCGCCCCACGATGTTGTCGGACGTCATGGACTTGCCTCTCCAGGTGCCGAGCTGCAAGCCTACCGACTTTTCCTGGTTTATCTTTGATCCTGTCACCGCTTCGTATTCCTTGATAGCCGAGCATCTGGACATGTCTGGTGCTCGACATCACCACGGGGACATCGTCGGCGTACACCGACTCGGATTTCCCGCATCGTAGTACGCGTGGGACACCCCTCATCGCCCCCAGTTTGTGCGGTAACGGTTCGAGAGCCAATACGTACAAGAGGGACGAGAGGAGACAACCCTGGCGGACCGCGCGCATGATGCTGAACAGCTGCGACAGGTGACCGTTCACCCTCACATCTGAGCAGATGTCGCTGTACATCGCAGCGATCCAACAACTGAAAACGGTCCCGAAACCGGCTGCCTTGAGGACCGCCGCAAGGTACCGATGGTCGACCCTATCGAATGCTTTGGATTGATCCAAGTTGATCAGGACCCCACCCATACCAGGTTCCTTAACCACCCTCTCTATGATGTATAGCATGATGTGGAGGTTGTCGTGTATGGATCTGTCTGGAATGGCGCTAACCTCGTTGCTAAAACCTTGGCCAAAATCTTGAACTCTGCGTTAAGCAGGGTTATGGGCCTGAAATTATCGATAACATCCCTCTTGTTCGGTACTTTTCCCAGCAGCGCCACCGCTCCCCGGCTCACAAAACTGGAAATGCTCCCGTTCTGCTGCCAGTTGCAGTAGACGTCTGCCAAGAGGTCACCGAACAAGTCTGGCATAAATGCATAAAGCTCGTAGGGCAGACCATCCAAACCTGGCGATTTACCCCTCGTGCAGTTAGCCATCGCTTCCCGTATTTCACTGGCTGTTATTGGATTTTCGCAACATGTGCTGCGGTAGTCGAGAGCCGAGGCAGTCTGTCAAGGTATGCACTGAAGTCCATGCCCCGATCCGGGCCGCCCGTTCTACCGAACATTTCAGCTAAGTGCTGCTGAAAAGCTTCCCACATCCGCTCGGGTTCGAGCATCATGTACCCGTTTTGGTCAGACAATGACCGAATTGTGGCTTTGTTGCAACGTCACGCCTCTGCCACCCGGGCCCATTGGACGGCTTTTGTCCCCTCGTGTTTCAGAGTACGCGCTCTAGCTCTGACAACGCAACCTTCGTGTTTTGCGTTGAAAAATTGGTCGAGTGCCAATCTCGCTGCAAGCACGTCGGTTGCGATGCCTGTCCTAAACGCCTCTTCTATCTTTCTGACTAGCTCTCCATCTACTCTATTTTCCTCTATCACTACTCCTTTGCTAAACCTAATCGACTCTACTTTAATTGCCCTTTTCTGGGCGAACCACCACCTGTTGTTGACGACCGCTCCCGTCAGCGCCCGCTTAACTAATACCCTAATCCGGTCTCTGTAGGCTTTGCGCGCCGGGAAAGACGCGTTCAGCTTCCAGTAACCAGGCCCTTGTCTATGAAGTCTGTCTATGTCGATCTCACAGATCACAAATTTGTGGTCTGTGTAGTCGACTATTTTAAATTGTGGACAACTTATACTAGCCTTATCTAGTTCTCTGCAGAATACCCTATCGAGATACGATCTGGATGACCCGATGCGGTTTGTCCATGTCCACATTGGCACATTCGGGTGATCCAGTCGATACCTGTCAGACAATTCAAAACGTCTGAGCAGGTTGGTGAGGCTCTTGCACCCTCCTCCCCTATCCACTAGCCCCACACAATCCCAGCGTGCATCAAAGATACCGTTCCAGTCACCCACTAACACTAAAGAGCGGGATGTTCCAAGAAAGGTCTCTAGACGTCTGAAGAAATCTGGCCGTCCCACTTCTGTTGGGGCGCAGACGGCTACTAGCCTGAAAGCAATGCCTTCGCTGCCTGTCACGTCCAGCACCACCTACTACCTTCTGGGTCTAGGAAAATGGCCTGTATGGCGAGATCCAAGCCTCTCCGCAAAAGGACGGCAACCCCTGCCCCCGATCATGGACGGCTGGGAGAAGCGTATACATCATAGCCGCCAAAGATCGATGCGAAGGCTTGTGCTTTGGAGATTATGGTCTCACTGATGGCCACCACATCTACGTTTAGTGACATGATGTCGTTGAGCAGGTGACCCTGCTTCCAAGAAGACCCCAGGCCACGTGCATTTATACTGCCTATTCTGAGTACGGCCATGTTGGGTGAGGAACGGGGCAAGTGAGAAAGGGTCACTTACCTTGATCGTGTGGTGAAGGGACACTAGAACCATCCCTTTCGCTGGTCATGAGTGTTTCCAAGAGGATGTCAGTGTCTATCCTCTTGGTAACTGACCCTCTGAAGTCTCCAACTGCGTTGGGGAATTTTTGTTTTAAAGGTTTGTACTGTTCTATTGAGATTTCGATGATGCTTATGTTTGTCTGGAGAGTTCTTGGTGTTGGTGGAGTGTAGTAGTTTTTTTCTGTAATGTCTGTGTGCTGCTTTATATATTGTATGAGTTCTTTTTTTGCCATGTTTATGGCTGGGTACTTTTTGGAGGGAGAGGTGATTTTGTTGCTGTTTTCTTCTTGTTGCTGTTTGGTGTGTGTGTTTTGTTTTCTTTGCGTTGTTGGTGTTTTTGGTGATGCTGGTGGTTGTGTGGTTGTTGTTGGCGGTGGTGCTTGTGGTGGTGATGGTGATTGTGGTGGTGTTGCTGCAAGTTTCCTTGCTGCCTTTACTCCTTTTTGTGTGCCTTCGCTTCTGGAGGGTGAATCTAAGGCTTTTTTTCTTTTTTCTTTTTTCTTTTTTCTTTTTTCTTTTTTCTTTTTTCTTTTTTCTTTTTTCTTTTTTGTGGCAGATCGTTTGCCACTTCACTCCCGCCACAAACTCCATGTCGGATTCTATGGCGTCTGGGAGGGTTATGTGATCCACGGCTGTTGGTGGTGGTAGTGGAGCCCTCTTCGGCAATTTTGTTGCTGGTGTAGCCACTTCAAATGTAGCTATTGGTGTTGCCGCCACTGATGCTGCTGCTTTAGTTGTCCCTGGCCTTGGTATGGCTGCCACGGACGTTGCCCTCCTACTCACCGTGGAAGGGGCTTCTGCGTTTGTTGCCTGCCCTGCTCTTGGTAGCAACGGACCAGGTGTTGGAAGGAGAGGGGCCTTCTTCGCTGTTTTCTGCGGGCAAAAGGCCCTGAGGTGACCCTTCGACCCACAGAGATAAAATTTTGGCCGTCTTCCTTCTACGCTTAAGGGAGTTGGAGTCCTTCTTCGATGTCTATGATATCGGGGATAGCGTCGATACATTCCTGGTCAGTTTGTATAAGCATTTGCATGCCTATACCTGACCAGTTCTCTACATGCAGCATGGTCGTCCTGTCCTCAATTCCAGCAAGGACAGACGCGGCCAGCCAAGGTATGAGCACGTCGAGTGGGACCTGGGGCACTTTGACCCTCACAATTTTCTGCCCGCAGTAGGAGGGCACCAAGACTATCTCCTCACTCTTTAGGGTTTCCAAAGAGTGAGACTTCGCTTCCTGGGGGTGGCGAAAAGTACGTCTACTGTGGCGTAATTTCTGCCTCGGGTGATGTGAGTTTTGCGTGCCCAGACGCACCCCAAGGCCTTTTGGATTTGAGCCTCCGTGGCTCTCTCCACCTGATGTGAGATTTTACTTACGGTCGGTAAGTCACCGTCCGTAGCTGCTGGTCCTTGAAAAAATCGGGTGGAGGTTTCAGGGAGACTCTATTGGCGCTTCTTGTCACCGTGGCCCTTGCGACTGCCATCTCCTCCTCTGTGACTAACACTGTCTCGATATTTTGGGCGACACCTGCAAAAGAAGTGGTCCCTTTTTCAGCAGGGCCACTATTGCTGCCGCTACTGGTCTTACTGGTGGTGCTGAGATCGCTGTTACAGGTATCGATGTCATTGTTGATGTTTTCGTCGGTACAGTTTTTGGTGTTGTTGTTGTTGTTTTCGTTGATACTGTTGCTATTGTTACTGTTATTGTGGCTGTTGTTATTATTGTTGTTTTTGTTGATACTGTTCCTACTATTATTGTTGTTGTTGTGGCTGTTGTTATTGTCATTGTTATTGTCGTTCTCGACCTTACCGCTGTTATTTTTGTTATTGTCGTTCTCGACTTTACCGCTGTGATTTTTGTTGTTGCTGTTGTTATTGATGGTGTTGTTGTTGGTGTTGTTGTTGGTGTTATTGTTGGTGTTGTTTGTGTTAGAAATATTTGGGTAATAATAATAATAATAATGATTTCATTTATTGGCCACAAGGGCCGACATATAGGGGACAACACAATAGACAGGGACAGTGGGGGTTTACATAGAGATCGAGTAAGTATAAATAACAAAAAAACAAAATAACAATAAAAATACAACAATGAAAGTTCCCCAATAAGAGGGATCACCACCCAGGGTTGACTCAAGCACCCCACCAGTCCTGAGCCACCCGACGCTCCTAGGGCACCCGGGAAGGGCACCCCTCTCCTTCTCGAATTCACCAGCCTACAGGCGCATGATCAGAGTAGGCCCACTCACGCGGGCCATTCTCGCCACATTCACCCACCTTTCAGTAAATGTACTGGGGGGCAGCACTTCTCTCTCCACCCTCACCTTCCTTTCCAAGTGAAACTTGAAGAAGTTGATGAGGGATTGGCCGAAGAGAAAAGTGTCTGTCTTCAGTCCTTTCAACCTGGTCCACCATGCAACCTCTTTCGCTACTGCCACCAGGCAGAGGAAAATTGCCTGCCCTTCCTGACCAAAAGAAGGCGGCGGGTCAATCTTCACTATGGACTCGGACGATAGCCGGATCCGTTCTACACGCGACAATAGCTGTTCGACATAACCCCACAAGTCAGCAATGCACGGACACTGGACGAGTGCGTGCAGAACGGTTTCGTCGCTCTGCGCGCATCTCGGGCAGGTTCGTCTGACAGCACTTCCGTGCCTGTAGAGTTTATCCCGAACCGGCAGCGCCCCCCGGTAGCACTGCCAAGCGAGGGATTTCTGGAAGTTATCCATCGTCCCCGGCTCGAAAGTCCTCCGGAACATACTGGTCAGTTCTACTTCGTTGACGCCCAGAGCCTCTCCTAGTACGTCATCGCACTTGCCCTCCACTAATCCTCTATAGAAATCTTGAGTGGAAGTTCCACTGACCGCATTGCCCACCTTGCAGAGTGCAGTGAGCGCCTGGCAACATTCCAGATGCCAGTCGCCCAGTCTCGGTCTCTTCTTGACCCAGGACTGCAGCTCAGTCAAAGAGATGAGCTGCGGAAAGGCCCGTCTAACAAACGGCGACCACACCTGTTCACCGTTTAGGCAAAATATCTGGAGATGTCGCAGCCTCAGCGCATGTCTGCGCATCATTAGCCACGGCATGCCCAGCCCTCCACGAAGAGGGTGCTGGCAGCAGATGGACCGCCTCACCAACGGGACCCGTCCCCTCCACAAAAATTTGAAAAGGAGCCGTTCCAAATTGGCGAGGCGTGGACGGGGGCAAGGCACGACGGTCAGGCGGTAGTAGATGACGGACGCGATGTACGCGTTCGCCACCTCCGCCCGCCCTTTCAGTGATAGCTTTCTCTCAGCCCATTTCTGGGTGAGGTTGGCTATCCTGCTCGTCACCTCGTCCCAATTCTTATCCACCTGGAGGTCTGGTCCGAACCAAACCCCGAGCAACTTTACCGGTCCGTCTGTCCAGCGACCAACGACGCTGTTGGACGGCATGGACTTGCCTCTCCAGGTGCCGAGCTGCAAGCCCACCGACTTTTCCGGGTTAAGTTTTGCTCACGTCAACCTTTCATATTCCTCCAAATGGGTGCGGATCACCTCGATTTCCGAGGTGACCGACACCATCACGGTGATGTCGTCCGCATAAGCGGACGCAGCCTTTCTGCGTCCCGGTTCGAGCGGGATGCCCTGCAACAACTCCAGCTTCCGCAGTAGAGGCTCAAGAGTCAATACGTACAGAAGTGAGGAGAGAGGGCACCCTTGACGGACCGATCGAGAGATCTGAAACGGTTCCGAGAGGTGGCCATTAACTTTGACCACCGAGCGGATGCCGCTGTACATTGCAGCGATCCAGCTTCTGAAGACGGGGCCGAAGCCAGCCGCCTCGAGGACAGCCTCCAAGTACCGATGGTCGACCCTATCGAATGCTTTCGATTGATCTAAATTGATCAGAGCCCCACCGAAGCCAGGTTTGCACCCAACCCTCTCTATGATGTATCGCATGAGGTGGAGGTTGTCGTGTATGGACCTGGTCGGGATTGCGCAAGTTTGCGCCTCCCCAACCAAATCTTTGACGACAAGCGCCAACCTTTTCGCTAACACCTTGGCCAAAATCTTAAACTCTGTGTTGAGCAGGGTTATGGGCCTGAAATTATCTAGTGTGTCCCTCTTGTTCTCGTCTTTCCTTATCAGCGTCACTACGCCACGGCTCACAGAACTGGGAATGCTCCCGTTCTGCTGCCAGTTGCAGTAGAGCGCTTCGAGGAGATCGGAGAACAAGTCTGGCATATTTACGTAAAGCTCGTAGGGCAGACCATCCAAACCGGGTGACTTGCGACTCGAGCAGCCGACAAGGGCGTCCTGAATTTCGACTGATGTTATCGGCTCTTCGCAGCGCTCAGCGTCGGCCGTCGAGAGGCGTGGCAAGCCGTCGAGGTAGGGACTGAAGTCCGCCGCCGTCTCCGACTCACCCATCCTCCCGAACAATCGAGCAAAGTGCTGGCGAAAAGCCTCACACATCTGCTTGGAATCGCTCAGTTCGTGTCCATCTCGATCCGTCAAAGACCGAATTGTGGTTTTATTTCCACGCTGCGTCTCTGCAAAGCGAGCCCATCGGGCAGCTTTGGTTCCCTCGTTCCTCAGAGCACGCGCCTTAGCTCTGACAATGCAACCTTCGTGTTTCGCATTGAAGAAATGGTCTAGTGCCATTCTCGCCGCTAGCACGTCTGTTGCAATGCCACTACAAATAGCCTCGTCTAACTTAGCTATCAGCCCCTCCTCCTTTCTATTTTTCTCTATTGCTACTTCTTTGCTAAATCCTATCGAGGTTGCTCTAATCTCTCTTTTGAGTGCCCCCCACCACCTGTTGTTGACAACCCCCCCTGTCAACTTTTGCTTAACTAAGTTGTTGACCCGGTCCCTGTAAGCTTTACGTGCCGGAAACGACATGTTTAGCTTCCAGTAGCTAGGTCCTAACCTACGTGTCTTATCTAGGTCGACCATACAGATCACAAGCTTGTGATCTGAATAGGCAACCGTTTTAAAATGTGGACATCCTACACTATTTCTATCTCTTTTCCTAATGAAAATCCTATCTATGTACGATCTAGATGACCCTATGCGATTGGTCCAGGTCCATACTGGCGCATTAGGGAAATCTAGTCGGTACCTGTCAGACAGTTGAAACTGGCTGATCAGGTACTTGAGGCTTTTGCACCCCCCGCTCCTATCAGATACTCCCACACAATCCCAGCGTGCTTCTAAGATGCCATTCCAATCCCCTATTAACAGTAAAGGGCGAGACGTAAGCAGAAAGTTTTCCAGGCGCCTAAAGAAGTCCGGCCGACCGGCCCCAGTAGGGGCGTAGACGGCCACCAGTCTAAAGGCACCACCTTCGCTATTGCTCACGTCCAGGACCACCAACTTTCCGTCAGGATCCCGGAAGATTGACCTTACCTCGAGATCCAGACATTTCCTAAACAGCACAGCCACTCCACCTCCCATTCCCGGCCGACTAACAGATGCAAAGATCTGATAATCGTCGAAAATCGGCGCCAGTGCGCGTGTGTCGGAAATTCTGGTCTCGCTGATGGCAATTACATCCATTCCTAGTGACCTGAGGTCGTTGAGCAAGTGACCTTGCTTCCAGGGCGACCCCAGGCCACGAACATTTAAACTTCCTACTCTTATGGCCATGCTGGCAGGATGAATGGGAGAGGAAAGGTTTACTTACCTTCCGGGGTCTTGTGAAGGTCGGGTGGTTCGACCTCCATGGTTTGTGGGGTTTCTTTTGGGAACCCCTTTAATAGTCTTGACGTGGGTTTTACGTTCGGGGTTCCCACATCCCGAGGAAAGCTCTTTCGAATTTCTTTGTATGAAGCGAGCGACATTCGCATCAGAAGCAAATTATCTGGTACGCGAAATGTGCTCGCTTCAAATGTTTCCCCGTCTTTTTCGATGTTTGTGCTTCGTGCTACATGGGCCATCAATTCCTTGTTGGCCCTTCTGGCAAGCACGAAGTTTTTAATGTTTTGTTGCTCGGGTTTTATTTGTTCGTGTGATTGTGGTGGTGATAGCTTTGTTAGTGTTGTTTCTATTGTGTCTGCGTTTGTTGTGGGTGGGGTGTCTGTAGTTTCTGATGTTTGTGTGTCTATTTGTTCTTGTGTCTGTTTAGCTTGTTTGCGTTTGGGGGATTTTGGTGGTTGTGTTGGTGATGCTGTGGGGAAAATGTTTGTGTGGGTGATGTGTGTATTTTTTTTTGTGGGGGTGTCTGTGCTTTGTGGATTTCTTTTTTTTTGTGTTTTGTTTTTTGTATTTTGGGGGACTTTGGTTTTCCCTCATCTTCACTGCTGGAGGATGAGGGGTCTGTGGCTGTGAGCGTGTTTGTGTCTGAGTGAGTGTTTATGTTCTTGTTCGTGTGTGTATTTTGGGGGGGAGGGGGAATGGGAGAGCTTTCCTCGTTTCCCCCCTGGGTGTGCAATTTTGGTGGTTCCATTGTTGACGGTGTTGCTGGTGGTCCTTGTCCCGGCGTCGCCAGCAGTGGAATCTTTCGACCCCTTGCGCTTTTCGGCAGTTGAGGGCAGAAGGCTCGCAAGTGTGTCGTTTCCCCACAAAGGAAACAATGCGGCCTTTTGCCCTCAGTCATTATATGCAACACCCTCCCGTTTTGGAGGCGGATGTGGTCCGGGATTGCTTTTACGTTTTCGGGTCTGATTTGGAGCAGTATCTCCAGATCAACCCCGGACCAGTCGTCCCTGGCAGTTCTCGTTGCCTCTACCGGGACTGTATCCGTTCCTTCCACGATTACGCAACCCAGGAGCCACCACATATCAAGTCCTGGTGGAATCCTGGGAATGCGCACACGTGCTATTCGTTTTCCCATGTGGGAGGGGTACATTATAACCTTGCTGGTTTTGCAAGGGGTCATTGAATGCTTCACAGCGAGGGCTTCAGACTTGAACAGCACCGAAACGGTGCCGTATTGCCTGCCCCTCTCTATGAAGTCTGTGTCCTCTCTGATGTATTTCAGTGCGGCTTCTATGTCAGCTTGGGCGATTATCGCTGCCCTCTTTGTCTCTACTGAGATGCATCTGAAATGCACCGTTCTTTTTTCCACTGCCTCAATGGCTTCTGCCGGGACAGTTAAGTTTGCCCAGGTCTGCTCTTGATTTATGATTTTCCAGGCCTGGGCCAACTTTTCCTCTCTGTTGGTTAAGTCGATGCTGTAGCATGGTCTCCTTTTAGCCGCTGCCACAGCAGCGAAGGTGTTCTTGTTGGTGTTGTCACTGTTGTTGTTCTTGTTGGTGTTGCTGCTGCTATTGCTGTTGTTGTTCTCCCCTGTGTCGTGGTTACCCTCTGTGTTGTTGGCCTTGTTGGTGCTGTTGCTGTCGCTACTATTACTCTCTGTGCTGTTCGTTTTGTTGGTGCTCTCGCTATTACCACCTTCTGCGCTGTTCGGCTTGTTGGTGTTGGTGTTGTCGCTGTTACCACCTTCCGCGCCGCTCGGCCCGTTGGTGCTGGCACTGTCGCTGCTCACATTCGTGCTGGTGGCGCTCCTCACCTCACCTCTCCTCTCAACGCTCAAGTCGCCGTTGCACGACAGCAGACCCGCCTCTAGGGGGCGTGGCTCCGCCATGTTTTTTTGAGAAAAAATTTTTTTTTTTTTCAAAATAAAGTTCAAATATTTGGGCCAAAAGGCCCAAATATTATGAGTTATTCCTTCACAGGATACAAATTAATGTCTTATAATGCTTCAGCGGTACAAAAAATAAACAATTCTCTACAATTAATCCTCAAAAATTGCTTACTCACGGAGCTTCAAAAAACGTACATCCACTTTCGTCAATAATAATAATAATAATAATAATAATGATTTCATTTATTGGCCACAAGGTCCGACATATAGGGGACAATACAAAAGACTGGGACAGTGGAGTTTTACAGAAAAATCGAATAACAATATGAATAAACAAAGTAACAATAACAAAGTAATAAAAAAGTAACAAGAAAATTACAACAAGAAAAAATTCCCCAATAGGAGGGATGACCACCTAGGGTTCGCTCAGGTACCCCACCAGTCCTGAACGACCCGACGCTTTGAGAGCACCCTGGAAGGGCACCCCTCTCCTCTTCAAATTTACCTACCTGCAGCCGCATGACCAGAGTAGGCCCACTCACACGGGCCATTCTCGCCACATTCACCCACCTTTCAGCAAATGTACTGGGGAGCAGCACTTCTCGCTCCACCCTCACCTTCCTTTCCAAGTGAAACTTGAAAAAGTTGATGAGGGATTGGCCGAAGAGAAAAGTGTCTGTCTTCAGTCCTTTCAACCTAGTCCACCATACAACCTCTTTCGCTACTGCCACCAGACAGAGGAAAATTGCCTGCCCTTCCTGGCCAAAAGAAGGCGGCGGGTCGATCTTCACTATGGACTCGGCCGATAGCCGGATCCGTTCTATACGCGACAACAGCTGTTCAACATAACTCCACAAGTCAGTAATGCACGGATACTGGGCGAGTGCGTGCAAAACGGTTTCGTCGCTCTGCGCGCATCTCGGACAGGTACGTCTGACAGCACTTCCGTGCCTGTAGAGTTTATCTCGAGCCGGCAGTGACCTCCGGTAGCACTGCCAAGCGAGGGATTTTTGGAAATTATCCATCGTCCCCGGCTCGAAAGTCCTCCGGTACAGACTGGTTAGTTCGACTTCGTTGACACCCAGAGCCTCTCCGAGCGCGTCGTCGCACTTGCCCACCACTAATCCTCTATAGAACTCGAGAGTGGAAGTTCCACTGACCGCATTGCCCGCCTGGTAGAGGGCAGTGATTGCCTGGCAACATTCCAGATGCCAGTCACCCAGTCTCGGTCTCTTCTTGACCCAGGACTGCAACTCAGTCAAAGAAACGAGCTGCGGAAAGGCCCGTCTGACAAACGGCGACCACACCTGTTTACCGTTTAGGCAGAATATCTGGAGATGCTGCAACCTCCGCGCGTGCCTGCGCGTCATTAGCCACGGCATGCCCAGCCCTCCACGTAGAGGGTGCTGGCAGCAGATGGACCGCCAAAACAGCGGAACCTGAGCCCTCCACAAGAATTTGAAGAGGAGCCGCTCCAAGATGGCGAGGCGCGAACGGGGGCAAGGGACGACGGTCAGACGGTAGTAGATGACGGACGCGATGTACGCGTTCGCCACATCCGCCCGACCTTTCAGTGATAGCTTCATCCCAGCCCATTTCTGGGTGAGACTGGCTACCCTGCCCGTCACCTCGTCCCAATTCTTATCCACCTGGAGTTCTGGCCCGAACAAAACCCCTAGCAACATTCCCGGTCCGTCCTTCCAGCGCCTAACGACGCTGTTGGACGGCATGGACTTGCCTCTGCAGGTGCTGCGTTGCAAGCCTACTGACTTTTCCGGGTTAAGTTTTGCTCCTGTCAACCTTTCATATTCCTCCAATAAGTTGCCGACCACCCCGATTTCTGAAGTGTCCGACACCATCACGGTGATATCGTTCGCATAAGCCGACACAGCCTTTCCGCATCCCGGTTCGAGCGGGATGCCCTACAACAGCTCCAGCTTCCGCAGTAAAGGCTCGAGAGTCAATACGTACAGAAGGGAGGAGAGAGGGCACCCTAGACGGACCGATCGGGAGTCCTGAAACGGTTCCGAGAGGTGGCCATTAATTTTGACCATCGAGCAGGTGCCGCTGTGCATCGCAGCGATCCAGCTTCTGAGGACAGCTTCCAGGTACCGATGGTCGACCCTATCGAATGCTTTCGATGGATCTAAATTGATCAGAGCCCCACCGAAGCCAGGTTTACACCCTAACCTCTCTATGATGTATCGCATTAGGTGGAGGTTGTCGTGTATGGACCTGGTTGGGACTGCGCAAGTTTGCGCCTCCCCAACCAAATCCCTGACGACAAGCGCCAACTACATCGCTAACACCCTGGCCAAAATCTTAAACTCTGTGTTGAGCAGAGTTATGGGCCTGAAATTATCTAATGTGTCCCTCTTGTTCTCGTCTTTCCTCATCAGCGTCACTACGCCCCGGCTCACAGAACTGGGAATACTCCCGTTTTGCTGCCAGTTGCAGCAGAGGAGATTGGAGAACAAGTCTGGCATATTTACGTAAAGCTCGTAGGGCAGACCATCCAAACCGGGTGACTTGCGCCTCATGCAGCCTACAAGGGCATCCTGAATCTCGGCTGAAGTAATTGGCCTTTTGAAGCGCCCAGCGTCAGCCGTCGAGGGTTGCGGCAAGCCATCGAGGTAGGGACTGAAGTCCGCCACCATCTCTGACCCGCCACTTCCCCCGAACAACCGAGCAAAATGTTGGCGAAAGGCCTCACACATACTCTCGGAATCGCTCAGCTCGTGCCCGTCTCGGTCCGTGAAAGACCTAATCGTGGTTTTATTACCACGCTGCGCCTCTGCCACGCGGGTCCATCGAACAGCTTTGGTTCCCTTGTTTCTCAGAGCACGCGCCTTAGCCCTGACTATGCAACCTTCGTGTTTCGCATTGAAGAAATTGTCTAATGCCATTCTCGCCGCTAGCACATCAGTTGCAATTCCACTACCAATTGCCTCGTCTAACTTATCTACCAACTCCCCCTCCTTTCTATTTTTCTCTAATGCTACTTCTTTGCTAAACTCTATCGACATTACTCTAATCTCTCTTTTGAGAGCCCCCCACAATCTATTGTTAACGACTCCCCCTGCCAACCTTTTCTTAAGTAAATTGTTTACCTGGTCCCTGTAAGCCTTACATGCCGGAAATGACATGTTTATCTTCCAGTAACCAGGTTCTAACCTACGCGTCTTATCTAGGTCGACCATACAGATCACAAACTTGTGATCTGAATAGGCGACCGTTTCAAAACGTTGACAGCTTACACTATTTCTGTCTATTTTCCTAATGAATATCCTGTCTATATACTATCTAGATTACCCTATGCGGTTAGCCGAGGTCCACACTGGCGCATTAGGGAAATCTAGTCGATACCTGTCAGACAGTTGGAACTGGCTGATCAGGTTCTTGAGGCTTTTGCACCCCCCCCCCCCCCGCTCCTATCGGATACTCCCACACAGACCCAGCGTGCGTCTAAGATGCCGTTCCAATCCCCCGCTAACAGTAAAGGGCGAGACGTACCCAGAAAGGCTTCCAGGCGTCTAAAGAAGTCCGGCCGTCCTGCCCCAGTAGGAGCATAGACGGCCACCAGTCTAACGGCACCACCTTCATTATTGTTCACGTCCCGGAAGATCGACCTTACGTCGAGACCCAGGCCTTTCCTAAACAGCACTGTCAGCCATTTTCATATGTCACATCCATTTCTATAGACCTGAGGTCGTTGAGCAGATGACCCTGCTTCCAGGACGATCCCAGGCCTCGAACATTTAAACATCCTACTCTTAATACGGCCATGTTGGCAGGTTAAACAGAGAGAGAGGAAGGTTTACTTACCTTCCGGGCTCTTGTGAAGGTCGGGTTTTTCGACTTCCATAGTTAGTGGTTGTTTCTTTTGGGAACCCCTTTAAAAGTCTTGAAGTTCGAGGTTCCCACGTCCCGAGGAAAGCTGTCTCGTATTTCTTTGAATATGTCGAGCGACATTCGCACCAGGACCAAATCTTCCGGCACGCGAAATGTGCTCGATTTAAAAATTTCCCCCTCTTTTTGTATATTTTCACTTCGTGCTACGAGGGCCATCAGTTCCTTGTTGGCCCTCCTGACGAGCATGAAGTTTTGTATGTTTTGTTGGTGTGATTTTATTTGTTTGCGTGGCTGTGGTAGTGACGGTTTTGGTGGTGTTGTTTCGGTTGTGTCTGTGTTTGTTGTGAGTATGGTGTCTGTGGTTTCAGATGTTTGTGTGTATTTGTTCTTGCGTCTGCTTCGGTTGTTTGCGTTTGGGGGACTCAGGGGATGGTGATGGTGGTGTTGATGTTGGTGTTATTGGAGAGATGTTTGCGTGGGTGGTGTCTACGTTTTTTATTGTGGGTGCATTTGTGCTTTGTTGAGTTTTTTTTTTCTTTTTGTGTTTCCTTTTTTGGATTTTGGTGGATTTTGGATTTCCCTCATCTTCACTACTGGTAGATGAGGGGTCTGTGTCTGTAAGTGTGTCTGTATGTATGTTTAAGGTTTTATTGGTGTGTGTATTTTGGGGGGAGGGGGAATTTGACAGCTTTCCTCGTTTTCCCCCTGGGTGGTCAATGTTGGTGGTGGTCTTTCTATTGGTGTTGTTGTTGGTGGTTTTGCCGGTGCAGGTGTTGGTTGTGATTCTCGCCCCGGCGTCGGCAGCAGTGGAGCCTTTCGACCTCTTGCCTCTTTCAGCAGTTGAGGGCAGAAGGCTCGCAAATGGGTTTTTACCCCACAAACAAAACACTGCGGCCTTTTGCTTTCGGTCATAATGTGAATGACAGTCCCATTCTGAAGTCGGATGTGGTCTGGGATTGTCTTCACATTCTCGGGCCTGATCTGGAGAAGGATCTCCAGGTCAACCCCGAACCAGTCCTCTCTGGCCGTTCTGGTCACTTCTATAGGGACTGTATCCGTCCCCTCCACAATCACACATCCCAGAAGCCACCACATGTCAAGTCCTGATGGGATTCTGGGAATGCGGAGACGGGCCGTTCTTTTTCCCATGTGGGAGGGGTACATTATGACCTTGCTGGTTTTGCAAGGAGTCATGGCGTGTTTCATCGCGAGCGCTTCTGACTTGATCAACACCGAAATGGTGCCGTACTGTCTGCCTCTCTCTATGTACTGGGTGTCTTCTCTGATGCACCTCAGCGCGACTTCGACATCTTCTTGTGGGATTAAAGCTGCCCTTTTGGTTTGTGCTGAGATGCATCTATAATGCACCGTTTTGCGCTCCACTGCCTCAATAGCTTCTACCGGGACAGTTAAGTTGGCCCAAGTTTGCTCTTGCTTGATGAGCTTCCATGCCTCGGCCAACTTTTCATCTTTGTTTGAGAGGTCCATGTTGAAGCATGGCCTCTTTTTTGCTGCTGCCGCAGCGAAAGTAGTCTTGTTTTCGTTGGGGGTGTTGTTGATGTTGTTCTTGTCGGTGTTGTTGTTATCACTGTCACTGTTATCATTGTTGTCTTTGCTGCCACCGTTGTTCTGGGTGCAGTTGGTATTGTTGCTGTTGGTGTTGTCGCTATTTGTTTTCATGTTAGTGGTGTTGATATTGTTGTTGTAATTGTTATTTTTTTTTTGTTATCTGTATTTTCGTTGTCGCTGTTACTGTCATTTTTTTTCAAATTAGAGTTCTTATTGGTATCATTGGTGTCTTTGTTTACCTTGTTTGTGGTGGTGTTTGTGTTATCAATGTGTGTTAATTTTGCTGTAGCGCTCCTCTCAACTTCTACGTCGTTGTCGCACGACAGCCGACATATCGCGTGGCGTGGCTCAGACATGTTTTTTTCTTCGTAAATTTTTTAACATGTAAAAAAAGTACAAATATTTGGGCCAAAAGGCCCAAATATTATACTTTCCCCTTCACGGGTCAAAGTCTAAGGGATATAAGCCCTTACACAACAAGAAATATTTAACAACAAATAATTTAAACAGGCAAATAATTGTTTCTACTTTAGGCACAAGGCCAGCAATTATTCAGTGCATTACTGGTACTTTATTTTATCGACCCCGTAAGGATGAAAGGCAAAGTCAACCTCGGCGGGATTTGAACTCAGATCGTAAAGGGACGTAACTATGCTGGAAAGCATGGCGTCCGACCCTCTACCGATACTGCCAATCCACCGCCCTTTAAACAGGCAAATAATGCGACTTACTGTGAGCGAGTAAAATACGTCCGCTTAGACCAATAATAATAATAATAATTCCCCCATTACCTTCTGTTAACTTAAGAAAGGGGAAGGTGGCGGTATCACTAGACAAGGGAGAGGCTAGCAAAAGATATAAATAGATTGACTTAGTGACCCGGCCACCAGCCAAACGTCAACAACTATGGCACTGCTGGCTCCCCCCTTCCTCACCAACAATAGAAAAAGCCCCAGCACCACCACCGACATAGCCAACAACAATAACAGGCAACTTCAGCAAAAAGTATATTATATTATTAATAATTTCATTATTAAGCCACGCAATGCTCACATTAAGGAACCACTCATGATAATAACAATTTAAAAAAACAACAAAAAAGAAAATCCCGTGACCAAGAAATACCGGGATGGCGGGGGCGGGGAATAGCCGTGTCTTTATGGGAGGACGACCCCTCTAGTCTTGTTGACACTCGTCCTAGAAGTGGTAACACGAAATGATTACCCCTTGGCGGATAAGGATAAAACGCGACAAAATAAAGTAAATGTCTAATGATAAAATCTCATACCGGATCGGCCGTCACCCGGCTCAAAAAGGGCCGCGTCCCTCAGAGAGGAACCAGACTGGGGTCGAAAAATCAGCTAATGGTTCAAACCTTCCCATCACTTCGGATCTGGAGACCTCCCATAACCGGAATACTCCTACTGTTGGCCCTCCATGCTCACCACCAAGAAATCCAGAGAAAAAGAGAGAAAAATGGTCAAGGGAAGATAATAAAGAAGTCCTTGAGGGTTTCTACACTGCCATGTACTACCCATTAAATACATCGAATACAGAGCAGACATATATCAACTGGAAAAAGAAACATCCCGAAAACAGAGGCTATATTGATAGTAACAAACTAGCCAATATACGAAGAAATATTGTAAAAAGAGAATTATTAACTGATATAGAAATTGATCAGATCAAGCTATTAGCACAAAGTCAGCGAAGGGAAAATGAAACATGTGTCAGTGAAAACGAGGTAAATTGTAACACTTCGAATCCCAGGGTTGGGGCGGAATCACTGACAACAGAACAAATTAGAAAGGATCGAAAAAGTGGAGGGAGTGCATGCTCAAGATAAAACTCAAAATGAAAACAATGAGATCGTAAATGATAAAGAAATGAATGAGAATGAACTTGCCCACTTGAAGGATGAAATTATGATCGAATGGATGAAAATGAAAGAATCTGACATGGGGGAACGAGACACCTTCCCTAAGATCCAGAACTCCACACAGAACCAAAAGATAATACACAAGACTAACATAATTCTCAAAAACATTATCATCACAAACAAACTAAACATTATTGATTTAAATCATCTCTATTATGCATCGGCTAAAGTCACCACTCACTTATGTGGAGTGAAGATGAAAAAACAAAGGAATTCCCACAAAAAATCTACTTGGCAAGAGAACATCAATCGCCAAATAAACCTTCTCCGATCTTACATAGAAATTTTAACAAACTAAAAAGTAGGTGAACATGTTAAACAAACTAAACTTAGAAAATTGAAAAGAAAGTACAGTATAAAATCAACAAGTGACATAGACATGCTGATAGAAATAATCAAGCAAAAAGTGTCGGCCAAAGCTGCTCGTATAAGGCGCTTTGAAAAACGATCTAGATTCTATAAGGACAATAATATGTTCAAAAACAACCAAAGAAACTTCTACAGAAAAATTGGTAAGTTAACAATAACTGCTAAATCAATACCACCCAAGGAGGAAGTGCAAGAATTCTGGGAAAAGATCTGGGCCGAAGAAAAAGTTCATAATATACATGCCCCATGGATAGACAGACAAATGAAAGATACAGCTCACCTTGAGGAACAAATATGGAAAAATATAACAGTTGAACAGTTGCGTTTGGCTCTAAGAAAAACCAGCAAATGGAAATCCCCAGGAAAAGACAAAATACAAAATGTTTGGATAAATGCCTTCACAGAGTATCATGAGCTGTTAGCCCAACTTTACAATGAAATAGTTAAGGAGCCAGAAAAGATACCATCATGGCTAGTTAACGGCATTACATTACTGCTTCCAAAGAATGATGAGACAAACAATCCCAAAAATTACAGACCGGTAACTTGCTTGACCACAATGTATAAAATTTTAACATCAGTCCTAACTGAATATACATATGACCACCTGATAACACATGACCTATTTCCCATTGAGCAGAAAGGGTGTAAACGAGGCTCATATGGCTCTAAGGATCAGCTTTTGGTTAACAAAATGATACTGGAAGATTGTCATAATAGACACAAAAATCTATCAATTGCTTGGATAGATTATAAAAAAGCATTCGATAGTTTGCCACACAGTTGGATTGAAAAATGTTTAGTGATTTTCAAAATATCTCCCGTTGTCAGGAGGTTTTTATCATTCAGCATGAATACATGGAAAACGACACTCCTTTTGAATAGTGAAACAAAATCACTGGAAGCTGGAGAAGTTAATATTAATTGTGGAATTTTTCAGGGTGACTCTTTATCACCGCTTTTATTCTGCATCGCACTTATACCATTAAGTAAAATGTTCAATGAAACAAAACATAGATATAAAGTGTATGACAAAACCATTAATCACTTGTTCTACATGGATGACCTGAAACTATTTGCAAAAAATGATGAACAATTGCAAGGGCTATTATCCACTGTGGAGCAGTTCAGTGATGACATTAAAATGGTGTTTGGACTAGATAAATGCGCCAAAGCAACGTTCACCAGAGGAAAGCTGCTGAAGAGTTCAGACATTAATCTTGATCGGGGGAACGTGATAAGAGAACTTGATCAAGAAAAAACTTACAAATATCTAGGTGTTTGTGAAGGAGACGGAATCAAGCACTCGACAATCAGAGAAAGGATAACGAAGGAATGTTACCGCAGAGTAAGAGCAATCTTAAGAACGGAATTGAATGCAAGGAATAGGATCGATGCCAAAAACACGCTTGCCATACCAGTAGTAACCTACAGTTACAATGCAATCAACTGGTCAAGCACAGAGATCCGTAGGCTCGATACAAAAATTCGAAAATTCTTAACCATGCACAGAATGCATCACCCTAAGGCAGATACAGATAGAATATATCTCCCTAGGAAAGGAGGAGGACGTGGGTTAATCCAGTTAGACATTGCGTTGAAAACTGCAACAATTGGATTATCTACATATCTAAGGGAATCACATGATTGGATGATCAAACTCGTTTTGAAACACGAAAGCATCAAAAGATCATACTCCATTACAAAAGATGCACAAAGATACAGTAATGGACTACAAATTTCAGAAGTCCCATTTACTGCTGAAATGGAAAACACAGAAAAAGCAAAGCAGGTAAAAGTAACTGCAAAGAAAGAACTGCTACAGAAACTGGCTAAGAAATGGCAAGAAAAGCCTCTGTATGGAAAATACCCAGAACGAGCTAACAATCCTGATGTTGACAAAACTTTAACTCATCAGTGCTTGGCATCCTCTGGACTGAAATCGGAGACTGAAGGACTGATTATATCAGCACAAGATCAGTGTCTGCCAACAAAAAATTACCAAGCCAACATAATAAAAAATGGATGCAGCCCATTATGCCGTGTATGCAAAAAACAACCAGAGACCATTGACCATATAATTTCAATGTGCAGTCCTATAGCTCCAACCGAATACCTAAACAGGCATGACAGAGCTGCACAATACATACATTGGATAATGTGTAAGCATTTTGACCTGCCCCATCAAAAGTATTGGTGGGAGCATCAACCACCTCCCATACTTGAAAAAGATCACATCTCAATCTTGTGGAACTTAAGCATCCAAACAGACCGAAAAATAGATGCAAATAGACCTGATATAATATTGAAGGACTTTAAAAAGAGGGTATGCCTGCTAATTGATATGTCCGTTCCAATAGACAAGAATGTATCTATAAAAACATTTGAAAAATTGAGCAAGTATAAGGACTTGGAGATAGAAATTGAAAAAATGTGGAAATTGAGAACTAAAACAATACCAGTGGTTGTAGGCGCTCTAGGAATGATACCTAAGGGGTCTAATGATTACTTATCGCAAATCCCAGGAAACCCGCGTATAGGAGAAATACAAAAGATAGTACTAATGGGAACTCCCCATATACTAAGGAAGATTCTGTCAGTATATCACAAGTCTAAACACCTAAAGATGCATGTGTGAGTATGTATGTCCTTTCTTGAACGTTGGCAGACCTTGTTGTCTCTTGAGGTCACTGGTTGTGACTTGGTGATAACATTGTATGAACATAAAGCAAGATAAATGCAGCTGTAATAATAATAATAATAATGATTTCATTTATTGGCCACAAGGTCCGACATATAGGGGACAGTGGGGTTTTACAGAAAAATCGAGTAAACAAAATGAATAAACAAAGTAACAATAACAAAGTAACAATAAATTAACAATAAAATTACAACAAGAAAAAATTCCACAATAGGGGGGATGACCACCTAGGGTTTGCTCAGGTACCCCACCAGTCCTGAACGACCCGACGCTTCGAGAGCACCCTGGAAGGGCACCCCTTTCCTCTTCAAATTTACCTACCTACAGCTGCATGACCAGAGTAGGCCCACTCAAACGGGCCATTCTCGCCACATTCATCCACCTTTCAGCAAATGTACTGGGGGGCAACACTTCTCTCTCCACCCTCATCTTCCTTTCCAAGTGAAACTTGAAAAAGTTGATGAGGGATTGGCCGAAGAGAAAAGTGTCTGTCTTCAGTCCTTTCAACGTCGTCCACCATGCAACCTCTTTCGCTACTGCCACCAGACAGAGGAAAATTGCCTGCCCTTCCTGGCCAAAAGAAGGCGGCGGGTCGATCTTCACTATGGACTCGGCCGATAGCCGGATCTGTTCTATACGCGACAACAGCTGTTCAACATAACTCCACAAGTCAGTAATGCACGGACACTGGACGAATGCGTACAGAACGGTTTCGTCGCTCTGTGCGCATCTCGGACAGGTAAGTCTGACAGCACTTCCGTGTCTGTAGAGTTTATCTCGAACCGGCAGTGCCCCCCCCCCCCCTGTAGCATTGCCAAGCGAGGGATTTTTGGAAATTATCCACCGTCTCCGGCTCGAAAGTCTTCCGGTACAGACTGATTAGTTCGACTTCGTTGACTCCCAGAGCCTCTCCGAGTGCGTCGTCGCACTTGCCCACCCCTAATCCTCTATAGAACTCGAGAGTGGAAGTTCCACTGACCGCTTTGCCAGCCTGGTAGAGGGCAGTGATTGCCTGGAAACATTCCAGATGCCAGTCACCCAGTCTCGGTCTCTTCTTGACCCAGGACTGCAACTCAGTCAAAGAAACGAGTTGCGGAAAGGCCCGTCTGACAAACGGCGACCACACCTGTTCACCATTTAGGCAGAATATCTGGAGATGCCGCAGCCTCAGCGCGTGCCTGCGCATCATTAGCCACGGCCTGCCCAGCCCTCCACGTAGAGGGTGCTGGCAGCAGATGGACCACCTCACCAGCGGAACCTGACCCCTCCACAAGAATTTGAAGAGGAGCCGCTCCAAGATGGCGAGGCGCGAACGGGGCAAGGGACGACAGTCAGACGGTAGTATGACGGACGCGATGTACGCGTTCGCCACATCCGCCCGACCTTTCAGTGATAGCTTCATCCCAGCCCATTTCTGGGTGAGACTGGCTACCCTGCCCGTCACCTTGTCCAAATTCTTATCCACCTGGAGGTCTGGCCCGAACCAAACCCCTAGGAACTTTACCGGTCCGTCCGTCCAGCGCCTAACGACGCTGTTGGACGGCAAGGACTTGCCTCTCCAGGTGCCGAGTTGCAAGCCTACTGACTTTTCCGGGTTAAGTTTTGCTCCCGTCAACCTTTCATATTCCTCCAATATGTTGCCGACCACCCCGATTTCTGAGGTGTCCGACACCATCACGGTGATGTAGTCCGCATAAGCCGACACAGTCTTTCCGCGCCCCGGTTAGAGCGGGATGCCCTGCAACCGCTCCAGCTTCCGCAGTAAAGGCTCGAGAGTCAATACGTACAGAAGCGAGAAGAGAGGGCACTGAAACGGTTCCGAGAGGTGGCCATTAATTTTGACCATCGAGCAGGTGCCGCTATGCATCGCAGCGATCCAGCTTCTGTAGACGGGGCCGAAGCCAGCAGCCTTGAGGAGAGCCTCCAGGTACCGATGGTCGACACTATCGAATGCTTTCGATTGATCTAAATTGATCAGAGCCCCACCGAAGCCAGGTTTACACCCTACCCTCTCTATGATGTATCGCATTAGGTGTAGGTTGTCGTGTATGGACCTGGTTGGGTTGCGCAAGTTTGCGCCTCCCCAACCAAATACCCGACGACAAGCGCCAACCTCTTCGCTAAGCCCTGGCCAAAATCTTAAACTCTGTGTTGAGCAGAGTTATGGGCCTGAAATTATCTAATGTGTCCCTCTTGTTCTCGTCTTTCCTTATCAGTGTCATTACGCCCCGGCTCACAGAACTGGTAATACTCCCGTTTTGCTGCCAGTTGCAGTAGAGGGCTTCGAGGAGATTGGAGAACAAGTCTGGCATATTTACGTAAAGCTCGTAGGGCAGACCATCCAAACCGGGTGACTTGCGCCTCATGCAGCCTACAAGCGCATCCTGAATCTCGACTGAAGTAATTGGCCTTTCGCAGCGCCGTCCAGCGTCAGTCGTCAAGAGTTGCGGCAAGCCATCAAGGTAGGGACTGAAGTCCGCCACCATCTCTGACCCGCCACTTCCCCCGAACAACCGAGTAATTGTAGGCGAAAGGCCTCACACGTCCTCTTGGAATCGTTGAGCTCGTGCCCGTCTCGGTCCGTCAAAGACCGAATCGTGGTTTTATTACCACGCTGCGCCTCTGCCACGCGGGCCCATCGGACAGCTTTGGTTCCCTCGTTTCTCAGAGCACGCGCCTTAGCTCTGACAATGCAACCTTCGTGTTTCGCATTGAAGAAATAGTCTAATGCCATTCTCGCTGCTAGCACGTCAGTTGCAATGCCACTACCAATAGCTTCGTCTAACTTATCTACCAACTCTCCCTCCTATCTATTTTTCTCTAATGCTACTTCTTTGCTAAACTCTATCGACATTACTCTAATCTCTCTTTTGAGAGCCCGCCACCATCTATTGTTGACGACTCCTCCTGTCAACTTTTTCTTAACTAAATTGTTGACCTGGTTCCTGTAAGCCTTACGTGCCGTAAATGACATGTTTAGCTTCCAGTAACCAGGTACTAACCTACGCGTCTTATCTAGGTCGACCATACAGATCACAAACTTGTGATCTGAATAGGCGACCGTTTCAAAACGTGGACAGCTTACACTATTTCTGTCTATTTTCCTAATGAATATCCTGTCTATATACGATCTAGATGACCCTATGCGGTTAGCCCAGGGCCACACTGGCGCATTAGGGAAATCTAGTCGGTTCCTCTCAGACAGTTGGAACTGGCTGATCAGGTTCTTGAGGCTTTTGCACCCCCCGCTCCTATCGGATACTCCCACACAGTCCCAGCGTGCGTCTAAGATGCCGTTCCAGTCCCCTGCTAACAGTAAAGGGCGAGACGTACCCAGAAAGTCTTCCAGGCGTCTAAAGAGGTCCGACCAACCTGCCCCAGTAGGAGCATAGGCGGCCACCAGTCTAAAGGCACCACCTTTATTATTATTAAAGGCACATCATTATTGTTCACGTCCAGAACCACCAACTTCCCGTCCGGGTCCCGGAAGATCAACCTTACCTCGAGGTCCAGGCCTTTCCTAAACAGCACTGCCACCCCTCCTCCCATTCCCGGCCGGCTAACAGATGCAAAGATCTGATAGTCGTCGAAAATGGGGGCTAGTGCGCGCGTGTCGGAAATCCTGGTCTCGCTGACTGCAATTACATCCATTTCTATAGACCCGAGGTCGTTGAGCAGGTGACCCTACTTCCAGGACGATCCCCGGCCTCGAACATTTAAACATCCTACTCTTAATACGGCCATGTTGGCAGGTTAAACAGAGAGAGAGGAAGGTTTCCTTACCTTCTGGGCTCTTGTGAAGGTCGGGTTGTTCGACCTCCATAGTTAGTGGTTGTTTCTTTTGGGAACCCCCTTAAAAGTCTTGAAGTGGGTTTTACGTTCGGGATTCCCACGTACCAAGGAAAGCTGTCTCGTATTTCTTTGAATATGTCGAGCGACATTCGCACCAGAACCAAATCTTCCGGCACGCGAAATGTGCTCGATTTAAAAATTTCCCCCTCTTTTTGTATATTTTCACTTTGTGCAACGAGGGCCATCAGTTCCTTGTTGGCCCTCCTGACGAGCACGAAGTTTTGTATGTTTTGTTGGTGTGATTTTATTTGTTTGCGTGGCTGTGGTGGTGATGGTTTTGGTGGTGTTGTTTCGGTTGTGTCTGTGTTTGTTGTGAGTGCGGTGTCTGTGGTTTCAGATGTTTGTGTGTATATTTGTTCTTGCGTCTGTTTCGGTTGTTTGCGCCTGGGGGATTCTGGTGATGGTGATGGTGGTGTTGATGTTGGTGTTATTGGAGAGATGTTTGCGTAGGTGGTGTCTGCGTTTTTTTATTGTGGGTGATTTTGAGCTTTGTTGATTTTCTTTTTTCTTTTTGTGTTTCCTTTTTTGGATTTTGGTGGATTTTGGATTTCGCTCATCTTCACTACTGGTAGATGAGGGGTCTGTGTCTGTAAGTGTGTCTGTATGTATGTTTAAGGTTTTATTGGTGTGTGCATTTTTGGGGGGATGGGCAATTTGACAGCTTTCCTTGATTCTTCCCTGGGTGGTCAATGTTGGTGGTGGTCTTTCTATTGGTGTTGTTGTTGGTGGTTTTGCCGGTGCTGGTGTTGGTAGTGATCCTCGCCCCGGCGTCGGCTGCAGTGGAGCCTTTCGACCTCTTGCCTCTTTCAGCAGTTGAGGGCAGAAGACTCGCAAATGGGTTTTTTCCCCACAAACAAAACACTGCGGCCTTTTGCTTTCGGTCATAATGTGAATGACAGTCCCATTCTGAAGTCGGATGTGGTCTGGGATTGTCTTCACATTCTCGGGCCTGATCTGGAGAAGGATCTCCAGGTCAACCCCGGACCAGTCCTCTCTGGATGTTCTGGTCACTTCTATAGGGACTGTATCCGTCCCCTCCACAATCACACATCCCAGAAGCCACCACATGTCAAGTCCTGGTGAGATTCTGGGAATGCGGAGACGGGCCGTTCTTTTTCCCATGTGGGAGGGGTACATTATGACCTTGCTGGTTTTGCAAGGAGTCATGGCGTGTTTCATCGCGAGGGCTTCTGACTTGAACCATATCGAAATGGTGCCGTACTGTCTGCCCTTCTCTATGTACTGGGTGTCTTCTCTGATGCACCTCAGCGTGACTTCGAAATCTTCTTGTTGGATTAACGCTGCCCTTTTGGTTTATGCTGAGATGCATCTATAATGCACCGTTTGGCGCTCCACTGCCTCAATAGCTTCTACCGGGACAGTTAAGTTGGCCCAATTTTGCACTTGCTTGATGAGCATCCATGCTTGGGCCAACTTTTCATCTTTGTTTGAGAGGTCCATGTTGAAGCATGGCCTCTTTTTTGCTGCTGCCGCAGCGAAAGTGGTCTTGATTTCGTTGGGGGTGTTGTTGACATTGTTCTTGTTGGTGTTGTTGTTAGCACTGTCATTTGGTGTTAGCACTGTCATTGTTGTCTTTGCTGCCACCGTTGTTCTCGGTGCAGTTGGTATTGTTGCTGTTGGTGTTGTCGCTATTTGTTTTCATGTTAGTGGTGTTAATATTGTTGTTGTATTTGTTATTTTTTTTTATCTGTATTTTCGTTGTCGCTGTTACTGTCATTTTTTTTCAAATTAGAGTTCTTATTGGTATCATTGGTGTCTTTGTTTACCTTGTTTGTGGTGGTGTTTGTGTTATCAATGTGTGTTAATTTTGCTGTAGTGCTCCTCTCAACTTCTACGTCGTTGTCGCACGAGAGCCGACATATCGCTGGGGGGCGTGGCTCAGCCATTTTCTTTTTCTTCGTAAATTTTTTAACATGTAAAAAAAAAGTTCAAATATTTGGGCCAAAAGGCCCAAATATTATACTTTCCCCTTCACGGGGCAAAGTCTAAGGGCTTATATCCCTCACACAACAAGAAATATTTAACAACAAATAATTTAAACAGGCAAATAAAGCGACTTACTGTGAGCGAGCAAAATACGTCCGCTTAGACCAATAATAATAATAATAGATAGATTTCTTTATTTACCATAAAGGCATAAAAAGAAGGGACAAATACAAAGGGGGGGTTTACATATAATCGAGTAAAAAGGGTGTAACATGAAAATAATCGAAAATAACCTCAAAAGGGAGGGGACGTGATGGGGGTTGCACACACCCCCGAAAAAGTGTGCAATCCTTTGCCCGGGGAGCACATGGAGAAGGTGCTCCCCTCTCCTTTACTTCTTTACCTACAGGATGGTATACAGAGAAGGCCCATTTACACGAGCCATTCTCGCCACTATCACCCACCTTTCATAAAACTGCCTGTGGCCAAGCACCTCTCTCTCCATTCTTATCCTTCTTCCGAAGTGATATCGGAAGAAGTAGACCAGACTATGGCCAGAGAGGAAGTTGCCTGACCTCAGACCTTTCAATCGTGTCCACCAAACAACCTCTTTCAACATGGCTATTACGCACAGAAAAACCGCCTTTGCTTCCTTTGTGAAGAGGGGAGGCGGTTTGATTGTCATCACGGACTCGAAAACGATGATAGAAAACGATCAGCTGAAGGTACTGTGGGATTTTAGGATACAGACGGACAAGAAACTGGAACACAATAGACCTGACCTGGTGGTTTGGGACAAAGAAAAAAGATCGTGCCTGATTGTGGATGTGACCTGCCCATTCGACACGAGAATGCAAGAGGGGGGAGGGAGAAAATTAACCGATACCAGGAATTAAAGTGGGAGGTAAAAAGGATTTGGAACTGCCATGAAATCAAAGTGGTCCCGATTGTCATAGGCGCACTAGGTACTATCTCAAAATGTTTCCAGGGATGGTGAAAGAAAATTGGCCTCGCCCCGCTTTTTTGAACACTTCAAAAGGAATGCTTGCTGGGAACAGCAAGAACCCTCCGATACGTCCTGAATATCTGAGCCTGCAGGTAGTGGCTTCATTTCAACAAACTTTCCAGTTAAATAACATCAATGACTGAGACTCAAAGAACAATAATAATAATAAAATTAATAATAATAGACCATTATATTGCGAAAAGTGAGAGCAGGAAATTTGTTGAGCAAAAGTATGAAGTCCTGGAAAACAGAGTTAACATCAGCTGGAGAATCCTTGGGAGGCGTGAAGATCAAGAGAGTTATCTTCCAGGGACATAGTCTTCCCCTCTGTTGTTTGTCCTTGTCCTGTTGCCCCTGACCATTATACTGCAAAAAGTGAGAGCAGGATACAAGTTGGGAAAAGGAAAGCTTACCATCAACCACCTCCTCTTCATGGACGATCTTAAGCTCTTCGGGAAGAGTGAGAAGGAGTTGGATGTACTTGTTGACACTGTCCGTATTTTCAGCAATGATATATGTATGCAATTTGGTATTAGTAAGTGTGGAGTCCTAGTGATGAAGAGGGATAAATTGAGCAGAAGCAACGGAATCTAGGTACCAACAGGTGAGATGATAAAGGAAATTGACACTGAAGAAGGATATAAATATTTAGGTGTTCTGGAGGCAGATGACATCAAGAACAAAAAAATGAAGGAATTGATAACATCTGAGTACATTAGGAGAGTAAGGAGCGTATTAAAACCACATCTAAATAGTAGGAATGTCACGAGTGCAGTGAATTCCCGAGCTTTGTCTATTATTAGGTACAGTGTGGGAATTCTGAAATGGAATGTTGATGAACAAAAAGAAATGGATAGGAAGACTAGGAAACTATTGACTATCTACAACATGTTCCACAAGAGGAGTGATGTCGATAGACTCTACTTAAGGAGATCTGAAGGTGGAAGAGGTCTTATCAGCATAGAGGACTGTGTTCAGATGGAGAAAAACAACCTGCACAATTACGTGAGTGACAGTAGGGAGCCAATGCTCAAAATTGTACTGAAGGAGGGGACAATATACCAGGGGATGTCCAAGCAGGAAATAACAACAAAGAGGAAGAGCAACCTTCATGAAAAATCCCGTCATAGTACCTTCTTTAAGAAAACTGAATTTAGAGATCCACAGACATGGAACTGGTTAAAATGAGGAGACCTTAAAAAGGCTACAGAAGGAATGCTAATGGTTGCGCAAGAGCAGACCCTCAGAACGAAGTGGGTGAAACACCATATTTACAAGGAGGAGGCTAGCCCACTGTGTAGGATCTGTGGAGAGAGAGAGGAGACTGTGGCTCACATTGTATCCGAGTGTAAACACCTAGCCCAGACTCATTATAAAGGCTGGAGACATGATGTGATGGGCAGGGTGATCCACTGGCACCTATGCAAAGTAAACAATTTACCATATTCTGAGAAGTGGTATGAGCATAAGCCAGAGTGAGTGATAGAAAACGATCATATTTTAGGATACAGACGGACAAGAAACTGGAACACAATAGACCTGACCTGGTGGTTTTGGACAATGAAAAAAGATCGTGCCTGATTGTAGATGTGGCCTGCCCATTTGACACGAGAGTGAAAGAAAAGGAGAGGGAGAAAATTAACCGATACCAGGACCTAAAGTGGGAGGTAAAAAGGATTTGGAACTGCCATAAAGTCAAGGTCGTCCCGATTGTCATAGGCGCGCTAGGTACTATCTCAAAGAGTTTCCAAGGATGTTTAAAGAAGATTAGTCCAGCCCCGCTTTTTGGAACACTTCAAAAGGCATGCTTGCTGGCAACAGCATGAGCCCCCGATACGTCCTGTATATCTGAGGCTGCAGGTAGTGGCTTGATATTCATTTCAACAAACTTTCCAGTTAAATAACATCAATGACTGAGACTCAAAGAATAATAATAATAATAATAATAATAATAATAATAATAATGTTTTCTTTATTAACCACAAGGGTTCACATAAAGTAGACATTAAGGACAGTACAGGATAATACAGGACGGTACAAATGGGCATTTCTGCGTGTAAAAAAACAGAGGTTGAAATAAAATAACAAAGAAAAATTCCCCAATAGAGGGGAGACTTCCAAGGGACATTTGTGGAGAAAGCCCATTAAAAGACCACAGTGGCCCTGACCACCAGGGCAAGTGCCCTCTCCCAGTTGTCCACCTTTAATTTACAGACACATACTCAGAGAAGGCCCATTCATTCGGGCCATACTTGCTTCTCTCACCCATCTTTCAACAAAATGCTGGGAAGAGAGCACTTCCCTCTCTACCCTGATTTTCCTTTTCAAATTAAATTTGAAAAAGTTAATCAGGGCATCACCGAAGAGGTAAGTGCTCGTCTTCAGCCCTTTCAAACGTGTCCACCATACTATCTCTTTCGCCATGGCCACCAGACAGATAAAAACTGCCTGCCCTTCCAGGCTAAATGAAGGGGGCGGGGAAATCCTCACGATGGACTCAGCTGATAGCTGGATCCGACCTACGCGTGACAGCAGGTGTTCGACATAAACCCACAAGTCAGCAATGCTCGGACACTGGACGAGTGCGTGCAGGACGGTTTCGTCGCCCTGCGCGCATCACGGACATGCCCGGCTGACGGCACCTCCATGCCTGTAGAGTTTATCCCGAACTAGCAAAGCTCCTCGGTAGCACTGCCAGGCCAGGGATTTCTGGAAGTTGTCCATAGGCCCCGGCCCGAAAGTCCTTCCGAAGAGATTGGCTAGTTGATTTTCGTCGACGCCTAGAGTTTCTCCAAGTACGTCGTCGCTCTTCCCCTCCACTAATCCCCTATAGAACGCCAAGGTGGAGTTTCCACCGATCACATTGCCCGATTGGTCGAGGGCTGTGAGCGGCTGAAGACATTCCAGTCTCCAAGCGCTCCCTCTCGGTCTTCGCTTGACCCAGGACTGCAGCTCCGTCAATGAGACGAGCTGGGGAAAAACGTGTCTTGCAAACGGCGACCACACCTGATCACCGTCGAGGAAGAGGTGGAGATGTCGTAGCCTGAGCGCGTGTCTGCGCATCATCAGCCACGGCATTCCCAGCCCTCCAGGTAGCTTGTGTTGACAGCAGATGGACCGCCTGACCATCGGAGCGCGTCCCTTCCACAAGAAGCGAAAGAGCAAACGCTCCAGCGCAGTCAGGCGGGGCTTAGGACAAGGTACGACGGTCAGGCGGTAGTAGATGACGGATGCGATGTACGCATTCGCCACCTCCGCTCGACCTTTCAGGGATAGCTTCCTCTCGGCCCATTTCTGGGTGAGAGAAGCCACCCTGCTCGTCACCTCGTCCCAGTTTTTGTCCGTCTGGAGGTCTGGACCGAACCAGACCCCTAGCAATGTAACCGGTCCGTCCGTCCAGCGCCCGACGACGCTGTTGGACGGCATGGACCTGCCTCTCCAGGTGCCGAGCTGCAGGCCCACTGACTTTTCCTGGTTGATCATTGCTCGTCACCGCTTCGTATTCTCTTAGTGTAGTGCCGATCGCCTCGATGTGTTTGGCGTTCGACACCACTACGGTGACATCATCGGCATATGCTGACACGGATCTTCCGCATCCTAGTTTGCGCGGGACCCCCCTCAACGTCTCCAGTTTGTGCAGTAATGTCTCGAGAGTCAATACGTACAATAGGGACGAGAGGGGACATCCTTGGCGGACCGAGCGCATGATGTTGAACGGTTCCGAAAGGTGACCGTTCACTCTCACTACAGAGCAGATGTCGCTGTGCATGGCAGCGATCCAGCCTCTGAAGACGGGCCCAAAGCCAGCCGCCCTCAGGACTGCCGCTAGGTAACGATGGTCGACCCTATCGAAGGCTTTCGACTGATCTAAATTGATCAAAGACCCACCCGTGCAAGGTTCCCTAGCTACCCTCTCTACGATGTATCGCATGAGGTGGAGGTTGTCGTGGATGGATCTGTCGAGAATGGCGCATGTCTGTGCCTCTCCCACCAGACCACCAACGACAAGCGCCAACCTCTTTGCTAGCACCTTGGCCAAAATCTTGAACTCTGTGTTTAACAGTGTTATGGGCCTAAAATTATCTATGTTATCCCCCTTGTTCGGATCCTTTCTCAGCAGCGCCACCGCTCCTCGGCTCACAGAGCTGGGAATTCTCCCGTTCTGTTGCCAGTTGCAGTAGACGTCCGCCAAGAGGCCTCCGAACAAGTTTGGCATTTGTACATAAAGTTCATAGGGCAGACCATCCAAACAAGGCGATTTACCCCTTGTGCAACTAGTCATTGCATCCCGTACTTCAGCGGTTGTTATCGGCTTTTCGCAACACTCCGCCTCAGTGGGCGAAAGCCGCGGCAGTCCGTCGAGATAGACACTAAAGTCCATCCCTCGATCCGGTCCGCCACTGCCCCCGAACAGTTGAGCGAAGTGTCGCTGAAAAGCTTCACACATTTGCCCGGGATCGAGTAGCATGCGCCCGTCGTGGTCCACCAAAGACCGGATCGTGGCTTTGTTGCCACGACGCGCTTCCGCCACTCGGGCCCATTGAACGGCTTTCGTCCCCTCGTGTCTGAGAGCACGCACCCTAGCTCTGACAACGCAGCCTTCGTGCTTTGCATTGAAGAATTGGTCAAGGGCCAATTTCGCCGCAAGTACGTCGGTCGCGATGCCTTTGCTAAGCACCTCATCTAATTTTCTAACTAATTCTCCCTCTGCTCTATTTTTCTCTATTGCTAAAGTCTTACTAAACCTAATGGACTCTATTCTAATTGCTCTTTTCAGAGCAAACCACCACTTGTTGTTGACGATGGCCCCCGTCAACGCCCGCTTAACTAGTTCGCTAATCCGGTCTCTGTAGGCCTTGCGCGCTGGTAAGGACGCGTTTAGCTTCCAGTAGCCGGGTCCTCGTCTATGAAGCCTATCTAAGTCAAGCACACAGATCACGAATTTGTGGTCCGTGTAGCTGGCTATCTTGAATTGTGGACAGCCTATGCTAGACCTATCTATTTCCCTACAAAATACTCTATCTAGATATGATCTGGATGACCATATGCGATTTGTCCAAGTCCACATTGGTACATTCGGGAAATCCATTTGGTACCTGTCAGACAGTTCAAAACGTCTGAGCAGGTTGGTGAGACTCTTGCACCCTCCTTCCCTATCCACTAATCCCACACAATATCAGCGTGCATCTAAGATCCCGTTCCAGTCGCCCACTAACACTAAAGAGCGGGACGTTCCAAGAAAGGTCTCCAGACGCCGGAAGAAATCAGGCCGCCCTGCTCCTGTCGGGGCATAGACGGCCACTAACCTGAAAGCTTGCCCGTCTCCGCTGGTCACGTCCAGCACCACCAACTTACCTTCTGGGTCCAGGAAGATGGCCCGTATGGCAAGATCCAAACCTCTCCGAAAAAGCACAGCAACTCCTCCCCCCGATCCCGGACGGCTGGGAGATGCGTACACATCGTAGCCGCCGAAGATCGGTGCGAAAGCCTGTGCTTCGGAGATTCTGGTCTCGCTGATGGCCACTACATCTATGTTTAGTGACCTGAGGTCGTTGAGCAGGTGGCCCTGCTTCCATGACGACCCCAAGCCACGCGCATTTATGCTGCCTATTCTGAGTGAGGTCATGTTGAAAAGTAGTGGAAAAGATGGGAAAGACCACTTACCTTACTTCTCGTAGGGGAAGGACGGTTTTTCCATCCTTTTCACTGCTTGTGGCCTCCTCAGGAAGGATGTCCTTATAAATCCTCCTGGAGAGTGCTTGTCGGAAGTCTCCGATGTCTTAGGGGAATTTTTGTTTTAGTGTCATGTACGTTTTTTGTGTGATGCGAGTGATTTGTATGTGTGGAGGTGGTGTGAATTTTGGGGTTGTTGTGTAGTTTCTTTCTGTGATGCTGGTGTTGTGTTGGATGTAGTGTAATAATTGCTTGTTGTTCAAATTTAATGCTGTGTAGTGTGTATCGTTTTGGTTGTTTTGTTTTGTTTGCGTTTGTTGTGGGTTTGTTTCTGTTTCGCATTTTGGTGACTTTTGTGGTGTAGGTGATGGTGGTGTTGGAGTTAATGATGGTGATGGTGTTGGTGTTTGGGTTGATGGGGTTGGTGATGCTGGTGTGGATGGTGGCATATCTGTCCTAACTTTTTTGTTTCTTAGTTTATTTGTTTCCCTCTGTATTTTGTTTTTGGAGGGGGAAGGAAGAGAATTTTTTCTTTTTTGGTTTCTTTTTTTTTTCCGGATATCGTTTCCCAGTCCTCGTCGTCACAATCTGTCTCCAGTTGTGATAAGCCGGGGAGTGGAAAATCCTCCGCAGCCGTTAGTTTTGGTTGTGGTGTGGTGGATGGTGTAGGCGCTGGTGCTAGTTCTGAAGCGTTGGGTGGTGGTGGTGTTGGTTCTGCTACTGTTGCTGGGGTTGTTGCTGTTATAGTTGCTTCTGTTGTTGCTGCTACAGTTGTTGCTGCCATCTCTGCTACTGGTGGTGTTGATGGTTGTGTCACTGGGGTGGGTAGGAGAGGTGGCCTCAACCTTTTAGCCTGAGGGCAGAAAGCCCTTAGGTGGGTTCCTTCACCACAAACGACACACCTAGGTCTTCTGCCCTCGACAATTACCGTGAGGTGGCTGCCGTCAGTGAGGTCTATTACCTCTGGGATCTCCTCAATGCTTTTTTGGTCCGCTTGGATTAGGAGCTCCATCCCAGATCCGGACCAGTTTTCCTGCTTTTCTTTTGCTATTGCTATTATTTTCGTGTTGGCTTCGATGCCGGCGAGGACAGCCGCTATTAGCCAGGGAATTTCGATGGCCGGTGGAACGTGGGTCACCCTGATCTTTACGAGTCTCTGGCCACAATAGCTTGGGACGAGTGTGAAGTCGTCACTTTTTAATGGGGCCATGGAGTGTTCTCTAGCCTCCTCTGGTGTTTCAAAGAACACATCCACGGTTCCATACTTTTGCCCACGTCTGATGTGGGTTTTTCTTGCCCACACATGTCCCAAAGCTTTTTGGATTTGGGACTCGGATGCCCGTTCCACTCGGCGCGATTTTACATTTATTGTTCTATACGACACGGTGCATAGGCGCCGATGCTCCATTTTATTAGGTGGGGGGTGAGGCTGACCCTGTACCCATTTTTCTTTACCATTTGTTTGGCATTTTCTAAATCGTCTTGAGTTACCGTGAATGCTTCAAATTGTTTTGCTACTATGGCGAAACTGAGGGTCGGTTTTATAATGTCAATGTTGTTGTTGTTGCTATCGTTATTTGTGTTAATATTAATTTTAGTTTCAGTTGTGGTTGTGGTGACATCAGTCGTCTTTGGTGCGGAAGAGTCCATTTTGCTTGATTTCATTTCGACATCACGAGTTAATTTATTTTTTTCTTCTTTTGTTTCTGTTGTCGCGGTGGTGGTGGGGTGGTGGTTGTCGCGGTGGTGGTGGTGGTGGAGGCTTTAAAACCTGCAGTCATTGGTAATGGCGGGAAATGAATGTCTGCCTGAGACAAATTAAAAATATTGCTACTGCTTATATTTTTTTTTGTGTTGGCAAACGTAGTAACATTTACAATGGTGGTGTCGGTGTGAGGTGTTATTTTGTGAGAAAGGCTTTCAGCTGCTTCGTGCAGAGGTGAAGTAGCCATTTTTTTTTCAAAGAAATTTTTTGATAATAATAAAAGTTAAAATTTTGGGCACAAGGCCCCAATCTTTTTGGGTGTCCTTTTCGGAAAACAATGTATGTGTGCTTATAAACAGTTAACAATAAAATTTTCCATAAATGGCAATTTTTAACAAACGGAAATAACAAACCTTTGCGGAGCTCACGATGATACGATTTACTACGTAGGTCGCCAATAATAATAATAATAATAATAATAATAATAATAATAATAATAATAATAATGATTTCATTTATTAGCCACAAGGACCGACATGTAGGGGACAATACAAAGACAGGGACAGTGGGGGTTTACAATAAGGTCGAGTAAAAGTGCACAATGGCAAGACTAATTTAACAATGAAAATATAAAAATATAAAATAAACTATGCAAAATATAACAAAATAAATTCCCCGATAGGGGGTGGACGACCCTGGGGTGATTCGGGAACCCCACCAATCCTGAACCACCCTGCGCTTCTAGGGCACCCAGGAGAGCACCCCTCTCCTCAAGTTAGCCAGCCTATAGGCGCATGGTCAGAGTAGGCCCATTCACACGAGCCATTCTCGCCACATTCACCCACCTTTTAGCAAATGTACTGGTGAAACTTGAAGAAGTTGATGAGGGATTGGCCGAAGAGAAAGTGTCTGTCTTTAGTCCTTTCAACCTGGTCCACCATATAATCTCTTTCGCAACTGCCACCAGACAGAGGAAAATGTCCTGCTCTTCCTGACCTAAGGAAGGTGGCGGCTCGATCTTCACCATGGACTCGGCCGATAACCGGATTCGTTCCACACGCGACAGTAGCTGTTCGACATAACTCCACAAGTCAGTAATGCACGGACATTGCACAAGTGCGTGCAGAACGGTTTCGTCGTTCTGTGCGCATCTTGGGCAGGTCCGTCTGACAGCACTTCCGTGCCTGTAGAGTTTATCCCTAACCGGCAGTGCCCCCCGGTAGCACTGCCAAGCGAGGGATTTCTGGAAATTGTCCATCGTCCCCGGCTCAAAAGTCCTCCGGTACAGACTGGTCAGTTCGACTTCGTCGAGGCCCAAAGCTTCTCCGAGTGCGTCATCGCACTTGCCCACCACTAATCCTCTATAGAACTCGAGAGTGGAAGTTCCACTGATCGCATTGCCCGCTTGGTAGAGGGCAGTGAGTGCCTGGCAACATTCCAGGTGCCAGTCACCCAGTCTCGGTCTCTTCTTGACCCAGGACTGCAGCTGAGTCAAAGAAATGAGCTGCGGAAAGGCCCGTCTGATAAACGGCGACCACACCTGTTCACCATTGAGGCAGAATATCTGGAGATGTCGCAGCCTCAACGCATGTCTGCGCATCATTAACCACGGCGTGCCCAGCCCTCCGCGTAGAGGGTGCTGGCAGCAGATGGACCGCCTCACCAACGGAACTTGTCCCCTCCACAAGAATTTGAAGAGGAGCCGTTCCAACTTGACGAGGCGCGGACGGGGGCAAGGCACGACGGTTAGGCGGTAATAGATGACGGACGCGATGTACGCATTCGCCACCTCCGCGCGACCTTTCAGTGATAGCTTCCTCCCAGCCCATTTTTGGGTGAGACTGGCTACTCTGCTCGTTACCTCGTCCCAATTCTTTTCCACCTGGAGGTCTGGTCCGAACCAAACCCCAAGCAACTTTACTGGTCCGTCCGTCCAGCGCCCCACGACACTGTTGGACGGCATGGGCTTGCCTCTCCAGGTTCCGAGCTGCAAGCCCACCGACTTTTCCGGGTTAAGTTTAGCTCCTGTCAACCTTTCATATTCCTTCAATAAGGTGCCGACCACCTCGATTTCTGAGGTGTTCGACACCATCACGGTTATGTCGTCCGCATAAGACGACACCGCCTTTCCACGTCCCGGTTCGAGCGGGATGCCCTGCAACAGCTCCAGCTTCCGCAGTAAAGGCTCGAGTGTCAATACGTACAGAGGGGAAGAGAGAGGGCACCTTTGACGGACCGATCGGGAGAGCCGAAATGGTTCCGAGAGATGGCCATTAACCTTGACCACCGAGCGTGTGCCGCTGTGCATTGCAACGATCCAGCTTCTAAAGACAGGGCCGAAGCCAGCTGCTTTGAGGACAAACTCCAGATACCGATGGTCGACCCTATCGAATTCTTTCGATTGATCTAAATTGATCAGTGCCTCACCGAAGCCAGGTTTACACCCTACCCTCTCTATGATGTATCGCATGAGGTGGAGATTGTCGTGTATGGACCTGGCTGGGATTGCGCAAGTTTGCGCCTCCCCAACCAAATCCTCGACGACAAGCGCCAATCTCTTTGCTAACACCTTGGCCAAAATCTTAAACTCTGTGTTGAGCAGAGTTATGGGCCTGAAGTTGTCTAATGTATCCCTCTTGTTCTCGTCTTTCCTTATCAGCGTCACCACTTCCCTGCTCACAGAACTGGGAATACTCCCATTCTGCTGCCAGTTACAGTAGAGTGCTTCGAGGTGTTCGGAGAACAAGTCTGGCATATTTACGTAAAGCTCGTAGGGCAGGCTATCCAAACCGGGTGACTTGCGCCTCATGCAGCCGACAAGGGCGTCCTGAATTTCGGCTGAAGTAATCGGCCTTTCGCAGCGCTCAGCGTCGACCGTCGAGATGCGCGGCAAGCCGTCAAGGTAGGGGCTGAAATCGGCTACTCTCTCTGACTCGCCACTCTCCCCGAACAACCGAGCAAAGTGCTGGCGAAAGGCCTCACACATCCGCTTGGAATCGCTTATCTCGTGTCCGTCTCGGTCCGCCAAAGACCGAATTGTGGTTTTATTACCACGCTGCGCCTCCGCCACGCGGGCCCATCGAACAGCTTTAGTTCCCTCGTTTCTCAGCGCACGCGCCTTAGCTCTGACAATGCAACCTTCGTGTTTGGCATTGAAGAAATGATCTAATGTCATTCTCACCGCTAGCACGTCAGTTGCGATGCCACTACAAATAGCCTCGTCTAACTTATCTACCAGCTCCCCCTCCTTTCTATTTTTCTCTAACGCTAGTTCTTTGCTGAACTCTATCGAAGTTACTCTAATCTCTCTTTTGAGAGCCCCCCACCATCTGTTGTTGATGATCCCCCCTGTCAACTTTTGCTTAACTAACTTATTGACTCGGTCCCTGTAAGCCTTACGTGCCGGAAATGACATGTTCAGCTTCCAGTAACCCGGTCCTAACCTACGCGTTTTATTTAGGTCGACCGTACAGATCACAAATTTGTGATCTGAATAGGCGACCGTTTTAAAAAGCGGACAGCCCACACTATTTCTATCTATTTTCCTAATGAAGATTCTGTCTATATACGATCTAGATGACCCCATTCGGTTGGTCCATGTCCATACTGGCACATTGGGGAAGTCTAGTCGATACCTGTCAGACAGTTGGAACTGGCTGAGTAGGTGCTTGAGGCTTTTGCACACCCCTCTCCTATCGGCTACTCCCACACAATCCCAGCGTGCGTCTAAGATGCTATTCCAGTCCCCCGCTAACAGTAAAGGGCGAGAAGTACCCAGAAAGGTCTCCAGGCGCCTAAAGAAGTCAGGTCGTCCGGCCCTTGTAGGGGCGTAGACGGCCAGCAGTCTAAAGGCACCACCTTCGCTACTGCTCACATCCAAGACCACCAACTTACCGTCCGAGTCCCGGAAGATCGACCTTACCTCGAGATCCAGTCCTTTCCTAAACAGCACTGCCACCCCACCCTCCATTCCCGGCCTGCTAACAGATGCGAAGATCTGATAGTCGTCTAAAATGGGGGCTAGTGCACGCGTGTCGGAAATTCTGGTCTCGCTTACGGCAATCACATCCATTTCCAGCGACCGGAGGTCGTTGAGCAGGCGACCCTGCTTCCAGGGTGACCCCAGGCCGCGAACATTTAAACTTCCTACTCTTAATATGGCCATATTGGTAAGCTAAGAGAGAGAGAGGGAAGGTTTACTTACCTCCCGGGTCTTGTGAAGGTCGGGTGGTTCGACCTCCATAATAATAATAATAATAATAATAATAATAATAATAACAATTCTTTGAGTCTTAGTCATTGATGTTAGTTATCTGGAAAGTTTGTTGAAATGAATATCAAGCCACTACCTGCAGCCTCAGATATTAAGGACGTATCGGAGGGTTCTTGCTGTTCCCAGCAAGCATGCCTTTTGAAGCGTTCCAAAAAGCGTGAAGGGGCCAATTTTCTTTAACCATCCCTGGAAACTTTTTGAGATAGTACCTAGTGCGCCTATGACAATCGGGGCCACTTTGACTTCATGGCAGTTCCAAATCCTTTTTACCTCCCACTTTAAGTCCTGGTATCGGTTAATTTTCTCCCTCACCTTCTCTTGCACTCTCGTGTCGAATGGGCAGGCCACATCCACAATCAGGCACGATCTTTTTTCTTTGTCCAAAACCACCAGGTCAGGTCTATTGTGTTCCAGTTTCTTGTCCGTCTGTATCCTAAAATCCAACAGCACCTTCACCTGATCGTTTTCTATCACCCACTCTGGCTTATGCTCATACCACTTCTCAGAATGTGGTAAATTGTTTACTTTGCATAGGTGCCAGTGGATCCCCCTGCCCATCACATCATGTCTCCAGCCCTTATAGTGAGTCTGGGCTAGGTGTTTACACTCGGATACAATGTGAGCCACAGTCTCCTCTCTCTCTCCACAGATCCTGCACAGTGGGCTAGCCTCTCCTTGTAAATATGGTGTTTCAACCACTTCGTTTTGAGGGCCTGCTCTTGCGCAGCCATTAATATTCCTTCTGTAGCCTTTTTAAGGTCTCCTCTTTTCAACCAGTTCCATGTCTGTGGATCTCTGAATTCAGTTTTCTCAATAATAATAAGAAAATAATAATAATAATAATGAAATTATTGTGTAGAGTGCTCAGGTGCACTACAACTCATCAAAGGTGCATGTATAGTACATAGAATAATCTACAAATGTCAGGGAAGTGAATAATGTATGAGTCATGATATACACGCAGATATATGTGTGCGTGTGTATGGACGGTGAATATTAGGTGTAGTGTTGGCGAATCTCAGGAAACATGGATGTTTTAAAGGATGCAGTGTCTCGGCAGCTAACAACTGATGCAGGTAGTTTGTTCCATGCTTCAGCATCTCTGAGCGTGAAAAGATGTTTCCGAAAGTCATGGGAACTGTGCTGTTTTCTGACGTTTCTTAATGTTTCACGTTTACTAATATTTTATTGCAGTATTTCATGCTAGCTGAACTATTGCAGTTACGATACTTGCTGCTGAACAAAACATTGATTGTTGCTGTTACACATTATATTGATAATGATGGGCGGTGGATTGGCAGTATCAGTAGGGGTTGGGACACCATGCTTTGACGGATAGAGTTACGGCCCTTGTCATTCTGAGTTCAAATCCCGCCGAGGTTAACGTTGCTTTTCAACCTTACGGGGTCGATAAAATAAAGTGCCAGTAATGTACTGAGTAATTTGCCGGCCTTGTGCCAAAAGTAGAAACAATTATATTGATAATGATGATGATGATGAAGATGGCCATGAACACGACCAACAACACAGCTCAATCATCATCACCACCAAAACCAGCACGACCATTCCATCCGCCACCCTTATCATCATCATCATCATCAGCATCTAGATCATGATCATCACCTAACATTTTTGTTCCTTTCCTTTGAGTTCTGACTTCTTGTGTAGCCATCGTTAGTGTAGCACCGCCAACGGACCTTTTATTCCTTTGGTAGAATCCATTCAGTTGCAAGCATACAGGCGATGTGTGCAGTCTGAGTATAGCTTCATCCCTTTCTCACACTATTCTAGGTGGTCCACTATTCAAGGTGGTCCTGAAAAATAAATAAAAGAACATGGAAGTTACATTTCTCTAACCTCTTTGTCTAAGTGATCATGATCAGTAAAACAACCATTGATCTCCTATTCCTGGGTAAATGCTGTCTTACCATGTACATAACAGCGAACATTATCTGCTGCCTAAGCTAACAAGAAAGTTTCCATATAATATATAAATTTCAGTAGTATACATAAGTAAATTATATACATGCGGGTCATTTGAGAAGTGTGGGTTGTACTGTATTATATTGTTAGCAGAGAGCGACTTGGGGACATGGCTTCTTATTAAATGTATTCGAAGCAACCTTGTTTCCAAGGTAACCCCTATTCCTTACACGTAACACGACTCGCAACCGATCCCACAACAACTGGTAAATAGATATGCATAAAACACACACATAGACAGACACACGCAAACAAACACACACACAAATATATATATATATATATATATATATATATATATATATATATATATATATATATATATAGAGAGAGAGAGAGAGAGAGAGAGAGAGAGAGAGAGAGAGAGAGAGACAGAGGGAGAGAGAGAAGGACAGATAAATATAAAGAAAGGCAGATACACACACACTCACACATATAGAAAGACACACACATATAAACGCAGATAAACAAACACAGACATACAGAAACATGCCTAGAAATATATAGAACTGTGTCTATATCTTTCTGCATATATCTGTATGTGTGCATATGGGAGCTTTTGTGTGTGTGATAGTGAGAAAAAACAGAGGATAAGTTATAAATATATATATATATATATATATATATATATATATATATATCTAAGGCGGGTAAAATTCCCGAGATCCATGGACGAGTTCTCTCCAGCGGTCTCTGTCCCTCATTATCGCTGCCATATCCTGCATCTCCAACAGACCAGTGTCTGTCCTTAGGGCATCAACATATGTTAACCTTGGTCTTTCTCTTCTAGTGTGTCCATGTAGGGGCTCCCAAAGGAGCACTGAGTGCAATGTCAACTCTGGATGTCGGTGAGCATGTCCAGCCAACCTCAGTCTCCTCTGTGTCACTTTTGAGCGGACTTTTGGGATGCTCCCATACAGCTCTGAGTTTTTCATCCTCAGTGTATACTGATTAATGTTCAGAGCCATCCTCAGCATTCTCGTGTAGCACCCATCCACCATCTGAGTGAGTCTCTTGGTCAGTGTCCAAGTCTCAGACCCATACAGCAGCACAGACTCCACTACAGCAATGAAGAGGCGGATTTTCAGGTCTCTACGAAGGTCCGACTTCCACACCGATCTCAAGCTGTGACACGCCGCCCAGGCCTTGCTCTTCCTCTCAACCACATCATCTTCTGTATTCCCAATCTTTGCTCCCAAATACAGGAAGTCCTCAACCAATTCCAGCGGCTTCCCGCCTACATTAGTGATCCCCTCTGGCTTCTCAACATTCTCTACCAGATATTTTGTTTTAGTCTCATTCATTCTCAGCCCCACACTCATCGACACAGTCTCAACCTCCCGCATCAAATCCTCTGCCTCCTTCACTGTATTTGTCATCAAATATATATATATATATATATATATGTATATTTATATATATATATATATATATATATATATATATATATATATATATATATATATATATATATATATATATATATATATATAGAGAGAGAGAGAGAGAGAGAG
>OZ024740.1:43725869-43758369 GCA_964016885.1 Eledone cirrhosa
AAAAGGGTTGCATTAGAACTGGGCTGGTAATTTCTTTATTGCCCCCAAAAAGGATTAAAACAATGTGGACCTCGGCAGAAACTCTAGACTACAATTCCAGCGTGCTAACCGCCCTGCTAAATCAACCCTTCTTCATATTTCACACTGATTTTAAATTAAAGCTTTAACTCCGAATTTGATTTTCAATTTCCCTTCAGTTCGTTATTTGTTCTTTTAGTATGAGTCAACCTCACCCATTTTTGTGCCCCATCTATTCAGGGTTCCCTCGTTGATGCTTTACACCCCACACCGACGCAAAATTTATATCCCCTTTTAACTCTTGATTGGCTCCAAGGGGCGTCATATTGGCATACAGTGTTTCTTGGGCATATTAAACCTGATAATTTCTATCATAGAAAGAATGAGAGTGATAGAGAGGAAGCGGGAAAGAGATATAGTTGAAGAATCGACACCAGTATTAGACTGGTACTTTATTTTCGACTTCGAAAGAATGAAAGTCCAAGTTACCTTGGCAGGATTTGAACTGAGAGAGCATGAGTCGGAACGAATTCTGCAAAATTCTATACGAAGTTCTAACGGCTTTGCCACTTTGCCGCCTTTTTTGAAAATGAAGCCGTGCTGTATTAATTCTGATCGAAGTAAGTGTAGCGTTAATTATGTAAATGATTCAAGTGCACTAGATATGAGACAGTAGAATCTATTGACCAATTACTAACGTTGCGATATCGATTAACTCTAAATAAATTTACTACAATGTGATTAATATGGTACTTAATTTGAAATTGAAATGTTTCGTAAATTTCCTTCTCAGCTTCTAACCAGTGAAACCTGCGACTAAAACATTTGGATAATGTCCTGGTGTAAACGGTTAATTAAGGTAAATATTCTTAAATATAGACGTAATCATAAATGTTTCATTACAAGTATCGTGTGGAACTATATTATCTAATGTTTTCTTATTTAGGAGGAAAAGGTGTGATTTGCGGGATATTTGGCTGTTTTTTTCTAGCAGACTATCAAGCATTTGGAGCTTCTTTCTTGGATCTTGATGGACTAAGCACAATATACTCAGCTGGTAACAATCAACTATAGCTTCTGCAAAATTATGTTTTGAATCTCGTCAAAAGAAATGCTTTGGCGTACGGATCGCCCGAGCATCGGGTCAAGTAGTAAGTTGTGGTATTCAGTTCCATACCTATACGCTCTGGGTTCAACTCTTGCTGTGCTAGACATATATTTTCATCCAATCAAAGTAGTACAAATGCAATAAGCGCCCAAATAATGTGTGCCACGCCGGCCGACGTCCTCGCGTTGGGCCCTGGAAACTGATTATTGATCAAACGAACGGAAACAACCTGAGACCAACTCATACGCAGTAAGAAGATTAGGTTTATGTTAAAATACTTTAGTACTCTTATTTGTTTCGGTGGGTACAGTAGATCAAGTGTGATATCCCAGGAAGCCGAGTTTAAAATATGGTTTCACAACTTTATCGGGAATGGTATCAACACCCAAATGTCAGTTATAATGCTTTGCGGTAATCGCTTCGGGTCCCTGCGCTGTGAGTTCAAATCGCACCGAGTTTAACTTTGCCTTTCATTAATAAAGAACCAGTTCAGTAATGGGACCGATTCCTCCTCTATTCTCTATCACACTTCTTCTATATCACTGTTACTCCTTTAGCTGTGTTTCGACCTGGAAAGGAGATGGGCTCTGCCAGGTCTAAAATGCCCCCAAAATACCCTATGACTCAATCAAAAGTTACGCATACATACACACATTAACACCTAACAACCGATATTACGCCACATAATGTTCACAAGTTTTATACCTGATTAACATAAGTGAGATTAACTCTATGTTCACTCTATGTTCGCTGAATCACAACTCGCTTCATTCTAAATATATGTTTTCACATCCATTTCTAGATTATTTGAAGTGTATTCAAGAAAATTACAGGACTGTTTCTCTCCGATGTGGATTGGCAATATGGGTAGAGGGTCGGACGCCATGCTCTGCAGCAAAGAGTTACGGCTCTTTATGATCTGAGTTCAAATCCTGCGGAGGTTAACTTTGCCTTTCATCCTTACGGGGTCGATAAAATAAAGTACAAGTAATACACTGGGATAATTGCTGGCCTTGTGCCAAAAGTAGAAACAATTATTAGTTTATATTCTTTCTGAGTTTCTCTTTCTTACGCATTGTTTAGATTGATCTCTTAGTTACACATTTCTGTTTTAAACAATTTTAAATATTTTGATTCCTTTCAGCTACCTTTAACATTCATTCTTTTCACATATCCCAAAGAAAAATGCTGCTAAGGTTTCCATTGGTTTAAGATGACAACACATTCCAACCGCTCACTAAAATACCCCAGTCTCTAGTCTACAATCCTTCCGTTTCCCAAGTAGAATTCCTTCCCTATACATGCTTATAATTTAGTCGTCATTTCCAACTGCCCAAGAGAAAGGTTAACGGGATTAATTTTACTGAAGATTATTCTGATAAAAGAAAAGGTGTCATATCTCAGGTAATTTTCACATGATAATTAAATCTCAACGGAGATATATCTCAGCGAACCTCTGATAAGTTTTAAGCACGTCTCACGTGTGACAGTTGTCTATAATTATTATGTCTATCTCTACTATGAAGCATGTTATATATATATAACGACAGGAGACTAATTGCATTATTCAGAAAGTTTTGTCAGTTATATTTGAGAGTTTGAATCATGTCAATTTAATTTATTATGTCTGTTATCAACAGGTTATGTGTAGTAGCGAAATACACCTCTTTACTTTAGGATTTCTCAGTGAAACTAGTAGACAAATAGAACGTTCTCTGATGGTTGTGCTGATCTATATTTCGGCAGCTGGAAATATATTTTGACCATTCACTAAAATGTGTTGGACATCTTTAACATTAAGAGCTGAACAACTCCAGAGGTTGTTATATTACAAGCTGAATATTCTTGTTACGTTACTGTCACTGTGTCCTTTGGACAAGCCTCAGGGTTGTTGTATTATAAGCTAAATAGTCTTGGTACGTTACTAACACTATGTCCTTTGTGTATTGATACACTTGAGCTTTCATTTCTCAGCAAAATGAATCGGTATATATATTATGTGAAGCTCATTTCAGTAATTAATAAATGACTAGTTGTTACGAATTAAAACATCTCGGTCGTACAGAATTTAACATTACATTCAAAATATGAATTAAATTACTTGGTTGATCATTGGTGGGTCAATATAAAAGATTTACAAAGCCGCTGTATAGTTTCATTTCAACATAATTAGAAAAACAAGATAGAATATATTATGATAAACATTTACGGAGCTGAAAATTGACCAGATCTGGCATGATCTTTAATAACGTCGTACCAATGGAAAAAAGAAGTTTTGCAGTCAACACTTAATGATTTCTAGTATAGGCACAAGGTCAGTAATTTGGTGGGAGGGAAAAGTCGATTAAATCGACCCAAGTACGTTACTGGTGCTTATTTTATCGACTCCTTAAGGATGAAAAGCAAATTTAACCTCGGCGGCATTTGAACTCAAACCGTAATGGGCCGTAACTCTATGCTGCAAAGCTTGGTGTCCGACGCTGTACCGATAGTGCCCTGAGTCAACACTTAATAATAAACAGGAAATGTTCAGACATTGTTCTGGGAAAGAAGAAATTAAGGGGCAGTAACTAATATGATCTGGGACCTACCTGTTCTCTGTTCGACTTTGGCCGATTTATAATCATTGATATAATTTCATAGATCACGTTTCAAATAAAATTTAAGTATGTGTATCACTGCCCGATATATCTTACAAAAAGGATTTTCCGATGTGATATACAACTGATATAGAAATGACAACAATATCTAAAGACGATGCTTCTGTAATCAGTTGTTTAAATAGTTAACCAGGTTTGCTTTCATGGTGATGGCACTTAATCCTTTGAGTGGTTCTCCTTGACTACATCCAATACTCTGTTGTCACGTATTCAAGCATGTTTCTTCATTTGCTATTTGCATTGTAGCCATCTGTAACAAGATTGCAACTTATGTAATTCTTACTTAAGCATTTCCTGTAATGGTTTATTTTTATGTGTTGCAACGTTTCGTGTTGGCAAACGGTGAACTAAATAAATATTCATTTCAAATACAATGATTTGGATAGGAATAGTTTCTGTTTATAAACGACTTTCTTGAAATAGAACTAGAAATACTGCTATGATTTAGGGATTCAAATTATGTTGTTATTGTTTTGTTGTTTTTTTGTCAACACTGAATCTGTGAAGGACGTATATACATTTAAAATATAGTTCTAGTTTGCTTGCTATGCCTAAATATCGAAAACAAATAGCAAGTTCCTATGTAATCGATAATCTGCTAGAATTAGCAATCAAGTTCCTAACAGTTGTTTTTATAAAGAAAGAATACATTGGATAGAATAATCCTAAATAGAAAAATATATATAACAAAAAAAAGAAAACAGAATCGTTGGGGTTGGATTCGGCGTCTGTTAAACCAGCATAGATCTGCTGTTAAATAACAACGTAAAAAAAATATACAACAGACACAAAAGCCATGAATAAAATCTACATTCGCAAAAGCAAGAGCAACAACAATCGAAACAGCTGCGCAGTTGCTGGAAGTAGAAGCCTCATCTCCCTCCAATATTACCCCACTATCTCTAAAAACGGAGAACACTTTGAATATTGTGATTTAGAATCAATGACCGGATAGGCACCCAGGAAAGTATATCTAGCATAATGAAAGAGGTACTGAAGGGGAGGGAGAGGAGGGTGATATTCAAGATATCGAATCGTCGTTATCATCGAATCGTCAACATTTCTTGAGGTATATCAGTGCAATACGATTGTAGATGACTAGATCAGAATGCTTTCCTTCTTCAGAATGGAAAACACAGTGAAGTCACTGGATTTTCTCGGTGTACTGCCTACAGAAGCATCATGGTTGAGAAATGGGGGAAATGAGGATTTCGTATGGTTGGTAGAGATCAGTTTAGCAATAGCCAGAAGGATCGGCTGCAGCTTGACAGGTGGTATGAATTGAATGCAATGCGATCCAAAGAAGCATCAGTCGTTGTTCAGAGGGTGGTATTGTTAGAGTTGGTTTACTACGTAAACGCAGCCCAGTTTGGGGAGAGGGTAATTTTTGCCAGGCGTCGTAGGCCATATCTATAGACTGGAGTGTTGCAGCGTAGCTAGAAGTGAACCACTTGGTTTGACATTAAGTGAACCACTTAGTGGGGCATTAAGGGAACAACTTAGAGTAACATTGCTTGAATGACTTAGTGTGAACAACATACTGTGACATTGAGTGAACAACATAGTATGGCAGAGAGTGAATAGCTTAGTGTGACATGGACAGATACGGAGTTTTGTTTTGTGTGAAATGTCATTGGTCATGTTAAGGAGGGTGATATCAGCCACACGCCTACCAGCGATAGTTAGTACGTTTATATTACAATGACTATCATAGTTGACTTAAATTTAGATCTTGGTATGTGTGTCTAGTACTTTACTCCGCTGTAACACCATGTATCAATTTTCCGATATTCTAGGATATCAGAAACTTGACATAATGCCAGTTCATGCTTCCCTAAACTTATTATCAGTGTTAATGAGATAACATTATCTAGTAAGAATACATTGGGATCCTACGGCGTATTAATCGAAATAGCCTTTCGCACATGATTTGGAAATTCATTCAACGCGCTGTCACATACAGCTACATCTTTATTTTCATTAGTTTGGTGTAGCAACTGTGTGTAACTCATCATTGTGTTACAAATATAAGAAAATATCTTATAAATTACCAGCGCACATAACATTAATTCGCGGTTAACTATGTTCGATATTCATATATATTGCTATCGTCAATTTCAGATACTATGGCAAGTTGGATAAAATACGTGAATATTGGTGTGTTTTAAATCTCTGTAATCATTTAAGCAAAACCTAACTATAAATGGGCAACTGATTAAATCCGATTTGTACACATGAGGAGAATCGAACTGACATAATATTCCTACAAAACCAGTGAAAAGTCTATGCAAAACCAAACTGGGATAAGATCATTTCTGTATATTGATATATAATGATAAGTCTGTTTCCTGAGATCATAGATTAACAGGTGTGTATGTACAGTTTCGAAATCTGCCACTCTCAAACAATAAGGAAATAAAATAACTCTACTCTAACAAACACAAAGTCGAAATTATTAACTTTTAATTTAGAAGAAGAATTGGAGGATGATCAAAGTTGATTGAATTAACCCCACTGTTTGACTTGTACTTTCTTTTATCAACCACGGAAGGATGATAGGCAAAATTGCCGTCGGCTGGATTTGAACACAGAACGTAATGAACTAGAATAGATACGTCAATAGTATTTTGTCTGATGCTTTACTAAGTCTGAAATCCACCATAGTAGATCACGTAAATAGTAATAGCTAGGAATATTGAGTGAGTTACATAGCATCATATTCTGGTGACACACACATTTCCTATTGCATTAGGAAGAAAAACACTAGAGACATGATTTTCAATCGAATATGACTTGATAGTATGTATCATGCCCCAACGACCCCCTCATGAATAAGTGGGAGAAGAAGAAGAATGTTATGATCGAGAGCCCTATTTCCATGAGCAAATAACATTGAAATCTCACAGCAAGCTGGGCTTCAATTGAATTTTTCTTGGTATTTTGACAGGACGCCTATCAAAGAGTATCATTAAGGGCGGAGGATTGGACGCCATGCTTTACAGCATACAGTTACGGCCCTTTATGTTCTGAGTTCAAATCCCGCTGACGTTAACTTTGCCTTTCATCCTTACGGGGTCGATAAAATAAAGTACCAGTAATACACTGGATAATTGCTGGCCTTGTGCCAAAAAAGAAACAATTATTTAAAACGGACAATTAGCAGCATACGTTAATTAGGATATAAATGTGATTTGTGTGCCGTTTAGTTTGTTGGTCCGCCATATAATATATGTTTAAGATTCGGGTTAACAGAGCAAATAATTCAAGTTAACGTGAGGATGAGGAATCAATAGTGAAGAAGATTACAATTTTCTTCAAAATGCAAAAAAGAAAGATTTGGCTAATAGCACGGTGAGATAATTGCTATTCGCTGTAGCATATACAAAAGTAAACTTTGGCTTAACGTATTTTTTAATACATTACTGGGTAATAGAGAAACACCAGAGCGTTGAAAAACTTTGCATTACCTTGTGAATCTAAGTAATGGAACTTGTAAGATATATTGATCACAACAGTGGCTGAGAGGCGAATATCGCCGGGATATTGTGAATGTAACAACTGTATACATATATATATATACAGTTGTTCCATATATAAACACACACACACACACATATATATACATGTATAGGCAAAATAAAAGAAGAGTATTCCACAAGCACGCGTACCCTTAAGGTAATTCTCAGGGAGATTCTGCGTGATACAGAATCTGAAAAAGATGTCCCTTCGAATTACAGGTGCAACTCTTTTTTGCCCGCTGAGTGAACTGTAGCAACGTCAAATAAAGTGTTTTGCTCAAGGACCGAACGCGCCGCCGGGATCTGAACTCACCACCTTACAATCATGAGCAGAATTCCCTAATCACAAAGGCACGGGCTTTCACTAAATAATATACAGAGATATCTAATATATAAGCATGTAAGTATGCCAGAAAATATGAATTTCCCTGGAAATTGGAAAAATAATGATTGATTTCAGATCTAATTGGCTCCTCATCAGAAGACGCTTCTATCTTACAATCAATAACTAGGAAGCATGTATTTGACAGGTATACATACGCATTTGCTCTTAGTATTATTCTGAAATGGAAGTACTAATTTGTATATAATTGGCGCTCCTGTTGGTAATTAACTAAGATATAAAGTAAAAAGTGCGCAAACAGCCGAAGTTTATGATAAAGTTATATCTGTATTAATACTAACAGCGAATGGATATATATATATATATATATATATATATATATATATATATATATGCAAAAGTTTTTATTTAAAATTGTTGGGTTACAACAAGTAAATATTTTATAGCTGATATAAAGCACTCGACAAGTTTTTGGTACGCTCTCATAAGATAAAATACAAAATTTGTTTTATATATATATATATATATATATATATATATATATATATATATACGATATTAAACAAATGGAAACTATATTTATAAAACCATATTTATTTCATTATACATATTTCAGGGATACCATATTAAAAATATGGCATGCCTTCGTCAGATAAAATACAAAATATAAACAGTTTTATAAGTAAGTTTGACGTACCATAATATAAGCGACCATTAAATTAGGAGCCTCCTAATTTAATGGTCGCTTATATTATGGTACGTCAAAATTATTTATAAAACTGTTTATATATTGTATTTTATCTGACGAAGGCATGCCATATTTTTAATATGGTATCCCTGAAATATGTATAATGAAATAAATATGGTTTTATAAATATAGTTTCCATTTATCATTGATATTATACTTCAGGAAACCTGTTGAGTGTTTCGAATGTGTTATAAATAAATTTGTTGAATTACCAACAAATTAAATATCTGTTTGCTTATATATATATATATATATATATACTTCACTGCTCGCAAGTGTTTTTTAAACTTCATATCATGTCTCCCTATTTTATCTGATGAGAACGCAAGTATCATCCCATGATGATATTTGTTTTTGAAATGCGCATAATAAAATACATGGAACTCTTTTAACCATCTTTTGATCTTATATATATATATATATATATATACCATTACATCAATCGTCCCGCGAGCTGGTCGCCAGAGAAACGATTGTAATATTTATAATAAATTTTATTCGTCGCAACACTGATTCGCCGTTTCTTATGTGATATATATATATATATATATATATATATATATATATATATATTGGATCTTACCACCGTTTCCTGGGGTCCGGGTATAATTTTCAATCTTATTTTATTATTTGTTTGACCCGAATAGCTTGGTCGTTTCTATGGCTTTGCGGATAATGGTTTAACCATCGTCTCAGTGTGTTTGGCCTTTTAACTTATGTTGTAGCTCTAGTTCACTAGCTTCTATGGAGCGCTTGCCACACATCTCGGAAGTTGTTTTTCGCTAATTTCCAATATCCGAAATGCGATTCTCGCTAATTTATATTTGTATTAATCTCCAGATTCTAGCTATTAACTAGTTAATTTTTTTGATTTTTTTAGTTAATCTATTGACTAATTAATAGCTCTTGTTAATTTTTAAAACTATTCTGTTGAGAGCTTAATTCGTTTTGTGATATTTGGCAATTTTGCAATAACACACATACTGAATTCATCCGCCAAGACTAGGGGTTGTCTCCATTATCACACCCCACGTGGGTTTTGTAACGGTCAGTCCTTAGCTTTGCATAGAACTAAATTTCTGTTGAAAAAGTGACTTCCTTGTTCGATCATCATACCAAAATTTTAACATTATTTGTTTAAGCAGACGGTACCTGATTTAGGAGTTGCAGAAACCCCATATTGGATCTTACCACCGTTTCTAGGGGTCCGGGTATAATTTTCAATCGTATTTTATTATTTGTTTTGCCCGAATAGCTTGGTCGTTTCTATGACTTTGCGGATAATGGTTTAACCATCGTCTCAGTGTGTTTGGCCTTTTAACTTACGTTGTTGCTCTAGTTCACTTGATTCTATGGAGCGCTTGCCACACATCTCAAGAGTTGTGTTTCGCTGTGTTTGCATAGCTACGGCTTCCTAAAGCCGTGTTACTTTACAAATACGAAATTTCTATACATATCCATCAAATACATATTTCCTTATAGTTGATTGGGTGATGTGTCATATTCCTTTCAAATCCAGACAGTGAAATACAGAAGAATCTCAGAAATTGGGGGCTTGTAACTGGGCATGTATCAGCAATTGTGATAATAATAATAATAATAATAATAATAGTAATGCTTTCTTTATTAACCACAAGGGTTTACATAAAGTAGACATTAACGACAGTACAGGACAATACAGGACGGTAAAAATGGGCATTTCTGCGTGTAAACAACAAAAACAGAGGATGTAACAAAAAAATAACAATGAAAAATTCCCCAATATGGGGGAGATTTCCGAGGGACAGTCGTGGAGAAAGCCCATTAAAAAGCCACAGTGACCCTCACCAACAGGGCAAGTGCCCTCTCCCAGTTTTCCACCTTTAATTTACAGACACATACTCAAAGTAGGCCCATTTACTCGGGCCATTCATGCCTCTCTCACCTATCTTTCAACAAAATGCTGGGAAGAGTGCACTTCCCACTCTACCGAGATTTTCCTTTTCAAATGAAATTGGAAAAAGTTAATCACGGCATCATCGAAGAGGTAAGTGCTCGTCGTCAGCCCTTTCAAACGTGTCCACCATACTATCTATTTCGCCATGGCCACCATACTGATAAAAACTGCCTGCCCTTCCCGGCTAAAGGAAAAAGGCGGGGCAATCCTCACGATGGACTCAGCTGATAGCTGGATCCGTCCTACACGCGACAGCAGGTGTTCGACATAAACCCACTAGTCAGCAATGCTCGGACACTGGACGAGTGCGTGCAGGGCGGTTTCGTCGCCCTGCGCGAATCTCGGACATGCCCGATTGACGGCACCTCAATTCCTGTAGAGTTTATCCCGAACTGGCAAAGCTCCTCGGTAGCACTGCCAGGCCATGGATTTCTGGAAGTTGTCCAAAGGCCCCGGCCCGAAAGTTCTTCCGAAGAGATTGGCTAGTTGATTTTCGTCGACGCCTACATTTTCCCCAAGTACGTCGTCGCTCTTCCCCTCCACTAATCCTCTATAGAACGCCGAGGTGGAGTTTCCACCGATCACATTGCCCGATTGGTCGAGGGCTGTGAGCGCCTGAAGACATTCCAGTCTCCAGGCGCTCACTGTCGGTCTTCGCTTGACCCAGGACTGCGGCTTCGTCAAGGAAACGAGCTGGGGAAATACGTGTCTAGCAAACGGCGACCACACCTGATCACCGTTCAGGAAGAGGTGGAGATGTCGTAGCCTGAGCGCGTGCCTGCGCATCACCAGCCACGGCATGCCCAGCCCTCCACGTAGCGGGTGTTGACAGCAGATGGACCGCCTGACTATCGGGGCGCGTCCCTTCCACAAAAAACGAAAGAGCAAACGCTCCAGTGCAGTCAGGCGGGGCTTAGGACAAGGTACGACGGTCAGGCGGTAATAGATGACGGACGCGACGTACGCTTTAGCCACCTCTGCTCGACCTTTCAGGGATAGCGTCCTCTCCACCCATTTCTGGGTGAGAGAAGCCACCCTGTTCGTCACCTCGTTCCAGTTTTTGTCCGTTTGGATGTCCGGACCGAACCAGACCCCTAGCAATTTAACCGGTCCGTGCGTCCAGCGCCCGACGACGCTGTTGGACGGTATGGACCTGCCTCTCCAGGTGCCGAGCTGCAGGCCCACTAACTTTTCCTAGTTGATCATTGCTCCTGTCACCGCTTTGTATTCTCTTAGTGTAGTGTCTATCGCATCGATATGTCTAGCGTTCGACACCACTACGGTGACATCGACCGCATATGCTGACACGAATCTTCCGCTTCCTAGTTCGCGCGGGATCACCCCAATGTCTCCAGTTTGTGGAGTAATGGTTCGAGAGTCAATACGTACAAGAGGGACGAGAGGGAACATCCTTGGCGGACCGAATGCATGATGTTGAACGTTTCCGAAAGGTGACCGTTCACTCTCACCACAGAGCAGATGTCGCGGTGCATGGCAGCGATCCAGCCTCTGAAGACGGGCCCTCCGGACTGCCGATAGGTAACGATGGTTGACCCTATCGAAAGTTTTCGACTGATCTGAATTTATCAAGGACGCACCCGTGCCAGGTTCCCCAGCTACCCTCTCTACGATGTATCGCATGAGGTGGAGGTTGTCGTGGATGGATCTGTCGGGAATGGCAACACACCGCCCCAGTGGCCGAGAGACGCGGCAGTCCGTCGAGATAGACACTAAAGTCCATCCCTCGATCCGGCTCGCCGCTGCCCACGAACAGCTGAGCTAAGTGTCGCTGAAAAGCTTCACACATTTTCCCGGGATCGAGTAGCATGCGCCCGTCGTGGTCTACCAAAGACCGGATCGTGGCTTTGTTGCCACGACGCGCCTCCACCACTCAGGCCCATTGAACGGCTTTCGTCCCCTCGTGTCTGCGAGCACGCACACTAGCTCTGAAAAACGCAGCCTACGTGCTTTGCATTGAAGAATTGGTCAAGGGCCAATTTCGCCGCAAGTACGTCAGCTCGATGCCTTTGCTAAGCGCCTCGTCTAATTTTCTAACTAGTTCTCTCTCTGCTCTAATATTCTCTATTGCTAAAGCCTTACTAAACCTAATGGACTCTATTCTAATCGCTATTTTCAGAGCAAACCACCACTTGTTGTTGACGATGGCCCCCGTCAACGCCCGCTTAACTAGTTCGCTAATCCGGTCTCTGTAGGCCTTGCGCGCTGGTAAGGACGCGTTTAGCTTCCAGTAGCCGGTACCTCGACTATGAAGCCTATCTAAGTCAAGCACACAGATCACGAATTTGTGGTCCGTGTAGCTGACTATCTTGAATTGTGGATAGCCTATGCTAGACCTATCTATTTCTCTACAAAATACTCTATCTAAATATGATCTGGATGACCCTATACGATTTGTCCAAGTCCACATTGGCACATTTGGGAAATCCAATCGGTACCTGTCAGACAGTTCAAAACGCCTGAGCAGGTTGGTGAGGCTCTTGCACCCTCCTCCCCTATCCGCTAATCCCACACAGTCCCAGCGTGCATCTAATATCCCGATCCAGTCGCCCACTAACACTAACACTTTCCAAGAAAGGTCTCCAGACGCCGGAGCAAATCAGGCCGCCCTGCTCCTGTCGGGGCATAGACGGCCACTAGCCTGAAAGCTTGCCCGTCTCCGCTGGTCACGTCCAGCACCACCAAATTACCTTCTGGGTCCAGGAAGATGGCCCGTATGGCGAGTTCCAAGCCTCTCCGAAAAAGCACAGCAAGTCCTCCCCCCAGTCGAAGACTGCTGGGAGTTTCGTACACATCGTAGCCACCGAAGATCGGTGCGAAGGCCCGTGCTTCGCAGATTCTAGTCTCGCTTATGGCCACTACATCTATGTTTAGTGACCTGAGGTTGTTGAGCAGGTGGCCTTGCTTCCATGACGACCCCATGCCACACGCATTTATGCTGCCTATTCTGAGTGAGGTCATGTTGAAATGGAGTGGAAAAGATGGGAAGCACCACTTAACTTACTTCTCGTAGAGGAAGGATGGTTTCTCCATCCTTTTCAATGCTTTTCGGCCCGACCGGAAGGATGTCCTTATAAATCCTCCTGGAGAGTGCTTGTCGGAAGTCTCCGATGTCTTTGGGGAAATTTTGTTTTAGTGTCCTGTACGTTTTCTGTGTAATGCGAGTGATTTGTATGTGTGGAGGTGGTGTGAACTTTTGGGTTGTTGTGTAGTCTTTTTCTGTGATGCTGGTGTTGGGTTGGATATAGTGTGATAATTGGTTGTTCAAATTTAATGCTGTGTAGTGTGTATCGTTTTGGTTGTTTTGTTTTGTTTGCGTTTGTTGTGAGTTTGTTTCTGTTTCGCTTTTTGGTGACTTTTGTCGTGTTGGGGTTAATGATGGTGATGGTGTTGGTGTTTGTGGTGATGGGGTTGGTGATGCTGGTGTGGATGGTGGCATAGCTGTCCTAACTTTTTTGTTTGATAGTTTATTTGTTTCCCTCTGTATTGTGTTTTTGGAGGGGGATGGAAGAGGATTTTTTTCTTTTTTGGTTTCTTTTTCTTTTTTTCATTTTTCCTGATACCGTTTCCCACTCCTCGTCGTCACAATCTGTTTCCAGCTGCGGTAGGTCGGGGAGTGGAAAATCCTCCACAGGCGTTGGTTTTGGTTGTGGCGTGGTGGATGGTGTAGGCGCTGGTGCTAGTTCTGGCGCGTTGGGTGGTGGTGGTGTTGGTTTTGCTACTGTTGCTGGGGTTGTTGCTGTTACAGTTGCTTCTGTTGTTGCTGCTACAGTTGTTGCTGCCATTTCTGTTGCTGGTGGTGTTGAGTGTTGAGTCACTGGGGTGGGTAAGAGAGGTTGCCCAGAAAGCCCTTAGGTGGGTTCCTTTACCACAAACGACACACCTAGGCCTTCTGCCCTCGACAATTACGTTGAGGTGGCTGACGTCAGTGAGGTCTATTACCACTGGGATTTCCTCAATACTTTTCTGGTCCGCTTGGATCAGGAGCTCCATCCCAGATGCGGACCAGTTCTCCTGCTTTTCTTTCGCTATTTCGATTATCTTGGTGTTGGCTTCGATGTGTGTCTTCGATGGTGTGTCCTTTTCAGAAAACAATATATGTGCACTTTTATACAGTTAACAATAAATATGGTCTTTCTATTGGTGTTGTTGTTGGTGGTTTTGCCGGTGCTGGTGTTGGTTGTGGTCCTCGCCCCGGCGTCGGCAGCAGTGGAGCCTTTCGACCCCTTGCCTCTTTCAGCAGTTGAGGACAGAATGCTCGCAGATGTGTTTTTTCCCCACAAACAAAACACTGCGGCCTTTTGCCTTCGGTCATAATGTGAATGACCGTCCCATTCTGAAGGCGGATGTGGTCCGGGATTGTTTTCACATTCTCTGGCCTGATCTCGAGCAGGATCTCCAGGTCAACCCCGGACCAGTCCTCTCTAGCCGTTCTGGTCACTTCTATAGAGACGGTATCCGTCCCCTCCACAATCACACATCCCAGAAGCAACCACATGTCAAGTCCTGGTGGGAGTATGGGAATGCGGAGATGGGCCGTTCTTTTAACCATGTGGGAGGGGTACATTATGACCTTGCTGGTTATGCAAGGAGTCATAGCGTGTTTCATAGCTTCTGGTTTGAACCATACCGAAATGGTGCCGTACTGTCTTCCCCTCTCTATGTATTTGGTGTCTTCTCTGATGCATCTCCGCGCGACTTCGACATCTTCTTGGTGGGATTAAAGCTGCCCTTTTGATTTGTGCTGAGATGCATCTATAATGCACCGTTCTGCGCTCCACTGCCTCAATAGCTTCTACCGGGACAGTTAAGTTGGCCCAGGTTTGCTCTTGCTTGATGAGCTTCCATGCCTGGGCCAACTTTTCATCTTTGTTTGAGAGGTCCATGTTGAAGCATGGTCTCTTTTTTGCTGCTGCCGCAGCGAAAGTGTTCTTCTGTTTTCGTTGGGGGTGTTGTTGTCGTTGTCGTTGTTCTTGTTGGTGTTGTTGTTAGCACTGTCGCTGTTATCATTGTTGTCTTTGTTGCCACCGTTGTTCTCGGTGCAGTTGGTATTGTTGCTGTTGGTGTTGTCGCTATTTGTTTTCATGTTAGTGGTGTTGATATTGTTGTTACATTTGTTATTTTTTTTTTGTTATCTGTATTTTCGTTGTCGCTGTTACTGTCATTTTTTTTCAAATTAGAGTTCTTATTGGTATCATTGGTGTCTTTGTTTACCTTGTTTGTGGTGGTGTTTGTGTTATCAATTCGTGTTAATTTCACTGTAGCGCTCCTCTCAACTTCTACGTCGTTGTCGCACGACAGCAGACATATCGCTGGGGGGCGTGGCTCAGCCATGTTTTATTTTCTCCTTAAATTTTTTAACATGTAAAAAAGTTCAAATATTTGGGCCAAAAGGCCCAAATATTATACTTTCCCCTTGTCAGGGCAAAGTATATATCCCTTACACAACAAGAAATATTTAACAACAAATAATTTTAACAGGCAAATAAAGCGACTTACTGGGAGCGAGTAAAAAGGACGTCCGAACAGATCAATAATAATAATAATAATAATGGTTTCTTTATTGGCCAAAATGGCTAACATGAAGAAAAACATTACACACGGCACAGAACGGTACAAGATGATACAAAGTAGGTTTGGGCCGTGTAAAAAAGGTTATAAGAAGAAGATAGAAATATCAAAAAAATTAAAACAAGAAAATTCCCCAATATGGGGGAAACCTCCAAGGGTCACTCGTGGCAAAAACCACACAAAAGACGACGGCCACCCTGACCACCAGGACAAGCGTCCTCTCTCACTTTTCCACTCCTCAGTCTACAGGAGCATACTCAGAGCGGGATCGTTCACTCGGACCAGACTCGCCACTTTCACCCACCTTTCAACAAACTTATTAAAAGACAGCACTTGTCTCTTCACCCTGATTTTCCTCTTCAAGTGAAATTTGAAAATTAGGGATTCGCCGAAGAGGAAAGTGTCCGTCTTCAATCCTTTTAACCTTGTCCACCATACAATCTCTTTCGCCATGGCCACCAGGCAGATGAAAACTGCCTGTCCTGCACCTCCCTCTTCCTTAAAGGGGGACGGCGGGGCTATCTGCACAATGGACTCAGTCGATAACCGGATCCGTCCTACACGTGACAGCAAATGTTCGACATAGTTCCACAAGTCAGCAATGCTCGGACACTGAACGAGTGCGTGCACAACGGTTTCGTCGTTCTGTGCGCATCTCGGACAGGTCCGGCTGACGGCCCTTCCGTGCCTGTAGAGCTTATCTCAAACCGGCAACGCACCCCGGTAGCACTGCCTGGCCATGGATTTCTGGAAGTTGTCCATAGGCCCCGGGCTGAAAATTCCCTTCAAGAGAGCGAACAGCTGATCGTCTTCGACGCCCAGGGTCTCCCTGAGAACGTCGTCAGTCTTCCTCTCCACTAGTCAACTATAGAACGCCGAGGTGGATGTTCCACCGATACTAGTGCCCATCTGGTAGAAGACTGTGAGCGCTTGGAGACTTTCCAGCTTCCAATCGCTATCCCTCGGTCTTTTCCTGATCTAGGACTGCAGCTCCATTAATGAGACTAGCTGGGGAAAAACACGTCTGGCAAACGGTGACCACACCTGTTTACCGTGAAGGAAGCACCAGAGATGTCGCAGTCCCAGCGCGTGTTTGCGCATCATCAGCCACGGCATGCCCAGCCCTGGAGATGGAGGTTGTCGTGGATGGATCTGTCCAGAATGGCACATGTCTGTGCCTCTCCTACCAGATTACCGACGACAAGCGCCAATCTCGTTGATAACACCTTGGCCAAATCTTGAAGTCTGCGTTTAACAGAGTTATGGGACTGAAGTTGTCTATAACGTCCCCTTTGTTCGTTCTTTTCTCAACAGCGCTACCGCTCCCCGGCTCACAAAACTTGGAATGCTCCCGTTCTGCTGCCAGTCTGCCAAGAGGTCGCCGAACAAGTCTGGCATGTACGCATAAAGCTCGTAGGGCAGACCATCCAAACCTGGAGATTTACCCCTCAGGCAGTCAGACATCGCTTCCCGTATTTCACCTGTTGTTATCGGCTTTTCGCAATACTGCACTGCGGTCGTCGAGACCGCACTGAGGTTCATACTCTGATCTGGCCCGCCACCGCTCCCAAACAGTTGAGCAAAGAGCTGGTGAAAAGCCTCACACATCTGCTCGGGTTCGAGTAACATGTGCCGGTTTTGGTCAGGCAAGGATTGAATTGTGGCTTTGTTGCAACGTCGTGCCTCCACCACCCGGGCCCATTGGACAGCTTTAGTCCCCTCTTGTTTCAGAGCACGCGCTCTAGCTCTGACAACGCAGCCTTCGTGCTTTTCATTGAAGAATTGGTCGAGTGCCAATCTTGCCGCAAGCACGTCGGTTGCGATGCCTGTTCTAAACGCCTCTTCTAGCTTTCTAACTAGCTCTCCTTCTACTCTATTTTCCTCTATTTTTACTCTTTTCTAAAATAATTATACGAAGAAGAACAAGAAGAAGAAGAAGATAGTGAGTGGGAGCGACAGAGAAGAAAATGATATACACATATATTATATGTATATTGTTTACTGAATTCGGTCATGGGACTGCCCAAATGTGGGGCTAAATAGAAGGGAGGCCATTTTTTGATCATATCAACCACACTACAATTTTATCTTAAAGTTTGGTACGTATTTTATTGATTTCTATTTGTGGAACATCTAAGCTACGAGCCATATAAGCAAACAGCAGCGTAAATTTTAAGAAAAGAATACCAAGTACTTAGTGAATAAATATTACTTAGACTCTGAAAACGTGACATTCAAAAGAACTTTTATATTTCCTTTAAAAGAACATATTTTTTGCAATGTATACTCTTTTCTATTTCCAACCAATTTTTGTTTCTGTGAATCCGCATTTTCTCTGGCAATGCAAATGTACGTGTTGTAATTCTATTGTTATATTATTGCTATATAAATTTTTCATCAATGTACCCACTTAATCATAAACTACTATTTGTTAGAGGGAAGAAATAAACTCTGATATATGCAAATATAATCGTTGTATTTGTTGTCTTCTCTATGCAAATCCAAACTACAATTTCTTTCAATTGGCATTATGGTTGAGTCTACATTATACATCTTAATTTCTTTCATTCTTATTTTCTTTGCAATATTTTGCATTGCGAATCTTAATGACACCTGGTAGCTAACTGCCGAAATTTCGAGAAGCCCCTAATTTTAAAAGCAAATATTTTGGAAAAAGCACAACCATAGTATTTCGTGTTGATGTCTCCATCAATATGGAATCAACAAACATTGGGAGGCTCATGCAACAGATGTTTGTCATCTACATCATCACTTTCAGCACTTTACTTTTGCTATACGAGGTGGTATCAAAACGTTTCTGGACTAATTCTCTAGCGCACCAACAGATGGCAACACATGGTTGCGCGCGCAGTGAGAGGTAGCAGTCCTACATGGGCCAGTATGCCGAGTGTGATTGCTGTGTTCACAAGTTCTGAAATCTGTGTTTTGTGATCATGCGTATGCTGTACCCTGCGATTTTGTTATGAAGTTAGAAGTGCAAGTGTGAAATTGTGCGTTCAACTTAAGAGGTTTGCTACAGAGACATTGAGCATGCTTCAGCAAGGTTATGGTGGCGAGACAATATATCGTACGCAATGATTCGAGTGGCACGGGCGCTTCAAAAGACGCGACAGAGCCGCAGCTCCCTCAAGAGCTTGCTCATCGTTTTTTTATCGACATACGCGGTATTGTGCATCGAGAATTCGTCCTGTAGGCCAAGACTTTCAATCGTGAGTTCTTCTGCAATGTTTTGAGGCGTATGATGGAGGACATTCGGCGAAAGCGACCGGATCTGTGGACCGCGAAGAATTAGATTCTTCGCGACGCCAATGCACCCGTTCACCGAGCTCTCCTGACTCGTGTGTTTCTCACCAAAAACAACATTGTATCACTTCTGCACACACCCTATTCGCCAGATTTAGCACCTGCGGACTTCCATCTTTTCTCCAAGCTGAAAATACAGCTCAACGGTCGCCGTTTTAACACCGTTGCCGAGATCCATAGCAAATCGCAGAAGGTCCCCGACTCGCTTCCGGAAAACGACTACCATGCCGGATTCCAGATGTGGCAGGAATGCTGAGACCACTATATTGCTGCGCAAGGTGACTATTTCGAAGGAGATGATGTTAAAACTTAGGTAAATGTATTAGTTTTTTGTAACCATAACTAGTCCGGGAATGTTTTGATACCACCTCGTACTTAGAGAATATCACAACACATTTGAAATATATAGAGAGATAAATACAGAATAAGCCATTAAAATTAAATGGGTAATTCTAGATAACTCACCACCTTTAATGAAGTGACTGATATTCTGTGACCTCTTTAGTTAGAAGTAGCATCGACTCTGATGCAACCATGAGGGATGGTTCACTGTGTTACAATTCTATCCTTTTTTATGGATTGCATTGTATAGACTTTGAGCCACGACATCATGCCTCTTAGGTAGACAGCATCGGGATGACATATGTGGACTGCTGCTTATAATATGGGAGACATCTTCGATGTTAATTCCGCAGAGTCTGCATCTGTTGTCGTATCTAGGTGTTTTGCCTTTATCCTTAACTCTTTTGTGAATCGGGTATTTTGTAGTAATTTCCTGTAATTGGTCTGCTAAAGCATATCCTTCAAAATGAGAACCAATATAACGATTGATTATGTATCTATATTACTCTCACTTTGAAGTATTCTTGCAACAAGCCATGCATACGTCTTCCTGATAAGCATGCAGGTTTTCATCAATGGATTTGCGGTACAATTTCCCTGGGTTTTAATTTTTAGTTATCCTGCAAGGAGTATTTCTCAAGGGGCTCCTTCGTAATTGGCATGATGTCATCTGCCTCATGTAGACAGACTTCTTCACTAGATGGGTTCCTACGCTTGGTGGTTCGTAGATGTTGTCAGAGGGATATGATGCGACACTCATCTGCTCTCTGGACTGATGTTAAGTCTCTACCTCTCTGTTTACGTATAAGATAAAAGGCGGTCTATGTCACTGTCGATGTGGAAATGCTGGTGGTGGTTAGGATATTTCGCGTTTTATCATCTAGCGCCCAATCAATTGTTCCAAATGTTGGTGCCAGGACAGGCACAACAAACACAATGCGGCCCACTGATGTATTGTGAGCAGTGTTCAGAAGACCTTATTTTTTCTTAGTCGGGTTTTATATTCCCTGGTTACGCGTTCCTTGTTACAAATACCGGCATGGGATATATTTTCATCTACCCTTAAATATCTGTAGCAATTCTCGTCAGATACCGGTGAAACACTCAGGCCATTGTTAGAATTGTTGCTTGATTGGTTGTAGTTTTCCTCGCTTTACAATCACATATGAACATTTAACCTGATCAACCTCCATTTCTATATCTTTCAAGAACATCGGAACCAGGTCAAGGTTTTTCTTCGCCTTATTTCTTCGCTTTATAAAGTTTCAGGTCATCCACAAAAACGGTATGGGTTAGGTTTGTATTCCTGTCCTCCAGTGAACAAATTATGTATCCTTCATATTTCGACAGCAGAAAGGACAACAAGTTTAATGATAGTATAAATAGTTTCACAAAGAGACTGTCTCCTTTAAATATTCTATTTTATCAGTGAAAATAGAGTCTCCTTTGTTTTTAATTAACTTTAGTATAGCATCCCAAGAAAGGTTTTCTATAGCCTTGAAAACAGTATCTTGCACTTTAGCAAATTGAAGGGCCTCCACCATCCAAGAGTGGGGAACAGACCCGAATGCTTTTCTGTAGTCCAGCCAGACTGTAACTAAATTCTTGGGAACCAATATTGTTTCTGTAACTTTGTTCTTAGAGACCAATATTGTTTCTGTAACTTTGTTCTTAGGGACCAATATTGTTTCTGCTAATGTCAACAACCCTGGTATATGTGCATCTATTTTGAGAGTTTGCTGGTAGAGTTTGATAAACTAAGTCCGATAGAATGACAGTTTTTTGTACCAGTAGCCGACAATAAAATCTCTTTCTGGTGTGTTCTTATCTTGGAGTTTTTCTATCATAGTATCAAGGATATTGTCATTGATACTGTATGTTTTTGTTGTAATGCGGTGGCAATAGTTCGTTCGAATCTCTTTCAACTACACTGCGTCTTGGGTGAATTTTTTCCTTACACCATATTTTTTTCCTTACACCATATTTTTCTCCAGATGGAATTTTATCTTTCTAGGATGGGGCCTCAGTGACATTTATTGCTTTGCCCCTCGAATCTCAATAGACTTGTGTTTGGTTTCGGATGAATCTTTTATTAATTATTTTTTCTTTCAGTCACCCTTTTCTGGGATCGAACTTTTTCACTGACAGCTCACCAATTTTATTGAGCATAATCAACTTGTATTGAAGAGTTATTGTTGTACTGTCTCCAAACATCTTTTCTATTTTATTTGTTACTCTTTGTTGGTGAGTAGTGTAATATTTTGTTTTTGTTTGCATGAGAAGAACATTGTCACATATCCCATAGTTTTCCAAGGCCAGCAATCTTTTTTCTAGTTTTGTTATACGAGGGCATGTTTGCGGTATTTTGTTTCTGTTAACATCTCTATTATCACCAACATAATGTTTCACTGTCATAGCTAGGGCATATAAGCAGGCGTTGATTTGCCAAAATGTAGGGGCTTTAATTTGTAGTAAATATTTACCTCCAATGTTGCCAATAACATTATTCATTAGCATTTCATTATTTGGTTTGCTGTTTAATATTGTTCTTTTAGGTCGTTCTGCGAAAGAAATATTTATACATGAATTAATTTCTCCTGAGATTTTCGTCGAGGGTATATTTTAACTGTTTTTTACTCTTCATTTTCCCAGGTAATGGCAGACGTATTATCATTTTGTATATATGTGTGTATGTATGTTCTTCTGGTTTTATAATTTCACAAATTTTTTCCCAATAGAGAGAGAGAGTCGGTTTCTAACATAGACACAAGACTCTCATTGGAATTTACACAACATCAACTAGGTAGATTATGTATGCATGCATGCATGTGTAGATATGGATGTTATTGTATGTGTGGATGTGTATTTTTGATTTGTATGTGTGCATGTGTATATGCTTTGTATCTGTACATGTGTATATGCAGTTATTAGATGCAACATTTTTGGAATGTTTTACATATTTTTATTGTTCCATTAATGGATTGTACTTGTAATTTCCTAACTAGTTGTGTTCTTTCTGTTCCTATGAAGCCTAGCTTCTCAACATTTCTATTGAGGCAGTTACTAACATACCCCAGTGCCCCAATAATCACAGGCATAAATCTGAAGGTGTAATCAGGGTGGAGTATCTGCAGATTTCTCATCAGTTCTGCATAAATATTCTCCTTTTCGCTAATCTTTGATATTATATTGGCATCTGCTGGGCAGCTAATTTCCACTACTGTGCATGCTTTCTTAGCCCTGTCTCATATCATAATATCTCGTCTGTTATGCCCGCATTTTATTGGGGGTTTTACTGGAACATTCCACCAGTACTCTTTCATATTAGGTACATGGATGTCTTCCACATTGCTGTAGCTTTTAATGTGTTTATTAACGGGGCTATCTTTTTTACGAACTGCATTGTCCAGTATTTTGGCCACTACATCATACCTCATAGTTAGATAGTACCGCGATGACATCTTTGGACAGCTGCGGATGACATGAGTGATATCCTCGGTGTTAGTTCTTCAGAATCTGCACTTGTTATCACATCTAGGTGTTTTGCCTGCATCCCTATCTCTTTTGTGAATCAGGTATTTCGTGTTAATCTCCTGTTCTTGGATTGCAAAAGCGTATCTTTCAAAGTGGGAGCCAATATAGCGGTTGTTGGTCCAATATAGACTACTTTCCTTATCTATATTACTCTCAACATATTACTGGCAACATATCCATGCATGATTTTTTGCTGATAGGCATGCAGTTTTTCATCCATGGATTCACTGCGATACTGCTGAGCGACATCTCTGGGTGTGAGTTTTTGATTTTCACACAGGGAATATCTCTCGAGGAGTTCCTTCCCAACTCTCATGATCTTATCTGTTTCATGCAGATAGACTTGCTAGAGAGACGGGCTCCTACGCTTCGAAGTTCGTAGATGTTGTCGGAGAGATATGATGCGACATTCAAATGTCTGGACTGATGTTAGGCCTCTGCCTCCCTGCTTACCTTTCAAGTAAAGGTGGTCTATGTCACTGTTGATGTGGAGGTTTCCGGTATTGTTTAGTATTTTTCGAGTTCCAACATCAACTGCTCGGATTTTGTCTATCGTCCAATTGAGCATTCCAAACGTTGGTGTTAGGACAGGCACAGCAAACACATTGTGAGCCACTGTTTTGTTTAGCGCAGAGAGTTCCGATGACCAAATCTTTCTTAATCGGGTGTAGTATTCCCTGGTTACGCGTTCCTTATTACAGATACCATTATAGGATATGTTGTCATATATCCCCAGGTATCTGTAGCAGTCCTCATCAGATATCGGTGAAACAGTTAGGCCATTGATGCCAATGTTGCTAGATTGGGTTGTTGTTTTTCCCCGCTTTACAGTCATGTATGAGCATTTATCTTGGCCAAACTCCATTCCTATATCCCTTGAGAACGTCGTAACCAGGTCAATATTTTTCTTCATCCCATCCATGTTCTTGGCATAGAGTTTCAGATCGTCCACAAAGAAATTATGGGTTAGGTTCGTATTTCTGTCCTCCTGTGAGCCAATGATGTATCCTTCACATTTCTTGAGCAGAAAAGACAAGGGGTTTAATGACAAGATGAATAATATCACAGAGAGACTGTCCCCCTGCGATATTTTATTTTATCAGTGAAAATAGAGTCCCCCCTCTCTGTCTTTAACCTTAGGATAGTATCCCAAGAAGAAGCCAGCTTCTTTATGGCTCTGACAATAATCTGGGACTTTAGCAAGTTGGAGGGCCTCTATCAGCCAAGAGTGGGGAACAGAATCGAAAGCTTGCCTGTAGTCCAGCTAGACTGTAGCCATATTCCTCCTAAGTTGTCGACATCGCAGTTTTGTTGATTAGGAGTTGTTCAGCACACCCCAAACCCCTTTCTTTCCAGCTGCTTCTTCATCTGTGATGATGTTATTATTTTCACAGTGCGGTGGATTGGCAGTATCGGTAGAGGGTCGGACGCCATGCTTTCCAGCATAGTTACGTCCCTTTACGATCTGAGTTCAAATCCCGCCGAGGTTGACTTTGCCTTTCATCCTTACGGGGTCGATAAAATAAAGTACCAGTTATGCACTGGGTATTTGCTGGCCTTGTGCCTAAAGTAGAAACAATTATTATTTTTACAGTGATCTTGGAGGAATAGGTTGAGGCAGGCTGTATACATCTTATACATCAGGTTCTGGCATTCAATGGGTCGGTAGTTTCTTTGCCAAGTGGGTGTCTTTGTTCTTGGGGACCAGTAATATTTGTGCTAATGTCAACCATTCTAGTATAAGTGTATCTCCCTTAAGAACTTGTTGGTAGAGGCCAGTAAGATAACTCCGATAGAATATCAGTTTTTTGTACCAGTAGCCGACAATCATGTCTCTTCCTGGTCTTTTCTTATCTTGGAGTTTTCCTATCTCAGTCTCAAGGGTACCGTCACTTATTTCCTATGTTTTTGTTGTAGTGTAGGAGCAATAGTTCTTTCGGATTTCTCTTAGCCACACTGTATCTTGGTTGAAGTTCTTCTTTTCACCCCATATTTTGCTCCAAAAGGAATCTGTCTTTCTGGGATGGGGCCTCAGTGACACTTATTATTTTGTTCTTCATATCTCTATAGACTGGTGTTTGGTTTCGTCTGAATCTTTTATTAAGCACTTTTCTCTCATCTACCTTCTTCGGGTATCGGCGTTTTTCGCTAACAGCTCTCAATTCTTGTTTGAGGGTGATCAGCTTATATTGAAGAGTTCTGGTTCTACTGTTACCAAACATCGTCTCTATTTTATTTTTCACTCTTTGTTGGTGAGGAGTGAGGTTTTTTGTGTTTGTTTGCATGTAAGGAGCATTGTCACATATCCTATGGTTTTTCGTAGGTCAGCAATCTTTTTTTTTCTATTTTAGTTATATATGATGGTATTTTTGGTGGTGTTCTGTTCTTATTAATATCTCTACCAAGATAATGCTTCACTGTCGTTTCTAAGGTATATAAACAGGCGTTGATTTGCCAAATTGTTGGGGTTTTTATCCGTCGTAAATATTCATTCCCTATTTCGTCCATAACACGTAATATTTCATTATTTGTTTTTTTATTAAACATTGTCGTTTTAACACGTTCAGCAAGAGAGATATTTATACATCAATTAATTTCTCTCTGGAAGATTTCGTTGAGGGAAATGTTCACATGTTTATACTTTTGATTATTATCATTATCGATAGTATTTTCCACAACAGTCGAGGTAGACTCGGATGGTACACGTGGTGTCAAATTTCTTCGATTATTATTATTATCGATAGTGTTTTCCCCAGCATTCGAGGTAGACTTAGGTGGTACATGTGGTGTCAAGTTTCTTACAGCCATAGTTGTTTCAAGGCGCTGTTCGACCTGGCTGCTAGGAAGTCTAGAAGCATGGCGACCTGTATCACGTGTTGTTGATGTCATTTTTGTTGTGGGGGGACTTACAATTAATACTATTTATCTCATTTTTACGTTCAACAAACGTCGCTTGTTGGCGTAATTGTGAAATAATTTAGCTCTGGGTGCATTTCGTCCCAGTGTAGCTTCATTCTGTTCATATAGCCAATGGGGGGATTGTATTTTGCCATTTTATAACAATTAAATAAATCATTAAGTTCGCAACTCCAAGAGAAATGCGATTTATAATTTCGGTTTCTTCTGTAGCTACAACTGAATAAAGTTTGTTTACTTTTCTTGTTGTTTGTCTTCGATACTTCCTTAATTTTGTTGTTGATGTTGTGTTCAGCCATGCTGTTTGTAGCAAATCCTTGTAAAATGAATTATGTATATAATCGGATATCTCTACGAATTCAAATAAAAGGTGTCTTCAGAAGATGCAGTTAGAAGAATAACCAGTTATTCAAAATGACTGTAGTTGTGGCATTACTGTCGGAGATAGTATTCATCTTAAATTTAATAAATAGTCTCCCACCCCCAAATATGCGACTGATCGCGTTGACTTATGTATGTATGTGTGTATGTATGTATGTATGTATGTATGTATGTATGTATATATGTATGTCACCTCAGGTCACCAGTTGGTGCTACTGGTAACATGTATCCCAGTACAACCTGTCTCATGGTCGGGTCGTTGGCGACTAAACTGGCAACCCCACCAAGGTTTCTTGGTGAGGAGGGTGACTTTGGACATCCTGCAGGACTAAAAACAAAACCTGTCAAAGGGCAAAGGAGCTCTTAAGAGTCAATGGCCATCCAAAATCACCGGGAGAGATGACCCCTTAGCCTTTGTCAAGGCAGAATTCTAGGAGAAGGAAAACTCTGATATAACACCTGCAACCCTGATGGTATCCAATGATGTTGACTTGTTCTTCTTTTTGGTAAATATCATCTTGGTTAAGAGAGTGGGACTGGCTTTGTGCAGAGCCTTTGCTCACTATAAAAGCTTCACGGCACAGGCATTGCTTTATATCTGGAGATCTCTCTGCACTTGTCGTCACATGTTACCATGGGCCCAGCACTATGTGTCAATAATTGTCACAAGTGTAGTGTTTGTACCAGAGTTTTCAAGTCGCTGGCTGGACTAAAAAGTCACACTCGTTCAGCATATCGGTAGGGGTTCTCCTACATGGATATAAAGTAGTGGCCATACTCGAAAACGAGTTGGCAGCCACCATATATGTATGTATGTATGTATTATGTATTATGTATGTATGTATGTATTATGTATGTATTATGTATGTTTCTCTTTCTCTTAATTTTTTGAGAACATTTTTGAGCGGCCACCTTCCTGGTGGCAAGTTTGTAAAAGAAAATAAATTGTCATCCCTTGAATCGCAAGAATGTTTTGCATATTTTTAAGTTGCCAGCTATCGCATCCATTTGTAGCCTATGAATTAGGGAGCTGCGCTCTTTGTCCACAAATCCAAGTTCAGTTATACTTTGGTTCAAGCGGGTTAGTATATAACTTGTAGGTCCAATAATAATGGGTATGAAGCTGAAGTTGTATATTGGATACTTGATCAGCAAACTCCTCATCAATGCTCCGTAGATATCCTCCTTCTGTATTTTTCTTACAAATTTAACATGAAGTGGGCAGCTGATCTCTACAACAGGGCACGTTTTCTATATGTGGTCCCAAACAACAATATCAGGCCGGTTGTGCTTTAATTTAGTGGCAGATTTTATTTTCAGGTACCACCAGTATTTTTTAGTGCCATCAACATATTCCTCATTTGTTTTTAATTTTGTTTTCCTAAGTGCTCTCCAGATGGTTCTAGCTATCATATCGAGTCTCATAGGGAGGTAGTAGCGAGACGACATTCTTTCGCAGTTGGCAACAATGTAGCAAACATCTATCTTTGTTTTACAAAGCCTACATTTATTGTCGACTGATGGCCCTCCTCTTTTGTGTAGCAGATATTTGGTAGGGATTTCTTGTTCCTGTATTGTATAGAGATATCGTTCAAGGTGGGATGTCAGAAACTTGTCGGAATGATTTATCCCCTCTATGGTCTGTGTTTTTCGTCTCAGACACAACTTTCTCTGTAAATTGGTCCATTTTTTATCTTGTTCGAACATTGAATAGGATCTTCCAATTTCCCCGTGAGAGATATTAATATGAGGCCTTATTCCATATCTCTCCTCCAGATCGGTGGCAATCCTTATGATATTATTTCCGTCATGCTCATAGACCTGGGCAAGATGTTTGCTGACCTTTTTCTTCTGCTGAAGATGTTGCTTCAGTGTTACTATTCAGGTCTCGTGTGATGTTAATATGGATTTTAGACCCCGGCCACCTTCCTTGCGTGAGAAGTATAGCCTATCCACATCACCATTGATGTTAAAGTTTCCAGTAACACTGAGAAGCTTGTGAGTTCTTACATCCATCTCACTTAGTTCTTGCAATGACCAGTTCAGCAGACCAAATGTTGGCGTCAGGATTGGCACAGCATAAGTATTGTAGGCAATGTATTTGTTGTACGCTGATAGTTCAGATGACCACATTTTCTTTATTCTTCTGAGGTATTCAGTTCTGGTTCTCTCCTTATTTATGGCTCCATCATATTTTACTGTCAAATATGCTCATTTGGACTCACCAAATTTCATTTTGATGTCTGCAGAAAATTGTGTAATGAGGTCCAATTGTTTTTTTAATATAGTTGATATTTGGCCCATACAACTTCAGGTCATCAACTAAGAAAAGGTGGGAGATACATCTGGACCCACTTTCATGACCACTTTGTTTTGTGAGCAGGTATGTTAGTGGGTCTAGTGAGAGGACGAAGAGCAGCACTGATAAGCTATCAACCTGAACAATGACTTTCTGATAGTGTATTGTATCATTCTTAATTTGCTCCTTCTCACCCCTAAGGATCAAATTGGTGTACTAGTTCTTGGTCAGGCGTTCAACAGCAGCTACTAGTTGTTGTGGGACTTTGGATTACTGTAAAGCCTTAATAATCCACCTATGAGGTACACTATTAAAAGCCTTCTGATAGTCCAGCCACACCACAGTCATGTTCCTGCGATTCTTTGCTGTTTTTTTCCTGTATCATTTCATTTGTTAGTAGGTGATCTATGCAGCCCCGGACCTCCTTCTTTCCACCAGCTTGTTTAGGTGTTATAATGTTGTTGGTGGCACAATGATCCTGTAAGAACAGATTAAGGCCACCCACTGTATAATTTATACATGATGTACTGGCAGGCTATTGGGCGGTAATTTTTATCAAGGGTGGTCTGGCTATTTTGTGGGATGAAGAGAGTAGTGGCAGCTGATAACCATTGGAGCAGTTCTTGTGTGACCTTGATGGTTTCTCTAAACAGCCGTTTGAGATCTTGCCGATAGAAGGTGAAATTCTTCAGTCAGTATCCTGTTATGAGGTCTGGGCCTGGTGATTTCCTATTCAACATTTTCTGCAGAGCTGTTTCTACTATTGTCTCATCTATGTCATATTCTTTTGTCTGGACATGCTGGCAGTATTCCTGTTCTAGTTCTTTTAGCCATTTAGTTTGTTTGCTAAATTCGTCATTCGTTTCCCATACAGACCTCCAGTAGCTATCAATCTGTTCTTTTGTAGGGGGTGTCATTTACAGAGATTGAGTTTTTCCCATTGAAGCTGCGATAAACTGATTTAGTATCTCTGACAAATAATCTATTTAGCACTTGCCGTTTATGTGCTATTGACTTATATTTTAGTATTTGAAGCTGTGAGCTGTTGTATGTGTGTATGTATATTATATATATGTGCGTATGCATGTGTGTGTGTACGTATGTATTATATATGTATGTATTGCCACTTATATACACACACAGACATAAGAATGCAATGAATATTAATGCACAATTCACAATGCGGAACAATGTGCTTGAGTTTTCGCTCAAGAATCGCGACTCATTAGACTTTATATTCCATCCCGTTAATCACAATAATAGTTTCATTGATTCCTTCTTACATACATTTCATTATTGCATTCTATTTAGAATTGGTGGCGGATCTCTTTAAATTAATTTATTTTTCAATTACAATGCTCAAGATTTAACAACAGTGAATCATTTATATGTAGTCTGTTATTTTATAAAAGTAAAAGGGAAAAAAATAAAATGATTATTAGAAGGCTTGTACAAGGGAAGTAACTGAGGATTAAATTGTTCAAATAAGCTCCCTTATCCTCGTCCCCCCCACCCCTAAAAAGTAATAGGTTAACATACGATAAATTATCAATTTGCCAACTGACGTTTTTTAGAATATCCTACTAACGAGATTCCATTGGAAACTGCAATAACATCTTAGCTATATACATTTAGAGATATGTATGCGTTATATGAGATGGCAAGGTGGCACAAGTATTAGAATGCTGGGTAGAATGCTTTGTGGTATTCGCTCGGACTCTCTGCGCTCTGAGTTCAAATCCCACCGTGGTCAACTTTGCCTTTCATCCGATAAAAAAAAACACCGGACCAGTATTGAGTCGTTTCTTATTTATATCTCTTTTCTCATTTCTTTATTACTCTCTCATTCTTTATTTCTCTCTCCCTCCCTCTCTCTTTCTCACTCTCTGGAAGAAATCGGATGTATGCAGTCAGACATGAAGAGGAGATGGTCTTGGTTATGTTATGAATATGCCCAAGAACTACTGTATGTCACTAGGGCATCCCTACGACTACAGCAAGAGTTAGGGGTCCATACAAATATACTTACAAATACATCGTTATATATTGATATATTTATCTCTTGAATATAATTTGACGACTTCAATTATTTGATAAATATCAAAAGTATCACTTTCTTTTCTATATTAAGATGAAATATCTCAAGATAGATTGCAAAAAATCTAAGTTTTAATTAGCTGATCGGGTAAATGGTGTGGACGATATTAAAACATTCCTGTTATCTCCAATGTAATAAAATGGATTCCTTAACAGTTTGGGGATTAAGGATAACGTTAAGTGGTTAGTTTATCAAGTGGTTAATGATTAATTGTCGTTTCTAATAGTCACTAATTAATTAGGTTTCAAATGCGATTAAGAATTATCCCCAGATAATTAGTTTCCAGGGTGTAGCGGAGGAAGAAGAGGAATCTATCTTTAACATTCTACTTTAGGCACAAGGCAAGCAATTACCCAGTGCATTACTGGTACTTTATTTTATCGACCCCGTAAGGATGAAAGGCAAAGTCAACCTCAGCGGGATTTGAACTCAGATCGTAAAGGGACGTAACTATGCTGAAAAGCATGGCGTCCGACCCTCTACCGATACTGCCAATCCACCGCCCGTATTAGTACACAAATAATATGACAAATACAGTAGAAAAATATCGAAGATATAATGGTTTCTAGTTTAGTGCGGGACTGGTACTTTATTTTATCGACTCCGTAAGGATGAAAGGCAAAGTTAACCTCGGCGGGATTTGAACTCAGATCATAAAGGGCCGTAACTCTATGCTGCAAAGTATGTCGTCCGATCCTCTAACGATACTGGCAATCCACCGCACTTTCTAGTTTAGACATAATGCCAGCAGCTTGGGGATTGGAGAACAGTGGATTACACACCTCAGTACATGACTGGTAGTTTATTTTAATGAAAGCATAACAAGTAAATTTAACTTCCGTGGGAGCTGAACCTAGAACTCTTTACGTCAAATCCCGACAAGGTTAGCTTTGCCTGTCCTCCTTACGGGGTCGATAAAATAAAGTACCAGAATCGCAGAGGGGTGTATTTATTTCCCCACCACCACAAGAAAAACTGTAGGCCTTGTGCCTAAATCAGAAACGGTTATTATCTAATATGTTAAGCTAGTTTGACAGAATCGTTAAAGCGCCAGTCGAATGCTTGTCACTATTTGTTCCAACTTTACGTCTTAAGTTCAAATCCCGTCGAGTTCAACTTTGCATCCGAGGTCGATGAGATAATGTACATGGATCAGTATAATCGACTATCCCACTACCCATCAAATTACTTAATATTATAGATTTCGTAGTACTTAAACTAATTTGAAGGTATGTGTTATATGTAATTGTAATATACGGATATTCGTGTGAGCCTTTAGTTGTGTATATAAGGAAAATATGTTATTTAACCTCAATAGGGGAATGAAGGACAATAGACTGGAAGCATTGTTTTTTTTTTCTTTTTCTTTTTTAGCTCTTTCGCATCTAAACCGTTATTTGACACATTAACAGCAACGAGCCCTGTTATGTTCGCAAGTATTGGTACGAAAACCAAAAAATATCTTGTCGTTCGCGTATTCCAGATGTAAAGTTAATAGGTTTCCATACACATTGTAACCCTCTAGCATGACTATCTTCCCATTCCACGGTGGTAAACCTCTCGTCTAGGATGCTACTTGCAGCGACACTTTCTCCAGCCACAACCTGGTACAGTCTGCGACTAACCCAGGTTCTGCTGCACTTCGTTCGGGCTGAGTAGGGCAAACTCCCCAAGTACCGGTCGCTC
>OZ024740.1:43763369-43783369 GCA_964016885.1 Eledone cirrhosa
TAATGGCTGTGGTAGAGATTATGGGAGATGTCTTAGTTCTAATATAGACATTTAGTTCATTGATGGCTTTGTTTTCTTAGTGGATTATTTACGTATAGGGCACAATGATTGCTTTACGTTTGTTCTGGGTGAGCCTGTGTCCGGATTTGTGTGTTTGACGGGCGGGCCTACTTGTACACACTTGTGAAGGCGCATGGCTTAGTGGTTAGAGTATTGGGCTTGCAATCAAAAGGTTGTGAGTTCAATTCTCGGACCGAGTGATGTGCTGTTTCCTTTATTTCACGTTGGTCCAGTTTACTCAGTTGTAGAAATGAGATGATAGGACTGGGGTCCCTATCATTAAATCCCCCAAGACACCACCAACGAGATATACCTTGGAGGAGGCCAGCTAAACCTGCATAGGTGTGAGTTGTAACACACACACTTGTACACACACACACACGCACGCACGCGCGCGCATATATATTTATAAATATAGTGTATACATTTGTATATAGTATACACACACATACACCCGCGCATGCACACGTACACGCACAGATATATATATATATATATATATATATATATATATATATATATATATATATATATATATAATAAAATAAGTCCCTCATCAGTGATTTGCCGAAGATCATAGATATTTCATTGCATTAAAAATCATATATCTCACTTCGGTGCAATAATAACCAAAATAAGTTATTAGGACAATTAAAACACGTAAAGCGAGTGAGACAGGAGAACATCTCCTGTCTCACTCGCTTTACGCGTTTTAATTGTCCTAATAACTTATTTTGGTTATTATTGCACCGAAGAGAGATATATGATTTTTAATGCAATGAAATATCTATGATCTTCGGCAAATCACTGATGAGGGACTTATTTTATTACATGTTACCATGTGCTACCTGCAGTATTTTTCTCTATATTTTAATACATATATTTACCACTGCGATTCTGTGTTTTTTTCTCTCTCTCTTACTGTTCCCCCATTCTCTCTGTTTCTCCCCCTCTGTCTTGTCCGTTAACTCTTCCTCACACTTTCACTCACTCACTGTTTTTCTCCCTCTTCTCTTCATTTCATCCTGCACTCACGAACGCTATTTTTTCTCTCTCTGCTCAATAGCCTTCGTTCGTGTTGGTACTATTCTCTAAGCGCTCATATATTCACCTAGCTTATGCTAAACAGAATAATTTTTGAAGCTTGTTTCTCCCCTACGGTATGCTATATTTTCTGTTGTTCTCCTGTCTCACTCGCTTTACGCGTTTTAATTGTCCTAATAACTTATTTTGGTTATTATTGCACCGAAGTGAGATATATGATTTTTAATGCAATGAAATATCTATGATCTTCGGCAAATCACTGATGAGGGACTTATTTTATTACATGTTACCATGTGCTACCTGCAGTATTTTTCTCTCTCTCTCTCTCTCTCTCTCTCTATATATATATATATATATATATATATATATATATATATATATATATATATATATATACAGAGAGAGAGAGAGAGAGAGAGAGAGAGAGAGAGAGAGAGAGAGAGAGAGAGAGAGAGACGTCTTTCAAGGATTTCTATCTCTTTCCTGAGATGGTCACCCGACCTATTATAATACTTTGTTAAATCATAGTTATAATATTTTAAGGGAAATATCGAATATCTATTCCGAAACATAACCCTATACACTGAGTAAACCTGATTATATGTTTTTCATAGTATATACTTTTAATCGATGTTTATGATCTAAATCTAAGGACCGCAAACTAAGCTTTTGTGGTAAATGGCAGAACAATTTTCGTGACTAATATTTTATTAACACGTGGTACTTTGTCCCTCGTCTTTTCCATACCCTTGCAATTTACCTATGAAATGCAATGAAATTAAATGAAAAAAAGGGAATTTACCTAAACTTGCATCTCAATGCTCATAAATCTCTTCATAATACATATGTATATTGGATGAGTGAGTATCTGACTGATAAAATGACAAATCAATCAATCATGTAGGTGATCTCCCCACAGCCCCGGCGGACAGAATGGAGAAGGCGTTTCCCCCGAGGACGGCAAGGGAGACGCGCTGGAAGAGCCATTCCAGCACGCGAGGCTCACACCTGCGGCTGGCCAGCTCAGCGCCTATGGTGGTGATAAAAGCGTAATAAAGGAAAATTTGAAACTAAAAGACATCCTACATTTTGTATTAATTCACATGTCCCACCTACTGTCATATACGATTGAGCGAAACGATATGCCTTTCTTTTACGAAGAACCCTTGGATCTGCTTCGACGAATGAGCGGAAGCGTTGTCTTGGTGCAGCTGCCAGCTTGCGAGGCCTACAGTTCTAGTTTCTTGCATCGAACTACATTACAAAGACAGAGAAATTCCTGGCAGCACTCTTTTGTAACTGTTTGTCCTTCTCGTGATGCTTAACAACACAGAAGCCGAAGAATTCAGGCAGCATCACCTTCATTTTGCTCCGAATATGGCGTGCATTTTGGGGCTTTGGTGACATTGGAAACGTCCACTTTGATGACTGTATTTTGGTTTCCAGGTCGTACCCATATAACCGCATCCCATCTCCAGTTTCACGGTATTCAGGAACTCCGGATTCTTTTTGGCAGCCTCAAGCGAAATGAAAATACGACGGATAAAGCCGGATACTGTTTCGACTCCCCTCGTATGTATGTATGTATGTATGTATGTACCATGTTTTTAGTCCTGCAGGATGTCCAAAGTCACCCTCCTCACCAAGAAACCTTGGTGGGGTTGCCAGTTTAGTCGCCAACGATCCGACCACGAGACAGGTTGTACCAACTGGTAACATGTATCCAAAACCTGTCAAAGGGCAAAGGAGCTCTTAAGAGTCAATGGCCATCCAAAATCACCGGGAGAGATGACCCCTTAGCCTTTGTCAAGGCAGAATTCTAGGAGAAGGAAAACTCTGATATAACACCTACAACCCTGATGGTATCCAATGATGTTGACTTGTTCTTCTTTTTGGTAAATATCATCTTGGTTAAGAGAGTGGGATTGGCTTTGTGCAGTGCCTTTGCTCACTATAAAAGCTTCACGGCACAGGCATTGCTTTGTATCTGGAGATCTCTCTGCACTTGTCGTCATATAGTACCATGGGCCCAGCACTATGTGTCAATAATTGTCACAAGTGTAGTGTTTGTACCAGAGTTTTCAAGTCGCTGGCTGGACTAAAAAGTCACACTTGTTTAGCGCATCGGTAGGGGTTCTCCTACATAGATATAAAGTAGTGGCCGCACTCGAAAACGAGTTGGCAGCCACCATGTATGTATGTATGTATGTATGTTTGTATGTATGCAAGGTTGCTCTCGAATGCTACTGGAAACATGCAACCCAGTACAACCTGTCATGGTCGGTCGTCGGTGACTAAACCGGCAACCCCATCAAGCTAGGTTGATATTTGGACACCCTGCTGGATGAAATAAAGACTCGGCAAAGGGTGGAGGAACTCAGTAGAGTCTACGGCCATCCAAATAGTACTTTATTTTTCACCTGGGAGTGAAAGACCCCAGTTGTTATCACAACACCTTTCTAGGAGAGGGAAACACTGAAAGAAAAAAAATGCCATGACTTTGGAAGCATCCGTTAATGTTGACCAGTTCTCCTTTTCGGGTAGTGTTTTGGATGCTCAGAGAGCGGGATTGATCGTGTGCAAGGCATTTCCCCACTTAAAAACTTTCAAAGCGCAGGCATTGCTTGTTCAGGATCTGTTACAAGAGATTGCAATATTCGTAGCAGAGTTTGCAGTCATCATCATGTAGGCATGTACGTACGTATGTATGTATGTATGTATGTATGTATGTATGTATGTATGTATGTATGTATGTATGTATGTATGTATGTATGTATGTATGTATGTATGTATGTAGGTACGTACGTATGTATGTATGTATCTATGTGTTTATGTGTGTATATGGACTGTACATGTGTCAGGCTGCATTTTTCTGTAAATTACATTAAGGCTACATGTATCTGTAGAATATCAACCTATTTGCGCTTTAAATTTACAAGTAGGGTAAAACATATTTAGTTGGGTTTACGTTTGGATTTTATTCAATTTATTTTTCATGGAAACGCCATATTTAACAATTCCGCCAACCTATCTAAACTGAATACTTTGTTTATCGACCCCGAACGGATGAGAGGCAATGTTGACCATAAAAGGATTTAAGAGTAAACGTCAGAGAACCGGAAAAAAATAACACAAAACATTTAATCCAACACTTTAACAACTTCATAGAGTGCGTAGTTAGGAGATCAGGTAGAATCGGTACTTCTCCGAAATGAGGGATCACAACTCTGATACCATGTGTATGTGGCTAGAATGTCTGAGGAAAGAATCGTTGGACAGAAATTACGAGCAAAACTAAACGGCAGGAGACACAGAGTTACACCTCGAGCAAGATCCATGAGCTCGGCTGGTCTCGCTTGGGCATATAGCAGGATAAATTGGAAGCGGTTGCTTCAGACAGGGTCCACTGGAAGGTGTGCTTGAGGACTCTGTCCCCAGGACCCTCCCAGGAATAATAGATAGAAGAAGGAGAAGAAGGAGGAGGAGGCTTGAGACAGACTTTCGACGTTTTAGATATTCTGTTGTTTTTTCATATTAATTATTTCTAGATAATCCTGTGTAATGAACTTTCCCCGTTTGCAACGAGAAGGGTTCCAATCTATTCGCTCAATGGAACAGCCTGTTCAGACAAATGGCTGAACATTCTCTAGACAGTTTTCGGGGAGAATCAACAAGACATAGGATGTAACATATCTGACCTTTTGGATTATAGCTTAAATTGCCTTTTTTCCAAGCAAAGAGGATGAAAACAACAAGATATAACGTATCTTACTAATGCGAACAATGCGCCGTTGGGAATCGAACTCACAATCTTACAATCGCGAGACAAACGCTCTAATAACTAAGCTACGCGCCTTCACAAAGACGATCGTAAAACGTATCACATGGATGCTGTTTCTATTTACACATTAACACCCACGGTAAAACGTGAATGATCGGGTAAAATTATGAAACATCTCAACTAGCTGAAATATTTATTGATTTAAGGTGTTTTTAAACCTCTAATATAGACATTTGACAAGCTCCAGAGTATAGAACCTCTATCTTTGATGGTGTTTTTGTTTTACAACTATTTTATTTATTTTTATTTTTGTTAGATCTAATTAGGTTTATTTACAATAGTTTATAACTTTTCCTTTATTTACAATAGTTTATTACCTTTCCTGAGCTGAAAGGTAAATTTATTTATTAATGTATTTATTTATTTATTTATTTATATAATTTGTTTAAGCGTCCGTGCAAAACTGGTAAGCCATAAAAGATTGAGCTGGTGCATATTACCCGTTGTATATAAGAAAAACCTAATGGGCCGAGTGAGAGAAGAAAACTAAAATGAAAAAAAGAAAAATGGGTGAAAGGAAAGACGAAGAATAGTTAAATGTTTCTTTTGTTAAGGATGATTAGGGTCGCTACGGACACCTATAAGTCCTTAAAGGAAAACTTTGCTGAGGACGTTGGGAATATGTGTGTTAAAACAACGAACCGCGTCCTCTTGAAACGTTTCCCCACCCCAACCCCCAGACACCCACACCCTACCAGACAGCCCCTCCCCACCAAACATCTCCGTCCCCACCCCACCAGGAACCATCACCCTACCAAACAACCCCTCCAACACCCCCATGGACATTGTGCAGCCTGGTCCCCAGGAGACGAAGAGGTGAGTAACTTCTTTTGCTCTTCTTTTAACTTTTCAGCACCAACATGGCCAATATAAGAGTTGGATGTGTGAATATACGCAGCCTGGAGTTGCCCTGGAAACAGAGCAAACTCTTAAACGACTCCAGGTCGCACAATATGGATGTAGTAGCCATTTGCGAGTTCAGGATACACAGCGAGCGACAGCTGGCCTCCATCTTCGACGACTTTGAGATCTACGCATCTCTCTGTCAGCCGGGGGTGGGGGAGGGGTTGCCGTTTTGCTGCGGAAACACCTGGACCTCGTAACACAGACGATACATCTGGACCCGGAGGGTCGACTGGTGGTCCAAGACGTTGACGGCAGTGAAGGTGGAGCCTTCAGGCTGGTGGCCGCATATGCCCCATCCGGGACACTGTGGCCAGACTTCTTCGAACGTCTAGAGACTTTTCTGGGAACGTCCCGCTCCTTGCTTTTAGTGGGGGACTGGAATGGAATCCTAGATGCACGTTGGGCCTATGTGGGAGCATGTCCCGATAAAGGGGAGTGTAACAGCCTCAAACAGTAAAATCGGCCGATTTGACCTGGCCGATAGATATCGACTAGATTTTCCGACTGTGCCACTGTGGACGTGGACTAATCGCAGCGGAACATCTAGATCGTACCTAGATAGGGTTCTAGTTAGAAATAAAGATAGGGACATGTTAAGCTGTCCACAAATGTTCATGGTTGCCTATTCAGATCACAAACTAGAGATCTGCATGGTCAACCTTGATAGAACCCATAGACAACGATCCGGCTACTGGAAGCTGAACTTGTCGTTATCGACATGCAAAGACTACAGTAGACGGATTAGCACTTTAGTTAAACAGCACTTGACAGGGGCTATTGTCAACAACAGATGGTGGTACTCTCTCAAGAGGGCAGTTAGATTAGACTTGTTAGTTTTTAGTAAAGAATTAGCGTTAAATAGAAATAGGAGTGAGAAGGAACTGATAGATAAAGTAGAAGAGGCAATTAGAAGTGGCAACCTAGCCAGCGTGCTAGCAAGGAGAACGGCCTTGGACCAGTTCTTCGACGCAAAGCACGAGGGCTGCGTTGTCAGAAGCAAAATACGTGCTCTGGGTAACGAGGGAGCCAAAGCTGTTAGCTGCTCCTGGGTGATGGAGGCGAAAAGTAGCAACAAGTCCACGTTTCGCTCTTTGAAGGACCAAGACGGACGCGTGATACGTGAGCCGAAGCAGATGTGCGCGGCCTTTCAGCGGCACTTTGCTCAGCTGTTCGGGCAGGGCGGCGCGCCGGAAGGGGCTATGGATTCCGGTCAATACCTTGACGGCCTACCGCGACTCTCGGACAGCGAGGCGAAGTTCTGAGAAAAGCCGCTTTCAGCCGCTGAGATAGTGGACGCTCTGAGCCAATACGGCAAACGCAAATCTCCAGGTCTCAACGGTCTACCCTACGAATTTTACGTAGCAATGCCGGATTTGATCTCCGGTGTCCTGGAAGCGGTCTACTGCAACTGGCAGCAGAACGGGAGAATTCCCAGTTCTGTGACCAGGGGTGTAGTCACACTAGTCAGGAAGGACGAGAATAAGGTGGATGACATAGGCAACTTCCGGCCCATAACTCTGCTAAACACAGAGTTACAGATTTTGTACAAGATGTTGGCAAAGAGGCTGGCGCTTACCGTCGAAAACCTGGTGGGAGAAGGGCAGACATGCGCAATCCCGACCAGGTCCATATACGACAACCTCCACCTCATGCGATGCATCATAGAGAGGGTAGGGTGTAAACCCGGCTTCGGTGGGGCCCTGATCAACTTGGACCAGTCTAAGGCTTTCGATAGGGTTGACCATCGTTACCTGGATGCGGTGCTCGAGGCGGCAGGCTTCGGACTCGTGTTCAGGGGCTGGATTGCTGCAATGCACAACAGCAACACATGCTCAAGGGACAAGGTGAATGGGTACTTCCCAGAGCCGTTTGCAATCACGCGATCCATTCGACAGGGATGCCCTCTCTCCTCGCTTCTATACGTACTGACTCTCGAGCCACTACTGCCGAAGTTGGAGCTATTGCAGGGAATCCCTCTGGAACCGGGACTGACGAGCACCTCGCAAATCGAGGAAGTCGGCACCTTACTGAAGGAATACGAAAGGTTCACAGGAGCGAAGCTGAACCGGGACAAGTCCATCGGTTTGCAACTCGGATCGTGGAGAGGCAGACCGATGTCTTCCGATGTCGTCGTCGGACGCTGGACGGAAGGACCGGTAAAGCTGCTCGGGGTCTGGTTTGGTCCGAACCTCCAGGTGGAGAAGAACTGGAAAGAGGTGACGGCCAAGGTGTTTGCACTCACTCAGAAGTGGGCCGAGCGCAAACTATCTTTGAAAGGTTGAGCGGAGGTGGCGAACACTTTTATAGCGTCCGTCATCTACTACTGCTTGACCGTCGTGCCTTGTCCAGCCAAAACGCTCACCAAAATGGAGCGCGCGCTCTTCCAATTACTTTGGAGGAAGCGGGCTCCTTTGGTGAGAAGATCCATCTGCTGCTAACAACCTTCAAACGGAGGGCTGGGGGTGCAGTGGCTGACGATGCGCAAATACTTACTCAGGCTGCGGCACCTCTACGTATTCCTCACCGGACAACCGGTGTGGGCCCCGTTCATGAGGCGAGCATTCCCACGACTCGTCTCACTGACCGAGCTGCAGTCCTGGGTCAAGCAAAGACCGAGGAAAATGGGTGACTGGCACATCGAATGTACTCAGGCGCTCACAGCCCTCTGGCAGGCGGACCCGGCGATCAGTGGAGACTCCACTTCATCATTCTATAGAGGGTTGGTGGGCAGCAAGTGCGACGACGATCTCGGAGAAACTCTGGGCGTTGAGGAAGAGGAACTGGCCAGTCTGTTCGTTATATCCTTCCGCCCGGGATCTATGCACAACTTTCAAAGGTCCCTGGCCTGGCAGTGCTACTGAGTAGCTTTACCAGTTCGAGACAAGCTCTACAGACACGGGCGCCCAGGCAGGGACCCTTCGAAAAAGATCTGTCCGAGATGCGTGCGCGACGAGGAAACCGTCGCACACGCATTTGTACACTGCCCGGGCGTTACCAACCTGTGGGGCTATGTAGAACGGCTATTGTCGTGGGTGGAACCGATCCAGTTGACGACCGAGTCCATTGTCATAATCAAACTGCCACCCTCCTTCAAAACGAAGGAGAGGCGATTTTCCTTTGTGCGATAGCTATGGCGAAAGAGGTTGTATGGTGGACAAGGTTAAAAGGGCTGAGGTCAGGCACCTTTCTCTCCGGCCATCAACTGATTCTTTTTTTCAAATACCACTTTGGAAGAAGAATCAGGATGGAGAGAGAGGTGCTGTACCCCAGCAAGTTTTATGAAAGGTGGGTGAAAGTAGCGATAATGGCCCGAGTGAATGGGCCTTCTCTCAATATCAGCCTGTAGGTTGAGGAAAATGAGGAAGAGAGAAAAGGGGTACAAACTCTTCGTACTTCTGGAGATGAGGGTTGCACATTTTTGGGGAGGTATGTGTTACCCATATGAAATGTCTCCCCCTATTGGGGAAAATCGATTAACATTTACATTTGTGATAATATTTTACCCGTTTTTATTGTATGTAAACTTCACCTTTTGTATTTGTCCCCTTCTTTTGTGCCCCTGTGGCTAATAAAGAAACATATCTATCTATTTATCTGTTTATCTATCTGACTATGGTATCGAATACAATGTATTATGATATAATGTAATATAATATAATATAATATAATAGTTCAAATTTTCTATCTATATATATAAAACTGATGATGTGTGTGTGTATGTCCGTACCCACATAACTTCTCCATCCTATCCGCCTTCTCCATCCCCGGCGGACAGGATGGAGAAGGCGTTTCCCCGGAGGATGGTAAGGGTGATGCGCTGGAAGAGCCATTCCAACTCGCGAGGCTCACACATGCGGCTGGTCAGCTCAGCGCCTATGGTTGTGAATAGGGTGGTAGCCCTAGGGCCAAGGACACCAGAATTCCTCACTGCCAAGGGCACGACCGCGAATCTGTCGGAGAGCGACCGGCAAGAAATCGTTCTCTCGCTCCACATAACGGCGTAATTATCCTCGCTTTTTCCCCATTCATTGCCAGGGAACGTCTTCACGAACCAAAGTATCGTCTTCCTGTTTTCCTTCGGTTGTAACGTTTTTCGAAATATTTACTTTTGCGTCCACCGATTGATTGTTTTTTAGTTTCAGAAGATCCCATTAAGAGTGAAAGCAGCGATTCTTTGCTTAAACTTTAATCCGTTCTTATAATATATATATTCTAAATCATATGCTTTCAGTTCCTTAGAGGAGTAACATCACACTCTTGATGTGAGCATATAAGTTCTGGAGTTCGCAACCGATTTTATCCAAACTTAGCACATGGGCTACGTATATTCTACCGATGAATTTGAACACTCAGAATTGGCACATATTGAGTAGGGGACCCCTGGAGACAGGAACACGTTTTTGGAAAAAGCTGATGATTTTGTACAATTATAGTTTTCGAAGAAGCACTGAAGTATTGACATAAATGCTATACATGACTGCTATTTAATACCTGAGCAACGCCTGGTACCTCTGCTTGTAATATATATATTTCTAGCTATTATGCTTGGTGGGTTCTAGAAAATAACGGCACCCCCAGCCCTACCAGCCCTTTAAAAGCCTATTTTAGAATGCTCTCTCTTTCAGACGGGTCATTTTTGTATTAAATCTAATGATGCCATTCAATGTTTGTATAGTCTCGAGAAGAATGTAATGGTGATTCCAAACGACCTGTTCGTGATATGAGATAATTTAAAGGAATACGGACTGTTTGAAGCCAACAAACTCTCTTTGTTTGTTAATCCTGTATAAGAATAGATTTCAGTCTTACTATAAAAGGAATTGGTGTTATAGATTCTTGGTGATTTGAAAGGATTGTGATTTCGATCTACTTGGATCTCATCCACAATCTTAACCAGATTGTATAGATTAGTGTCGGTATTTGGAAGTAATCTCACTCTAGTTTCGATTTAACTGTAAATAAGTGAACTAAATAACCTGACATAGCACGCAATATATCATTTTACCTATTCTAGATAGGAACATATATTACTATAAAAAAGATATATTTATTTCTGTGCATTATGTTGATCTATGTAATGTTTCTTGTAACTGTTGTGTAGTTTTATTATCTAGATTTCTTAGATAGAATCCGAATAGAATAGTGTGCATTTAAAGCCATCTACATTTGTTGTCTTTCTTATGAGTTATTCAGATACGAGAACTCTGCGAAATCAGAGACGAAGCATGACAATCTTATCTTTATTGATAACATTTCCATAAACTCAAGATTTTTCATATTCATAATTATGAAATTCTTGAATTAGAATTCTCAAGGTTTTCTATTATCTGTTGAAATGCCTTGATGAGCCAAGTAGGTGAACAAAAGATATTTGATAATTTCCTGTGTACTTTTGTTTGATATATTGTTACTTAATAATCATATCAAATTATTAACTAATATGGTAGTATATGCTAAGCTGAAATCATGTATTCACACATATGTGAAATGGTTGTCACGAAAATGTTCGATTAATATAACCACCTGTTCGTAAAATTAAGTACATGTGATTGAACATTACCATAGATTCATGTACCGTTAACGTAATTCTTAGGGAGATTCAGCATGAAACTGTGCGACAAGGCTGTCTCTTTGAATTACAGGTGCAGTCGATAAGACAGATTGCGAAATAGTTGCCGTTTATTCCATTTCCACCATAAGGATGGGTCCACCCTAAACTATGGTAAGTGATATGTTGGGAAAGTTTAACTTTTTGGGTTGTATTAATGGCAAGTGGACTCTTGCAATCAATATGATATATAATTTAGGCTCATGATCACTAATTTAGGGGAGTGTTATGTGGATTAATTCGACTCCAGTACACGACTGGTACATTATTTTATCAGTCTCTTGTAGGAGGAAATACAAATTTGACCTTGGCATCATTTGAACTCAGAACATAAAGGACCACAAAGCATTTGTTTCACACACTAAGGATTTGTCCAATCCATGACCCTTCCCTGTCGTCAATACTGACGGCAATAATGATAAATATATTTCATTTTTGATGTCCACGTTTAATATGACATATATACCAAGATTATCAGATATATGAATAATCATACAAACGGAAAAGAATCGCGTAATAGAAGCCCTATGGCTTATGTTGGTTACTAACAAGTGAAAGTGATTATCGATGATAATAATATTTTAATAATATATTTCTACGATATAATTAAACAAATGCCCATTATGTATGTACAATTAATATGCAGGATTAAATGTACCAGTAACTCAGAAGACAAAACTATTTACAGGGACAAATATAGGGTTAGAACGCATGACGTTGTGGTTGGAAATCAAATTTCTTATTGTAGAGACATGATTCAGATAGGAAATTCATTGTATGTCTGTGGGTATGAGCGCGAATGTTTGTGTGTATAAATTTTATTGAGTTAAATATATACACACATATACATGCGCACTTACACACATGCTGCTTACCAAGTAATTTATTTGTTAATGTAACTAATTTAGCATCGTCTATTTACCAAAATGTACGTAACTGTGTTTGTATCTATGTATGTACGTATATCAGGTCGCTCACCAGCGCTACTGGTAATATGTAACCCAGTGCAACCTGTACATGTCGGGTCATCGGTGACTAAACCGGCAACCCCGCTAAGCTTTCTTGGTGACGAGCGTGACTCTGGACACACCCTGGATGAAAAACAAAACCCATCAAAGGGCGGAAGAACTCAGGGGTATCAACGTTTTTTTTATGTGCGGGGACTGGGGTGACTCGTAGCCTTCATTAAGACATCTTTCTAGGAGGAGGTGACTCTCATATAAATCCTGCGACTTCGTTTGCATCCAATGATGCAGATCATTTCTTCCTTTTTGGGCAAAGGCATTCGATGTTCAGATAGTGGGAATGGCAAAGCCTTTCCTCACTTTAAAATGTTTCAAGCACAGGCATCACTTGATATGTGACATTTTTTGCGATATATGGTATTCCTGGCGAGTTAGATGAAACATAGAAACGGACAAGTGTGTAGGCACAAAGAAGTGACTGGACGGAGGAAATAAAGAGAGTCAATGTATAAGACAAGTTCACATTCATATCTTCACCCTCATCAGCTGTCATACCATCAAATATGGTTTTGCACGTTTTAACTGAAAGTGCTATTTTAAAATTGCTGTATCATGCAAAAGAAAAATAAATATTTCTGCTGGTATGATGTGTGTGTGTGATAAAACAAATAGAACAGGTAGATAGGCAGACGGGTTAAAGAATGAAGTAATATGTGTCCTATCGACACTAAGCCACCGCTAGGAAAGACACCAAAACGTAATTGAGCACCCTGTGAACAAAGTTTGCACATGTTCTGATCATCATAAAAAACTCTGTTACTGTTTAGCTATCGCGAGAAGAGATGCACGACGGACCTTGTCCAGAAATTTGCGAATTACTCGACCAGCATTGGCGCCCTGGTGTCCATCTCCCTGCATTCCTCTCGTCGTCGCTCATCTGCTCCCTGCTCTCCTGAAACCTCTTGTGCCAGCGGAAAACAGGTGCCCGACTCAAGAAAGTTAGTCCGTAAGCTGTTTTGAGTATTTCATAGGCTTCTGCATCGTTTTTGCCGAGTTTGACACAAAACGTTATTGCATATCAAGCCTCCAAGCTGCCCCCACATCCCGACTACATTGTGGAACCAGTCAGCTGTGACAAGACGTGTATGACGGGTAATGTTTAAAGTGGTGTAGCGGCCCGAATGTTCAACCGAAAAAAAAAAAGATTTGGCATGTTAGTTTATTATAACCTTAACAATAATGTATTAGAGTAACATTTACATAGAACAATTAAAGTGCCTGGAAAGACAGCCTCAAAACTTCTTGAGTGCTCCTCGTGTGTGTATATATATATATATATATATATATATGTAGGAGGTGAGTTCTATTGTTGATTTAAAACTGTTTTATATGTTGATTTAAAACTGCACTATCCACAAGTGTTTTTTAACCTTCATATCATGTCCTATTTTATCTGATGAAAACACAAATGTTATTGCATGATGATATTTGTTTTTGAAATGCGCATAATAAAATACATGGAACTCATTTAACCATCTTTTGATCTGATATATTATATATATATATACACACACATCAAATAATGGTAGTTAAGTTGGGATTAAATCACCATAATTGTTTATTGTATTATATATATTTCTGTTACATGGTTATTCATGTGACTTCATCAGATGTTTACGCAACCATTAGTGCAGTTATGCAATCATTGTGATATGTGGCTGGCCATGCACGTCCATCCAGTAGTGAAGTGGTTCGGCATATAATGAAATACACAATTATAGTCATTTAACCCCGTCTCAACTACCATTATTTGATGCCGAAGTTAACTTTGCCTTTCATCCTTACGGAGTCGATACAATAAAGTACCATAATGCACTGGGTCATTGCTGGCCTTGCGGCAAATGTAGGAAAAGTAGAAATAGTTATTTAATAAATGAATACTCCGTCACTCATTATCCCCTACCTGGGATAAACTAATGACGTGTAATGCTTTCATTCGCTAGGACCTGCTTATCATCGGGAAGTTACTACCTAACAACTAAGATGAACAACACTCTTGTACTATATATATATATATATATATATATATATATATATATATATATATATATATATATATATTCAGAGGTACCATCTGCCATCTGTTTAAGTCTGTATTGACATGTTTAATGTGAAGAACATGAAAAGAAAACTAACAAGATATATTTATACCGTGTGAAAAATGTGTAATTAATCAATGACAAACACTATTTATATTTTGAGGACAATACGGAAGACAACACTGAACATATTTCGATATTTTCATTTGAATGTATGTGTATGGATCCATAACACCTGATGGATTTGCAATGGCGCCGTAATTACATACAGGGTTATATGGGTATTTTTAATCATGGCGGAGCCCATTTCCTATCCAAATCTGGACACTGCAGATTTCTTCCAGAGAGAGGAGGGGGGGGGGGGGGAGAGGGGGGGAGAGGGGGGAGGGGGGGGGGGAGGAAGAATGGACCCCAATACTAGACCGGTACTTTATTTATCGCCCTCAAAATGATGTAAGGCAAATTCTCTTGAACAGAGGGGGTGAAATAGAGTATCACATGAATGCTTTTTACAAGAGGCATTAGTAATACTGTAGAATTTAAACATGATCTGCTCTCATCACCAGATTATTTCCCAACAGAGTCACTCACCACTTTGTGCTTTACTAATAAAGCTATAAATCTATGTTATCTATGAACCGGTAAATCATGGTGCAGCTGCAGGAGCGGGAGACATCGTCCTGACGAGTACCAGTTATGTTCAAAATGCATCGACGATTGGTCCCCTTGCTCTTGCCAGGCACCGCCTGGTGGCGTTAGCGGCTAGTTGGTTATTCATAGCTACGGCTTTCTAAATATTTATTTATAAACATACCATATTTCTTTAGAAATACCAAATACAAATGCTTATTTGTATACAGCTATGTTCGAAGCTAAATTCTAATTATCTATATATATCATATATATATATATATATATATATATATATATATGCAATCTCTCTCTCTCTCTCTCTCTCTCTCTCTCTCTCTCTCTCTCTCTCTATATATATATATATATATATATATATATATATATATATATATATATATATATATATATATATATATATATATATATATATATATATATATATATATATATAATATAAGTTAAAACAATGAAATAAAAATCAAGTCATTAGAGATATACTTCACGGCTTTACGATCGTTTCTAGGTGATGATAATACATTGTTGGTATACTTCGTTATTGTTCTATGTAAGGTTAGTTACAAAATATCAGATAAAGAGAATATTTACTTACATGCATATCACCAGCTGTAATATATATATATATATATATATATATATATATATGAGAGAGAGAGAGAGAGAGAGAGAGAGAGAGAGAGAGAGAGAGCAGTAGTAACACAACAGTTAGTTCCCCATGTCGAGGACAATTGTTTTACCTTATGCGGATCTTCAGCTCGTACTGGTCATGGTTATACGAAACAGGAAGAACAACCGTATGAACACGCATAAGGTGAAACAATTGTTCTCGGTATGGTGAACTAACTGTTGTCTTATTACTTCTACCAAACTCGTCCCATGGACCGAGTGCTCTACCATTACGGATATTACCTTCCAGCCTTCTACCTGTCTCTCTCTCGCTCCCCCCCCCCCTCTCTCTCTCTCTCTCTCTCTCTCTATATATATATATATATATATATATATATATATATATATATAACAAAGAAGGTGTGGCAGGATACCATGTGGGCCATAACGCACCCGAGTACTTGATAATTAGCGCAGTAGAGTTGGTAATAGGAAAAGAAACTGGACCCCTACGGCTGAGCGCCGGCCGTTTCGACAGCTAGATCCGAACTGTTCGGATCTAGCTCTCTAAACGGCCGGAGCTCAGCTGTCGGGGACCTGAGTTGTTTCTTATATATATATATATCAGGTTAATATGAGTAAGTTAAACAATTTTTCACATTTTTCATTGTTTTGTTTTGATTTACGCTCTAATTCCTGCTATTAATTTTCTCTCTCACTCACTTATTGAATCGTTTAAGTTGTGAAATAGACTGGTTTACGCACGTGGCTGGTCTCTAACCAGCACGCTACTCTATATCGCTGTGTAATGGATGTTGGCATTTAATTCCCGGATAAAGGTTTCAGACACTATCACTGTTATATCGCGATCCTCTTGCCATGGGACTTGGAGACTAGAGCCGAATGATACCATTCTATTATACAACGACATGAGACTGCTTTTTCTAATAACCAATTTTTCACTATCTTATTAATTTGTGTTTGAGCCACGTTGGCTGAGAGCTTATGACGGGAGCAGAAAGATTTGTTTTCTAATCTCCTGCCATCACGGAAATTTATAAATCGGTGTCCGATCGAGGGACAGCATTATATCAGATTCCAGTTACTAATCACTTTACTGTGACGGCCGTCACAAGCAGTCATAGCCGGCATGGACTGGAGTCGAATTCTGTCGATCGATTGGTTATTGGTTAGGCGATACCCGCTGATGAAGTCACATGCACCGATTATGCATTGTTGCATATTATATGTAGACGGAGGGTGCAGTGCACCCTACTGCTGCATTAAGTGTGGCAGAAACTCGAGTTCGGGAACTACTATAGGTACCCGTTTACGTGTGTTGTATTGAAGAGAATAACTGTGTGTATACCCTGGGAGTGTATTTTACATTACCTATTGAGTACGCTGAGGTGCAACCGGTCCGTCCTAGCATTGATACCTATGCTGGGTCCGTCAACCTCTTCTTCTTATATATATATATATATATATATATATCATTAGAAAGTGAACAACACAAAATACAACTACTCCATTACCAAAGGTTTGTGGATCACAGACGATAATAATATAATATACGTCTGGATGGGTCGTCAGACAGAGATGTTATATCAGACAGAGTAGTTATATTTTGTGTTGTTCCCTTTCTAATTAAATAGCTCTGTTCTATACATAGAGCACCATTTTTCCTTTGATTTTGCTTAGGAATTACCAAACATATATATATATATATATGTAGTATATATATATATATATATATATTATATATATATTACAGAATAAGCAAAACTATGTTCAAAACATTTTATTGCTGACAATCGTTTCTTCCAAACTTTCGTTTGGAATCATCGAAGCACTAGCAAAGTTTAGACATATAATTAACCTCCTATTCCACAGAACAATTGTAAAGATACGTAGATATTAGTGTCGTCATTAACAGTGTCACTCTCTGAAAACTAGGAATAGACCATATACACTTCAATGGGAAGTAATAGATAGGGCCGCATCGTATAAACCCCCGAATAGATTATGTAACCCCTGTCTCCTAGAGACTCGCACTATAATCTATTCAAAGCTAAACCTTTTAAATAGAAGATCAGAAATTGTTTCCATGTGCCAACACTACACTCTTTCCACAACTTAAAACCTAGCTGCTAGTATATAACAATGTCAGATCTGGATACCTCACCACCGTTAACACTTTACTTCTAGGTTTTATCAGCATATAATTACCCCCACAGTATCACAGTCTATGATCAGCTCATTCCTCCACTTATCTCCTGTTTATCTCAGATCTTATACTCTACAATAACTATTTGGAATAAACATAAAGTTACCAACACTATTATAACTGCCAAGGTTAACTTTGCCTTTCATCCTTACGGGGTCGATAAAATAAAGTACCAGTAATGAACTGGATAACTGTGGCCTTGTGCCAAAAGTAGAAACAATTATTATAACTGCAATATCTTCCTTACTAATATTTCATTCATTCAATTAATATATGGATAGGTAGTGATAAAATGAGACCTTTAAAATATTATATAGAAAAAAGATTGTAAATAAAGTTAAATATATAAATTTAAAAATAAATAACATTATATAAAATGATTCACTTATAACATAATATATTGTATATTAACACATAGAATTTAACTAATTGGAGTTGTAAACAACTATACATTTTTCTCTTATACACAATTTAATCGCCAATTACCTCCCCTTTCCCATTAGCTCCCCTTAGTGTAGATCTCTAATCACTTCCTGAAATTAAACCGTTAGACAGATCACTCCAGAACAATTCTAACCCTTGATAAGATTGTAATAGGACCAATATACAATCCATAGTTGTAGCTACTGATAAACATTTACTAAAAGATAACCAATGTAATGGAAAGGAAAACCTTGATATTAATTGTTTCTACTTTTGGCACAAAGCCAGCAATTACCCAGTACATTACTGGTACTTTATTTTATCGACCCCCATAAGGATGAAAGGCAAAGTTAACCTCTACGGGATTTGAACTCAGACCGTAAAGGGACGTAACTATGCTAGAAAGCATGGCGTCCAACCCTCTACCGGTACTGCCAATTCACACAAAACATGCACATTTGAACATTACCGGAACAATTATCACATTGCTTCCACCATAAACTTCATAGAAACTGCTTTTCATACCCACGCATCTCTGTCTGCTTAATATGCTTTTATACCTGTATTGTATTATGTGATACCTTTGTCATACTGTGATATATATGCTTAGTACCATTGCGTGTTTCTCACATGGTTATTCTGTAAATGCCTAATACCTCTGTACTCTTTCTATACGTTTGCATATGTACCGCTAATGTCCTCATTTTGCGAGTAACTTTCTTCTTTAAATCTTCTATTATTGTTGTATTATTCTTTTATAATCTTTGTCGCATCCACTGATACTGACCACATCATCTTCACTATTTAAATATGACACTGTTAATGATAACACTAATATCTACGTATCTTTACAATTGTTCTGTGGAATAGGAATTTAATTATATTTCTAAACTTTGCTAGTGCTACGATGATATCAAACGAAAGTTCGGAAGAAACGATTGTCAGCAATAAAATGTTTTGAACATAGTTTTGATTATTCTGTAATTTATATTCCGGCTCTGTAAAACATCTGATGTATTTACATTGAGCTATTTTTCTTACTGGTAATAAGGTGGTAATGAATTACTGACCTCTCCTGTTTATAATTATATATAGTGTATATATAAGTATAAATATTATATATATATATATATAAATATAAATTTAGCGAGAATCGCATTTCAGCGGGTAGAAATTAGCGAAACGCAACTTCCATTTTGTGTAGACAAGCGCTTCATGGATATGAAGATACCAGAGCTATAAACATAAGTTAAAAAGGTCATACAAACTGAGACGATGGTTAAGAAGCCATTAACCACCATATATTTATATATGGGATAACAAATTATCGTTATAGGTAATCCAGTTAGAGGTTGTGAGTACTCTGTATTGTGGATAGTTTTAATGTATGGCGTTGTTTGACTCTACAAGAGGATTCTTTATTTAGGTAGCGAATTCTATTTTGTAGTGTGCACTTATCCGGTAAGTGGCAGAATAGATGCCTGGAATCAAATATAGTGTACCTGTCTACTATCATTTCGGGCAACTTAGCATGGCATTACATAGGTTCTACGGCAGGGGAATTCAAAAC
>OZ024740.1:43793369-43800869 GCA_964016885.1 Eledone cirrhosa
GTGGCTACTTTGCAAAAACACTACATCATAGAGATGCAGTATTTCTGTGAGGTTAGCCAACTAATGTTTCTTATTTCTGCGCAGTCGAAAATGTAGAGTAATATTGGGTATTTATATTTTTTTTGTTTATGTCTAATGTTTCTTCTTTCTTTATAATGTATTATATATATATATATATATATATATATATATATATATATATATATATATACTAGCAGAGGTACCGGCGTTGCTCGGGTATTAAATAGCAGTTGTGTATACCATTTATGTCAATACTTCAGTGCTGCTTCGAAAACTATATTTTTACAAAATCGGCTTTTTCCAAAAGGGGGTTGCTGCCCCCAGGGGTCCCCTACTCAATATGTGCCAATTCTGAGAGTTCACATTCATCTGTAGGTCAAACGTAGCCCATGTGTCAAGTTTTGTGAAAATCGGTTGCGAACTCCAGAAGTTATTACGTTTTGTGGCATTGCACTGCAGTGCTTCAGTCAACTCCAAGAAAGTGGTTAAAGGAAAAATGAAAATGCCCATGACCATCCGGAGTACATAAGTAACCGACGTCTTAAGTTTGGTGAAAATACTGTAGAAATGCATAAGGTTTATACATACCCGTGTGTGTGTGTGTGTGTGTGTGTGTGTGTGTGTGTGTGTGTGTGTGTGTGTGTGTGTGTGTGTGTGTGTGTGTGTGTGTGTGTGGGTGTGTATGTGTGTGTGTGTGTTTGTGGGTGTGTATGTATTTGTGTGTGCGTATGTATGTGTATGTCCGTCGGGGCATACGTATGTACTGGCCTAAATCTTCACTATTTACTTTTACTATTTTAATAACCTCTGTCATTTTGGTTTTTAATTTTATTTACACCATTCTTAAACTCCGGGGCTGGAAATCATTCTGTTATTTTAAATAGAATATTAGTCTAACAACTCCATTTATACCATAAACTTGGACATGTCTTTGTTCTTCTCGCTCCACCTAACGACGTATTATCCTCGCTTTTTTCCCGTTCATTGCCAGGGAACGTCTTCACGAACCAAAATATCGTCTTCCTGTTTTCGTTCGGTTGCAACGTTTCTCGAAATATTTACTTCCGCGTTTACAGATTACTCTCAGTTCAATTTGAATGGAAAATTCCTGTTTCATCGATTTTCTCCGTAACCATCGAAGCTTGTAGCTTGAAAGTCGACCCAACGCATCCTCGGGTCATTCTGCTTAACTGTATAAATTTTCGCTGCATTCCACCAAGCCATTTCGACATTTATCTGACTACACCTACTTACTTAAATATACAACGTCCGACCACTTCCAATTTATATAGTATATATATATATATATATATATATATATATATATATATATATAGAGAGAGAGAGAGAGAGAGAGAGAGAGAGAGAGAGAGAGAGAGAGAGAGAGAGAGAGAGAGAGAATTATACACGGGTGTGTATGATTGTGTATAGAATATTATATTAATAAAAGGAATTCCAACTTTGTCTGATTTACTCGTTTTATTTACAATCCTTTAAAATTTATATATATATATATATAATAGATGTGATTACTAGTGATATTTTGACAAGTGAACCACTGAAACTAAATAGCTATCCTAAAGGATTAATTAAATTTTGTTCATTCCTCAAACCGATGAAATCAGGCCGGTATTCGGCATTTGCAAATAGAAATGAAAATTGATATATTTCAATAATATTCCCTTAGGAATATTATATACAATAAAGTTATCTTACTCGAACAGGTCATCTACATCGATATAATAAAGAAATCTATGACCACATCATGGCCGAATAGTTAAAAAGACCTGCAATGATAAAGCCTATGTTCGATCCCACTTCGTGACATTTTAGGCAGGTATCTTTATTTTAGTCTTGAGTCGATCTCATTTCTCTTGAGTGGAATTGAATAGATGGTAATTGCTTGGAGATCAGACACTTACACGTATTTTACAACCTGGTCCATTCTAATCCCATTATAATGAGTTCTACTATAGGCACAAAGCCAGAATTTTTGGGGAAGCGAAAGTTGATTAAATCGACCTCAGGTAAAGGCGCAGGTTAGAGCAGTGGGCTTGCAATCAAACGGTTGTGAGTTCAATTCTCGGACCGGGTGAGCAAGACACTTTATTGCACATTGTTCCAGTTTACTCAGCTGTAAAAATGAGATGATAGGACTGAGGTCCCTATCATTAAATACCCCAAGACACCTCCAACGAGATTTACCTTGGAGGAGGCCAGCTGAAGCTGCATACGTGTGAGCTGTCACAAACACAGTGAATCACTGGTGCTTTATTTTATTGACCCCGGTAAATGCATGTCTTAAGGCTTCACCATTGTGTCGACAAGTGACATCATTAAGACTAACTACCAACATGCGTGCAAGGTTGCATAGGGACACTCTGTCATCAACATTTTCTGGAGACATTCTTACAATAGGAGATGGTAACCTACCTCCGGATACAGATGGACACATAGCAATTAATCACATCTGCAATGTAGTTGAAACTTTCGATGATCTCAAGGCGAGTGTATTCCCGAACTTGCGTGCTAACTATACGAATCTTGATTGGCTATGCGAAAGAGCCATTCTTGCACCCAAAAATATCACGGTTAGCTGTATTAACGATCAACTTCTTCAGCTTCTTCTTGGATGTCCACGGATATATAAATCTATTGATACTGTATGTGATCCACAGGATGCGGTCAATTATCCAGTTGAATTTCTAAATTCTTTAAATCCTCCCGGTTTACCTCCTAATACATTGGTTCTGAAAGAGGGAACGCCAGTTATTTTGCTGAGAAATATCACTCCTCCAAAACTATGCAATGGTACACGCCTTGTGGTTAAAAAACTGTTTCCACTTAGTATTGACGCTACCATTATATCCGGATGTGGAAAAGGTGAGGATGTGATAATAACAAAAATTAGCCTGACTACATCAGGCGTGGATAGTCCCTCCTTTCGCCGAACCCAATTCCCCCTTCGTGTTGCCTTTGCGATGTCCATAAACAAGTCGCAAGGTCAAACTCTGTCCGTCGCTGGAATTCAATTGGATGAACGTTGCTTTTCGCACGGACAATTCTACATTGCCTGCTGACGAGTTGGCAGTAGAGATAATCTCTTTGCGTTTGTTCCGAAAAGAAAAACAAAGAATACCAATGAATATGTCATGCAGGATATTTTGGATTATAAGTTCAAAATTTAACCATACACAGCAAAGGATGCTCTCAAAGAATAGATTTTTTCTTATTCTACTCTCATTGTTTTTTTGTTTGTATACAACTCTGCTTTCATTACAACTTTTTGTACTTTAGCAAAACTGCCTGTTTTTTTTTTACAGATTTGCAACGTGTATTGTCTTTAATCATTTGTATAACTACATTCTGTTCAGTGTTTTCCTTCATTATCAGCATAGTTTTATGTGTACAAAGATTGCACTAAATATTCGTTTGCATTATTTATTGAAGACTTCTGCTTATTTTGACAAGTTGGGGACAAATAATGTTCTTCTTTTACTTCCTAGCTGTATATTCTTAGCATAATTTCAAACTCCGGGCAACGCCGGGTAAATCTGCTAGTATATATATATATTATAAGAACAGATTAAAATTTAAGCCAAGAATCTCTGCTTTCACCCTTAACGGAATCTTCTGAATAATATTTTATATATATATATATACACACACACACGATCTATATTATAATTCTGCGTTTTGTGAATAATCATTGTATGTTTTGAAGAGTTTAGAATAATATTTATTTCACCATACATACGGTGTTTCAAAGGCATTTAAAACGTGGTTGAGTCCATTCCCTCTTCATGTCTGAATACAGCAGATTTCTTCCAGAGTAGAGAGTGAAAGAAAGGAAGAGAGAAAGAGATATTGAGGAAGAATCGACCACGGTACTTGAATGGTAGATTTTTATCGACGTTGACCGCAGCATGATTTGAACTCAGAAAGTGGATAACCGGAACGTCTACTGCCAAGCATTCTTCAAACGCTTTAACGATCCTGCCAGTTCATTGGCTAATTTTGAATAATACCGAGGGAATATGTATTATATGTTTGAAGTGTTTAGTATAATATTTCGTTCTGTATATATATTAAGTCTTTATAGCAAGAAATGCGGTTGCAAGCTGTTTGAGAACGGATGCGCAGATATAAAGCACGGATCAGACAGGAACAGTGAGAAGAATTAATAAAGGTAATAAATTTGATATCAAGATGCAATGGAATTGAAAGTAATCACATAAATATAAATATTCTGTATATTTTCCATATAGTTTTGTGTAAATTAATTGGATATAATGTAAAGTAATTAAAATAAAATATTACGTAATAAGGAATACGCAATTGTATATTGATTCTGCAGCTTCAATAGAAGTAAAAGTAACGAATAATATATATAGAGAGAGAGAGAATAAAAGAGAAAACACAGGTAAACATTTAAAAAAGGATTTTATCCGGGTATTTACGACCGTTTCATTGGTAAGTGCAACTTTATATTGCTATACTGCAAACAACAGCCACTCAATAATAATTGTTGTTCACCTCCAAATTTTCAAAATAATGAATAAGTTACTCGTAAAAGGTTCTTAATATAAAAAAAACAACAATTTTTTGGAATTGTATTTACTAGTATAGAGAGAGAGAGGAAGGGGGAGAATTATTAGGAAGTAGAGGAACAAACGGATTAGTAGAGAGAGAGAGGAGAAGGGGAGGAAGAATTAGGAAGTAGAGTGACAAACGGAGATGGAGGGAGGGGTAAAGGTGGAAGGATTCCTCGATCAGTTTTGATTCGTAGACTTGATGTCGTCAATTTACAGTGTAGGAAGTTAAAGAGAATTAAATTGTTTATAGTGGGAGGAAGAGAGAGAGAGAGGAGGAGTGGAGATAAATATATATATAAATAAAAATAAAGGGGGAAAAAGAAAAGAAAAGAAAAGAAAAGATAACAAAAAATGGAGAGAAGAAAAGAAGAAAACGAAAAAAGAGAAAAGGAATGAAGGGGGAGGGAGGGAGGGACATAGGCATTGGTTATTGTGGGTAATTAAAGGGGTTAGATTCAATAAGAGCGTAGAAAGTCTAAGTATATGCAGTTTGTCAGGTGGTAGTAAGAGGTTAAGGGTTCGATTTGTACTTGTAGTGCGAACATCTTTCTTTGAGTCTATGGTTACAATAAATTGATCTTTCGATTTTATTGTTGAATAACTTATTTTTCGAACTCAAAATGTGGAACAGCTCAAGGTCACATAACCGACAGCTTCTCATACCACTCCGATATGGGGGCGCGTTCGATAATTTTTTCCACTTCAGGGTGTATTGATGGTTACTTTCCCTCAGTTGCTAGGTCTTGTTCGCAAGGGTAGTTACATAACGATGCTGGGAATGTTTCCTTGCGTAACGGTGTGTATACCAACGGGCTTTAAATGTATTCCCAGTCGGTCCGATGTAATACCATTTCTGGTTGTCTGATTCTATTGTGCATTGGTAAACCAGGTTAGACTGCATACATTCATTATGTATTTCAGGTAGGTGGCAATTACAATTCTTGTCATGGGCAACTTTGGCCTTATTGGTGGGCTGCGATGCCTGTACAAGTGTGTTACATTTTGTTTGCCTATTCGTGGGTAGTTGTGCATTAGATATTCTGTTGTGTTCAATGGTAATTGTATTGTTATTGTTATAAATTTGTGTTCCGGTGTTGGTACGTATGTTTTTAGCATTAAGCATCTTAATGTGTGCCTCTATGTTTGGTGCAGTGGAGTAAGATAGTCTAATAGATTTGGTGTTAAGGATTTTGCTAAATCTATGTGAATCTGGAAGTGCTTATTTATTATTCTAAAGAAGGCAGAGGGTAGGTTGGTACTAATAGAAGTGTTAAATATGGGGTTATACCAAATATATTTTCTACTGCGTGACTGTTTGATTTTGATGTTGTATTTCTATTTTCAGTATAATTTGTAGTTCTATGCGTAAATGTGTGTGTGCTTCTGGAATTTGTGTTATGCCTGTTCGTGTGTGCTTTGCGGTGGCTTTCATCTATATATTCTATTCTATCTAGGTGGCCTGCCTTGTCTAGTGCGGTATTGTAGTACTCCGCTTGTTCATTGAAGATCTGTCGGTTAGACGAGAAGCGGGAGATACTAAGGCATATGCTGCGTGGAACGGATTTAATTATGGAGAATGGGTGGTTCGAATTACAGTTGATGTATGCTAAGTTTTCATTAATCTTGTGAAAAGGTCTTATAAGTCCTGTATTTAGGTTAAGCGTCGTGTCTAGAAAGTTAACTATTTTAGTGCTATATTCATACGTTATGCTAAGGCCTAGTTTCCCGAGAGTCTTTCTAATATTCTTACGCAGTCTTTCTATGCTCTGGTTATATATGGTTCTTAAGTAGGAGAAGGGCGTCGTCTCTGTAGATTCCACCGTGAAGATCCCTCTGTAAATTATGGGCTATGTAAATACCTACTAAATCTGTGACTTGAGCCGAGTCATTAGCCCCCATCATGATATCAAAGTTATTTAATCTATCCTTACGTTCCCAATAGGCGTTTTCAAATTTAATTATTGTTTTCCTAGCAGCTAATATAATTTTCCTCTCGTCGTCTGTCAGGTCAGAATTGGCTTTGGCGAATGCTAAGGCTTTATCTAAGGTATTGGGTGATATAGAGTAATAGTCGTTAATGTCACATTGTATAAACTTAGATACTTTTTTGTTAGCTATATTGTTAAACCATTTAATTGTTTCGGTAGTGTTACCCCATAGTTTAATCACTAGTTTATTCTTCTTTTGTCCTATCACTCTGTCTAATATATGTTTACTAATTTTCCCAATATCCGATTTGGACGGGCATATAAGCCTAATTGTGGGGTTATAATCAAAATTTATCTTATGGTCCTTATGTGGGGGTACATGGCCTAAGTGGCTCCGTTCTATCCTCTATTCCTAGGTGTTTGACTATATTGTGTGCCTTGTTGTTGATGTTTATCAATGCCGTCTCGTTAGTTTTTCTGTATTTCCTATGTAATTCCTTCCGTATGAAGCTATTGTATGTATTAATATCCATCGTATACACATTTGAGGTTTTGTCCGCTTTGTTTGACAATTCATTATTCATTATTTTAAAAATTTGGAGGTGAACAACAATTATTATTGAGTGGCTGCTATTTGCAGTATAGCAATATAAGGTTGCACTTACCAATGAAACCGTCGTAAATACCTGGATAAAATCTTTTTTAATTATTACCTGTGTTTACTCTTTTATTCTTTATACTCCAAGATTGTACGTGATTCTGACAACCTTGTGGGGTTACCCCTAACCGTACGTTGAAACCATCCATGAAACTGGCTATTTTAACCACGAACTGGATTACAATAAGCAATTTTCTGGTTCCCTAACTATATATATATATATATATATATATATATATATATATAAAGTATTGTAGAGTTTGTTATTGCATATTTTGTATAATTTATTGCACCGACA
>OZ024740.1:43810869-43838369 GCA_964016885.1 Eledone cirrhosa
TATATATACATACATGCACACATATATATATGTACGTATGGGTTTACCAAACATTTATTATAATGTTCGGTTTGTTTGTAAACAAACAGCCCGAATTAAGCCGTACAGTGTTTGGTAACCATCGTTGCCCTTTTGTTCAACACTGACAAAGGAACGATGAACTAGTTTCAAGCTTATTAGCTATCATCAACACCGTATACCTTCCTGTCAGATATATATATATATACATATATACAGACATATACAGAGAGAGAGATGAGAGACAGGCATATAGATATATTTCTTTATTTGCCACAAGGGCGCACAAGAAAAGGGGACAATACAGGACATATGCCGGGGATTTTACATACAGTCGTGTAAAAATATTGAAACAAACAAATTCAACAATCGAATTCCCAATAGGGGGAGGGGGAGGCGTTACAAATGGGTTGTTTAATACCCCGTAGATAGAACAACCCTCAACTTCAGGAGCATGTTGTGTAAGTGCTCCTTTCCTCCTTTTGTGGGCTTTACGTGTCGGTAAAGACATGTTCAGCTTCCAGTATCCGGGTCCTTGTCTATGTATTCTATCATGGTTGACTATGCAGGTAACTAGTTTGTGGTATGAATAGGCAACCATGTACATTTGTGGACAGCTTAACATCTTCTTAGCTCTCTCTCTCTAATGAAGTACCTGTCTAAATACGATCTAGATGTCCCGCTAAGATTTATCTACGTCCACTGTGGTGCAGTCGGGAAATCTAGTCGATGCCTATCAGCCAGTTGGAATTGGCCGATTAAATTTGTGAGGCTGTTGCACCCCCTCTACTGGGACATGCTCCTACATAGTCCCATTGTGCGTCTAGGATACCATTCCAGTCCCCCACTAAAAGCAAGGAGTGAGACGTTCCCAGAAAGGACTCTAGACGCTCAAAGAAATCTGGCCGCGATTGCTCTGTCGGGGCATAAATGGCCACCAGTCTGAAGGATCCACCTCCAATACTGTTCACATCTAGGATTACCAGTCTACCCTCCTTGTCCAAGTGTACTTGCTGTATTTCGAGGTCCAGGTTTTTCCTAAACATGACAGCCACTCCCTCTCCACCTCCTGGCTGACAGAGAGATGCGTAGATCTCAAAGTCATTGAAGATGGGGGTTAGTTGCCTGTTGTGGATCCTGGACTCGGTGATAGCTATCACATCCATACCGTATGACCTAAGGTCATTTAAAAGTTGGCGCTGTTCCCAGGGCATCCCTAGGCTACGCACACTTCCAACCCGTAAATTAGCCATGTTGGTGGAGAAGAGTTGGCAAAAAAGGACGAAAAGATGCAACTAGCTTTTCGTTTTCTGAAGATTGGGTTGTTCAATCTCCATTTGGGTGCTGGTGGGGGTGTTGAGTGGGGTGGGGAAACATTTTAATACCATATAGATAGATTCATAGTTTGATAGCACATTGGCTTGCCTGAATAATGCAGGCCTAATGTCAATAATGATCTGTGTTGCAGAAGTAATGTTCATGAGATTCTCAAGAGAGTGCCATGACAAATGAAGACTAAAGCAGTTGATACTGCTGAGTAATTCACAGCTACGTTTAGTTGCTAATTATATAGGACATCATACTATTTTGTAAAAATGTTTTTCGATGCTGTTTTCGCTGTTTTCGCTTACCCTAAGGTTAGATCTCATCGAGTTATAATTTTTTGTCATTTTGACACATATACAGCAATGATTGGGGTAGGAGAAAGACAAATACACCGACACCAGAATTTGACTGGTACTGTATTTTATGGGCCCATTAAGGATGAAAGGCAAAGTGGACCTCGCCCTGATTTGAATACATAACCTAACGTGTCTAAAAATTACTACAAATAATTCCTTCACCGCTCTAACGATTCTGTCAATACACCACACCCAGCAGATCTAAAATAAAATGATTTCCAATTCTGATAATCCATAATCTATTCTGATATTTTTTTAGCCATCACTGTGTATAGGGACAGGTGTTGCTGTATATAGGGACAGGTGTTGCTGTATATAGGGACAGGTGTTGCTGTATATGGGGACAGGTGTTACTGTATATAGGGACAGGTGTTGCTGTATATAGGGACAGGTGTTGCTGTATATAGGGACAGGTGTTGCTGTATATAGAGACAGGTGTTGCTGTATATAGGGACAGGTGTTGCTGTATATAGAGACAGCCATGGCTCTGTGGATAAGGAGTTTGCTGACAATCACCTAGTCTCGGTTTCAGTCCTAGTGCGCGGTACTTTTGGCAAATGATATCTCCTACAGACTTTAGTTGAGCAATGATTGTGAGTGGAATTTGGAAGTGGGATGATGTCTGGAAGCCCGTCGTACAGATACACGCGCACACACACACACACACACACACACACACACACACATATATATATAGGTGTATATATAGATGTATATACATGTATATATAGATGTATATATATATATATATAGGAACGAGTAGGACCCCGACGGCTGAGCTCAAGCCGTTTCGACGGCTAATTCTGGACTAAAATTTAGTCCAGAATTAGCCGTCGAAACGGCTTGAGCTCAGCCGTCGGGGTCCTACTCGTTCCTATTACCCACTCTACTACCCTAAGTATTGAGTACTTTGGTGCGTTATGGACCACCTGGTTCCTTACCACATTTCCTTCGTTATATATATATATATATATATATATATATATATATATATATATATATAAATGTAAGTATGTATGTATGTATACGTACATACATATGTGTATACAGACGTACAGTGGTATGTATATATATACATACATGCACACATATATATATGCACGTATCGGTCTACCGAACATTTATTATAATGCTCGGTTTGTTTGTAAACAAACAAACAGCCCGAATTACGCCGTACAGTGTTCAGGCAGCCACGTCACCTTTTTGTTCAACACTAACATATATGTGTGCATGTATGTATATATATACATACTACTGTACGTCTGTATACATATATGTATGTACGTATACTTACTTATATTTAAGTAACAGCCGTACTAAGAGTGAGAAATGAAATTTCGTTTCATTCTATTCCATTTATCGTTTTCGGTGCGCCCGGCCGACTAAACTCACTCGATATGCAAATTAGGCTGCTCAGCCGTTAATATGCACAAGGAAAGTATATACTTTCAGACGTTCAACCATCTGCAGAAAGGTATACGATGCTGACGATAGCTAATAAGCTTGAAACTCGTACATCGTTCCTGTTTCAGTGTTGAACAAAAAGGCGACGATGGTTGCCTGAACACTGTACGGCGTAATTCGGGCTGTTTGTTTACAAACAAACAAAACGAGCATTATAATAAATATTCGGTAGACCGATGCGTGCATATATATATGTGTGCATGTATGTATATATATACATACTACTGTACGTCTGTATACATATATGTATGTACGTAGACATACATACATACTTACATTTAAGTAACTGCCGTACTAAGAGTGAGAAATGAAATTTCGTTTCATTCTATTCAATTTATATATATATATGTATAAATATATATATAATTGTTTCTACTTTTGGCACAAGGCCAGCAAATACCCAGTGCATTACTGGTACTTTATTTTATCAACCCCGTAAGGATGAACGGCAGAGTTAACTTCGGCGGGATTTGAACTCAGAATGGCAAGGACCATAACTCTATGCGTCAAAGCATGGCGTCCGACCCTCTACCGATACTGCCAATCCACCGCCCTATATATATATATAATTGTTTCTACTTTAGGCACAAGGCCAGCAATTACCCAGTGCATTACCGGTACTTTATTTTATCGACCCCGTAAGGATGAAAGGCAAAGTCAACCTCGGCGGGATTTGAACTCAGATCGTACAGGGACGTAACTATGCTGGAAAACATGGCGGCGACCCTCCACCGATACTGCCAATCCACCGCCTATATAATGGCTACATCTCAGTTTCAAGAAATGCCATCCCTTAACCTTTTTCTCATACATAGGTTGCACCAACATGAGATTTTAGTCGTCGCAAGGACTTAAATTCCTCACTGCATACGCTGCATTGAAAGTATTAAGAATAGTCCATGCTCACATACAATACGTGAAGGTTGTTTAGATCAACTGATGCCTATACTTGAAGATTTATTAAGTGAAGAAAGGGCTTTGCACTAAACCAATCTTTCTCTGAACAACGATAACGATTATCCAAAAATAAGAACGCCATTAGCTGCTCTCAAGTTACAGGTTTTACATCAGAGAATTCTTTCTCCTGGAAAGATGACCTGTGCGTGGGGACATAGAAATACTCGGTTTGGTGCCCGTGCGCGCGATTAGCCCACCGGGAGTGAGAAAGCCCTAATTCTAGTTGTATATATGTATGAATGTATATACATACATTCATACATTCACCCAAAGTGAATACTATGTTGGTTTGTATATATATTTTTTCTTCGACCTCGTGTCGGTGTGAGTGTGTGTGTACTCACTCACACTAACTGTGACCGACTGTAATTCTAAAGATTTGATGTTGAGATTAGACCGGTCCAGCGTCTTTTACAGCTATTGAGAGATACAGACTTGATAGTCTTATGAGCCTAACTGAGGACGATAGCAGCCGGCATGTTTTGGCTGCTTAATCTTCATATGGAGAACAAAACTCTGTGAGTGAACATCGTTAAATTTTCTCCCTCATATCAAGGATTTGAAGACAATTGATTGTCACTTGACCAGATTAGTGATAATCGATCATGGCCGCACGATCGGTCTATCTCTTATTGAAACATGTGTCGCGATTAAAATGATTGGAAATTCATACCATGCCTTCGGATCTTTATTTTGATATATATATTATTCATATAAATTATTGATTTATTGATATTTTAGCTGAGTGACCCGAATCTTCCTGGTCGTTATTTTTCGGCTGCATGGGTGATTTTAGGCATAATCTTTGTGTGTTGGTATTTTAACGATAGTTATAGCTCTGATTTATCTGAATTATTGAGCCCTCTGCCACTCATGTCGGATTTGTTTATCGTAAATTCGTGAGCTGATTTTCCGATACTCGATTATTCTATTATATATATATATATATATATATATATATATATATATATATATATATATATATATGCACACCGCCAAAGATTCGATTTTACTAAGCATCCAATTATATTATTTTCTCCTAGATTTAATAATTAGCTAATTAATTTAATTAGACAATTCTGTTGATTTGTCAATTATTTGTGTTTGTTTAATAACATCTGGCCGAGAGCTTATTCTGATAGTTAGCGGAAATTATAATATTTCCGTTTTTCTAACATTTTGAATGACCCGCCAAAAACCGGGGGTTATTTCCCTTACTGGAAATAACACGTGACAACTAAATATACGATTAACTGCTGATAGCGGCAACATTTAGCATCTAGCCCCGTTCTTTGATAGAACGAAAACCTGTTGATGAATTGAATCCTCTGTTCGATCATGAATACCACGAGCTTGCCAGTTACGTAAGTCTGATATTTGATTTCGGATTCATAGAAACACTTTAAACGTATAACGTTTGATTTGTCCAGGTGTATTTTTTCTTATCCTGTTAGTTCTTTCGTTACTTTGGTATTGTGTGTTAGATTTTGCCTACCACAGTGTTCAATTTGTCAAGCTATTTAAACGTATGTTATTACTCTAAGGACCTACCTTGTCGAGTGCTTTGCTAACTCATTCATATAATAGGTCGAATTTGCTTGCACACCGCCAAAGATTCGATTTTACTAAGCATCCAATTATATATATATATATATATATATATAAACAACAACAGCCATCCGCAGAGCTATCAGACGCGAGGGACTAGATATCCAACTGGCCCACTCAGGTCCTTCTCTACGCGGACAGCTAACCAAAAGGCACTCCACCAGACACGACAACTGCTGCAGGCTAGCCAACTGCCCCATCAACGACACAGACCTATGCCACCAGGCTTACGTCGTATACAGACTAGAGTGTGACAAATGCAGCAACTTCTACGTAGGTAGCACCACCATACCACTCCACATAAGAATAAAAGAACACCTCAATACTAACGCTTCCTCATTTAAGAAACACCTAGTTAAATGCAAAAACCGACAAAACCATAACAGTTAGGATAGAAACTAAGGAAAGAAACCTCGACAATCTTAGAATTAAGGAAGCACTAATTATAGACAAAACACAACCACCAATCAATAATAGACTAGAACTCAACACCCAATTTATAACTTGATAGAGCTTCTAGCCCCATATTTACACACCACCACCCCACACACACACACGCACACACACACACACGCACGCACGCACACACACACACACACGCTTACACCTCCACTTATTCTCTCTCACACACACACATACACACACAAAGACCAGTTCTAACACGAGATAACATCTATCCCCCACATTTAGGTATATACATATCTTCTCACTCTCACACACACACACTCACATACTTACACCTTCATGCATTCTCCCACACACTTAAACAGGCATGTACAAAAAAAAACCTTTAAAGGGAGACTACTCTTTATCCACCTAACCTTAACTCTTTGACATTAGAGATAGAACAGATACTCTATACCATTTCCTGTCAGCATGACTTGGCAAGCTATTTAGAACACTGGTTTAACCGCTTTACTTCCCTTCGAAGAAGAGATATTATCTCGAAAATTAAGGACATTTAAATAAATGTAAGGTAAAAGACTAATTGTCAACAATATCTTTTGCAATTGCATTCTTTATTCTATGTCCATACCTGCATTGTTTTGGCTTTATTATACATATACAAACGTTTTACCTCATTACACAATGCTTCAAGTGAACTATAACCTCCTCCATATATATATATATATATATATATATATATATATATATATATATATATATATATAACAGTTAATTCAACATATCCGAGTACAATTGTTTCATCTTAGTCGGATCATCAACTCGGTTTATTGAGATTGTACGGAACGGGAAATACAATTGCACGAATACGCATGAGCAGAAGAAATCACTTTCTAAAGGGGATTCAACCCACGTTAGGTTGGTGTGGGGATATAACTGGGGAAACTCAGAATAATAGAGTATTCATTCTGGAGCTTTGTAATTACGTAATAGGTGTTTCGAAACGTGCGGACAACGCGAGAAAAGCTCATATCTTGATTTAGATAAACGCTATTACACACTCTTCAGAACATTGATTTTTTTCTTTAATGCACAGGCCACAAAATGGATTTCCATTTCCGTATGACTTAGAATTAGTAATAACTATCCATTGAATCCACGCATGCATTTTTGAGGGACCGTATGTGGACGATCGAATGTCGGCAGATGATTCAGGAATCGTTCTTTAAACCAGCACTCCGCCATACCTACATATGATTTGACCTCTTGTTGTTGATTTGGTCAGTTAGAAGTGACCACAGCTTCGTAAATTACAGTGGGTGTATTACATTGTTCTTGAAGGGGACAAGCTTCATGCCTTTGTCAAGCACATCTTGGAGGAGTTCTGCTCTTAGCGCTGTTGGTGATGTGGGGCTTCATATTCTTAGCACAGGAATAACCTAGTTTCCTATGACCTCTGGGGAAGTGCCGATCTAAGAGAGCTAAATATCTTTTACCTACATTAGTTTTAACGTTGAGTGAGAAGGCGGGAGGGGGGAGGGGGGGGGTTATTTTTCTCTTAGCACGATTTTTTATTGTATTGTTGTTGGAAGTAAGGGCGTAAGCAATTGGTTGTGAGAAGCCGCTGTTAGCTAATGCCGCGTTGTAATAGAGGGCCGCTCTGTCAATGATTGTTTTATTAGAAAATAGATTAGAGATTCCAGTGCCGATATATATATACATATAACAAAGGAATTGTGGTAAGGAAACAGATGGACCATAACGCACCAGAGTACTCAATACTTAGGGTAGTAGAGTGGGAAATAGGGAAAAGTATGACCCCGACGGCAGAGCTCAAGCCGTTTCGACGGCTATTTCTGTACTATATATATATATATGTGTGTGTGTGTGTGTGTGTGTGTGTGTGTGTGTGCGTGCGCGTGTGTGTATATATATATACACACACACACACACACACATATATATATATATATTTATAGTTATGTATATGTATGTGTATGTGTATGTGTATATATGTATAACCGAGTATGTATGCGTATAAGAAGTTATGTGTGTACGGCCATACATGCAAGTAAATTGACTCAGCTAATACACATTACTCTATTAAAATAGCATGATATACTTATGTATGTGGGTACACGCATGCTTCTACATGCACAGCTACACAAATATCAGTGAACACAAATAGAAGCGTCTATGTATATATATGTCTGGGCACACATATCACCACACCTGCGTGTGTGGCAGACACACGCATTATTAAAAAAATAGTCGCAACTTTTAGGTTAATACTGAAAATTATAAATCATCTTACTGATTGATATAATATTACTAATATAATCTAATTTTTATATTGTTTTTTCTTAACATACTACATAGTTGGAATTAAAATTGGTCGTATCTTTAGATAAGTGTTATTAAATTAAGAAGCCCTTATCTCAATCCTGTAATGTTTATTCGAGTCAAAATACGAGTATTGAATATAACAATCGAACTCACCACAACATAGTATACATGTATATATGACTAAAAATTCTATATTACGCGTCTAGTCTTCCATAATTTCCACACTATATGCAAAACTTGTTTATGTTTTTGGATTTTTATGCTTGGAGTAACCGGATATGTGGTTGGTATATTATATAATGGTTCTGGCGATTTTTATACTCAGGAATTAAAGACTACCTCCTTCTGTATTTGTATGTGAAGTCTAAAATCCGAAGAGGGCTCCATAAGGGTAATATATATATAAAATATATAAAACCGTAGAGCAAAAAGGGCGAAAGCACCGATTCTTTGCTTAAACTTTAATCTGTTATTTTAATATATATATATATATTTATAATCCTTACCGAGCCCTCTTTGGATTTTAGTCTTCACATTAACTATTACTAAATAAATAAATATATATATATACGCGACTCCACCCATATATATATATATATATATATATATTTCTAACGATCGACTTTCGTCAAATCGGACCGAGGGAACAATGTTTCGATTGGTCTTTCCAATTGCTAATCGGCCGCAACTCCAGGTAGAAGGATCAACGTGAAATAAAGTGTCTTGCTCAAGGACATAACGCATCGCCTGGTCCAGGAATCGAACTTACAACCTTACGATTGCGAATCCAATTCTCTAACCACTCAGCTACACGCCTTCATATATATATATATATATATATATATATATATATATATATATATATATATATATATATATATATATATATATATATATATATATATATATATATATATATATATATATATATATATATATATATATATATATATATATATATATATATATATATATATATATATATATATATATATATATATATATATATATATATATATATATATATATATATATATATATATATATATATATATATATATATATATATATATATATATATACACACACACACGAGTGAAAGTATAAAGAAAAAGAGATGAAATCGAAAATGCAACTGAAGTCTTATTTTTTTAAAAAATATATATATTTATTTGGTTCCTTTACCGGTTTCGCAGTTCTTCTGCTTTTCAAAAGGTGAGTTGAGATGGAGGGTCTGTGGTTTTTCTCAGATGTGGTTTTTCTCAGATGTGAGAAAAACCACAGACCCTCCATCTCAACTCACCTTTTGAAAAGCAGAAGAACTGCGAAACCGGTAAAGGAACCAAATAAATATATATATTTTTTAAAAAAATAAGACTTCAGTTGCATTTTCGATTTCATCTCTTTTTCTTTATATATATATATATATATATATATATATATATATAGTAATAATAATAAATGTGAAGTCTAAAATCCGAAGAGGGATCGATAAGGATAATATAAAATATATAAAACCGTAGAGCAAAAAGGGTGAAAGCAGTGATTCTTTGCTTAAACTTTAATCTGTTATTTTTATATATATATATAACGGACTACTGTGCAGTTTCTGCATACTAAATTCCATTCACAAAGCATTGATCAACTCGATACAACAGAAAAGGATACATGCGCCGTGGGACTGAACCCAGAACCATGCAGTAGCTAAACCAAATCCTTAACCACACAACCATACAACAATACAATCATGCCTGCTCTTATCTCAGATAATTGTATATGCTCCTTAGATTATGTTACAGCAAGCTACTAACCACTGCCTGTCAAAATGGTATTTCATTATAAATATATATACGTGGAACTTCAGGAATGATAAAAGGCGACTCTCAAGTGGTATTGTCATGTTCATTTATATATACAAGCGTTGATTTCACTTGTATTTATCTGTGATACTAAATGTTTGTGTTGTGAAGATGTGGGGCTTAGTGGTTACGTTTTTCGGCTTTCGTTCGTAAGGTTATAGGTTTGATTCACGGCAGTCCCCTTTTGTCTTTGAACAAGACGCTTTATTTTACGATCCACCCATACACTCAGCTGGTCAAAATGAGCTGTACCTCTGATTCAAAGGCCAGTCTTGTGACACATTTTGTCGAGCTGAATCTCACCGAGAACTACATTACAACTCGTTTTTGCAAGCTGAGTGATCTAGAGTAACATGACATGCACACACACACACACACACAGACACACGCTCTCTCTCTCTCTCTCTCTCTCTCTCTCTCTCTCTCTCACACTCTCTCTCTCTCTCTCTCTCTCTCTCTCTCTCTCTCTATCTATCTATCTCTCTCTCTCACACACACACACATGCACACACAAAAGAAAAGAACAACATTGTGATGTTAAGCGAAAGAGGAAAGAAAGACAAAGTACAAGAAAGTAGATAGAATGATGGAATTCACATCACCGAAACTGACGGATTCTCTATCATCAATGTTTTAAAAAGTGATGAAATTCTTCGTAACATATTAACATACCAAATAGGGCAGTGGATTGTCAGTATCGGTAGAGCGTCCAACAATCTGCTTCGTGGCATAGAGCTATGACCCTTACGTTCTGAATACAAATCCCACCAAAGTTACCTTTGCCTTTCAACCTTTACGGGATTGATAAAATAAAGTACCAGTAATGCACTGGACGGGATTTAATCGATATTCCCTTTCCTCAAAATTGTTGGTCTTGTGTCGAATATCAGAAACCATTATTAATATGTGGATTGGCAGTATCAGTAGAGGGTCGGACGCCATGCTTTCCAGCATAGTTATGTCCCTTTACGATCTGAGTTCAAATCCCGCCGAGGTTGACTTTGCCTTTCATCCTTACGGGGTCGATAAAATAAAGTACCAGTAATGTACTGGGTAATTGCTGGCCTTGTGCCTAAAGTAGAAACAATTATTAATATATCGAATAGACGGAAAATTACGAGACGAGGAGATCCGTACTTGAAATGTATAAATGCTCTTATGTAAACCCTAAAATATATTTTAAGTATACACATGTTTGTCTAGTTGAGGAACTCTCTTCGTTTCCACGTGGTTTATGGTTCACACCCGCTGCGTAACAGGTTATACCTCTGTCATGGGTTGGACAATGCCCTTTGCGTGATATTTGGTAGCAAGAAATTGTGTAGAAGCCCTCGTATATAGAGATCGAATTTTGAGCTAATCAATCGCGAAACGCGCGTCACACCTGAATAAACATAATGAAAATCTGACACCTAGCCCTTACTTATTATGTTAACGTTACCTTTCATCCTTACGGGCTCGATAAAATAATGTACCAGTAATGCACTGGGATAATAGCTGGCCTTGTGCCAAAAGTAGAAACAATTATATATATATATATATATATATATATATATATATATATATATAGGAAAATATATGACCCCGAGGGCAGAGCTCAAGCCGTTTCGACGGCTATTTCAGAAATAGCCGTCGAAACGGCTTGAGCTCTGCCGTCGGGGTAAAACATTTTCCTATTACCCAGTCTACTACCCTAAGTATTGAGTACTCTTGTACGTTATGGTCCATCTGGTTCCTTACCACAGCTCTTTCGTTATATATATATATATATATGTATGTATATAACTATATGAATGCACATATACGTATATATATATATATATATATATATATATACATATATATATATATATATATATATATATATATATATATATATATATATATATATATAAAGAAAAAGAGATGAAATGGAAAATGCAACTGAAGTCTTGTTTTTTTAAAAAATATATATATTTATTTGGTTCCTTTACCGGTTTCGCAGTTCTTCTGCTTTTCAAAAGGTGAGTTGAGATGGAGGGTCTGTGGTTTTTCTCACATCTCGTATATATATATATATATACGTATATGTGCATTCATATAGTTATATACATATATATATATATATATATATTTATATATATATATAATTGTTTCTACTTTTGGCACATATAAGTATATATATGTGTATGTATGTGTGTGTCGTACACTAGCCGTTTGCAAAGAAGATCGCTAAAATAAGCACGTAACTTGAAGCAACATACCACTGGGTCGATATGATCTATTAAATCCCTTTACGGTGATGCTCTGGCATGGCCGCAATTTAATCACTAAAAGAATAAAAGAATGAAAAATAAAGAACCATTCACCATAAATCGAAGAGAAAAACACATTTGTGTAAATATGAACGACAACTGCCTTCCGTATTTCTTCCTTGATAACATCATTTATTTACATGAAATCCTATTATTACGTAGGAATGAATCAATGGATGTTCTTTCTCATCCTATTTTCAAAAATTTTAAATCCGCACACACACGGAATGCAAAATAACGAAGCTAATAAAAATCATTTTCTATTATATTTAAGAATCACTTTGAACGTGACTAGAACAAGAAAGTAACCCATATAATTTGCTAGAAGAATATATAATGAACAACCCGCAATGACAACGGAGTTTAGTTTTTTTTAAATATATATTTTTAATTTATACTCATCCAATGTCTTGCTTCATGATATGAGAGAAATGTTGTCAGAGAAAGCAACTGCATACACTTTGTTCGTAATTATTACAGCAAACATCTTGTCTGCGTGTAGCTTCAATAAACAATAAATGCTACACACACACACACACACACACACACACACACACACACACACACACACACACACACACACACACACACACACACACACACACACACACACACACACACACACACACACACACACGCACACACACATACTTACAAACATACATACGTACGTACATATATAGATACATAGCTACATTCATACATACATACATACATACATACATTTATGGTGTTCTGACAGCATAGTATTTACATTAAGAACAAGGTGTAAATATTTCATGGAGTTGTTGCCACCGTTGATAACAAAGAGATTCCTCGGAGCGAATAATAGAATACATGATGTTTGCATAGGTTGTGCAATGTTGCATGGTATTGAATGCAGAGGATGTGAGAAGGTTAGAAAGAAATACACCTACCATGCTCAGTTGAATGTGTCACGTTTGTGTACATGAATGGGTATAAGAAGAATCAGATGTTGTGTGCAAGAAAGGAGACTTTGTCAATGTTTACATATAATATGTGACCATGATGATAGACGAGTAAAAAAAATGTAGGACATCCAAGTGGAAGGAAGGAGTGAAAAAGGAGGACCAAGAAAGACATGGATAGAAGTGGTGAAAGCTGATCCCACGATGCTGAATATCACAAAGGAAGTGACAAAGAAATACATAAGTAAAGATGCTGTGCGGGAGAGGACCCACCTAACTTGGGCAAATATAGAAAAATGGATGTAAAATTGAGGATGATGATATTGAATTCAAAAATATGTTATCTGTTATATGTCTGGAATCGAATAATAAGTAAAATCACTTTAAAAAAAATTAGTATTTATTTTATAATGCCAAAAACTATATAATTGTATTATAGTCTAAGAAATAGAAACAGAAAACTACATTCTACTTGATTTCACATTGCTTGCTATAAATCAATTCCAATGAATACATTACATTCATCGTTGTCAAATAACGTTTACTACGGCCATCACTTGCAACCAAGTCTGACTTGGTAGTATGTACCAAGCTTTCAGTAAGGGTTTTGGTGCTTCTGCATTCGTAACCAGACACTGATAAACTCTCAAACCTAATTTTCTTGTTACCACAGAGTATCCAGGATGTGACAAATGGAAGCGGAGATGTTGGCTGCTACAGTTTTATCAATCCTGAAAGAATGAAAAAAAGTTGACTTCGGAGGGATTTGAACATAATGCTTAAAAAGCTATAACAAATATCTAATGCCTTAACTATTCTGACAAATAGAACAGAAATTGTGTTGTCATTATTTACTATGATTATAAATGCTGTTTGAGGATGAGATTAGAATGGAAAAGTGCTCTATAAACCACCATATACATTTAATTATGCAGCTGTGTCAAAGACCAAGATTCGTCAGACAGCATGTTAGAAATAGTAGCTAAATATCCATCAACTAACGCCTTACAGCCTGAAAACCTAATGTCATTTTATTGTATGATCATGGTTGGATCACCTTAGGTCGCATCTTTGTTCCATTGGAGCTGATCTGAAGCAAAGTAATAACGAAAAAATTGAAGTTTTAAAGTAAAAGAACTGATTTCAAAGAAAAATAAATAGTGTGCGTAACCTGACCGGAGGTTAGCCCAGAAAACATTATTAAACGATGTTGATCAATTTGAATAAGTTGTCGTAGCATTGCGAGACCTTATTCACCTTTCATGACTGGACCCCTTTTTCTGAAATAGGGATTGAAATATTTATTATGACAATCCTAAAGAGAATGATAATACATTTCGACACGTTATTTAGTCGTTGCCTAGATTCAGCGAAGATGTTTCTCGCTATAAATACAAGGGGTAATATTCTGTCTATAGCCGACATGAATTACATAAACTACAGAATTGGGTAATCTGGTCATAAATGGTCCGTGGAAAACATTGATATCAAGAAATAAATATATGCAAAGGGTTCTTTTTAAATTCCGTGTAATGTTTTAATGTTTAAAATGGCTTTTCTGCGATCTAATTACCTTGGTTTTAATACACTGTCTCAGATCTAGTCACTTGCTACATGATTACAACTTCGAAACAAAAGATTTATATATTCTATATAACTCGGTGTCGAGTTACACTATGAGGCATAATTTCAGCTCTGGGTAGACTACACACACGCACATACATTTATCCTATTCTATGTATAAGATGAAGGCATTCTATCTAAATATTTATCAATATCTTTACTCAAATATCTATCTATGTGTATTTTTTACACTCCTGACAATCTTGTATATAATCTTCACCATAACCTTGAACATATCATATTACAGTATTGCTAAGTTCTCAACATATCAAATAACTAGCGATATTTTTGAAACACTTTCAACAGTGGCTGTTAGCTGAGCTTCGTTGAGTTTCACTGGATAAAAAAGAAATGTTAATTCACCTTCTTCACTGGGAATAACACACTAGTTCCTAAATATATATAGCATCGTGAAAAAAAAAACCTTAATCCATTCGTTGAAAGCTATACTACCTCTCATTTCTGTCTATATGATATTGGAAATGCTAAGAATATAGAACAATTATTTCTGTTGCCATAAAGCAATTCAGAGTGTAAGTATAGTAGGGCAAGTATTAGATGCCTATTCTTTCATTGAATGTATTCCATTCATTACTCTGTTTAGTTTTTGTTAGTTGTTAGAAAATCGGTCATAAGGGCTCAAAGTAAGGTGTTCAACCTAGTTGTGTCACTCACACTTTCTTGCACTTAACCAAGTTATTTTTAATTAGTAAGCTTGATCTGAGCAATGAATGGGTTGTAACATTGGCACAAGGCCAGCTATTTGTGGTCTGGGAACAAACAGACAATTCGATAAATCCCAGTATTTAATTTAAGTTAGAAAACTGACAGAATCGTTAGAATGATGGATAGAATGCTGCACGGTATTCGTTCCGGCGCTTTGAGTTCCAAATCCACCAAGGCCATCTTTACCTTCTATATTTTTCTTTACCTTCTATATTTTAAAGGTCGATAAATAAAGTTCCAGTTCAAAAGTAAGATTGATTCTTTCTCTAGTTCTCATTCTCTCTCCCCTTCTCTCTTTCACTGGAAGAAATCGACTGCTCTTAGATGCCCTGTATGTTACAATGGTACCCACCCCTAAGACTCCAACAGAAATTCAGGGCTCATGGATGGGTGGAATAGTTCACTTGTAATTATGTTAGCAGCTTCTAATGCAGAATGGAAGGAGACATAACTAAATATTACAAAGCATTTTGTCCGACGCTCTACTGATTCAGTCAATGCACAGCTCTAGATTTAGGTGAGTATCAAATGCAAATATGTAGTCAACATCGGACATTTTAGACATTGGAACGAGCATCGTTGAAGAAGACTTAAACGATTATGATTCTGGTTTGAAGGCGATTTATTTTTTCTGTGATCAGGATGGAGAAAGAATCCTGCGAATTGAACTGTCTCTTTCAGTCCACCTCACCCTCGACTGGGGTAACATATTTATCATTATCTGTGGGGTAACATATGTGCCATTATCATATGGAGTAACATATTCGGTATCCTAGGTATTCTCTATGCCATTCTCTGAGGTAATATATTCACCATTCTGTGGGGTAACATGTTCTCCATCCTTTGGGCAACACATTGGCCATTCTCAGGGTAATGTAGCTGTCATTATCTGGAGTAACATTGGCATTTCTTTCACTGAGAACATGAAGCAAGAATAATGAAATATTTACTTGATAGATATATAAAACGTGGACTTGGAGGAAATTTGTATAGCCAAAATGTGTACTTTAATCCATCCATCCATCTACCGAGTGTGCCCAGATGCTCACGGCTCTCTGGCAGGCGGACCTGGCTGTCAGTGGAGAATCCACTTCGTTATTCTATAGAGGGCTGTGGTTAGCAGGTGCGACGACGCCCTCGGAGAAGCCCTAGGCATGGAGGAAGACGAACTGGCCAACCTGTTCGGTAGGACATTCAGCCCGGGATCCATGGATAACTTCCAGAGGTCCCTGGCCTGCAATGCTACAGAAGGGCTCTGCCCGTTCGAGAAAGGCTCTACAGACACGGGCGCTCGGGTAGGGTTCCCTCGAAAAAAATCTGTCCCAGATGCGTGTGCGACGAGGAAACCGTTGCACACGCATTGGTACACTGCTCGGGCATTGCCGATCTGTGGGGCTATGTCGAACAACTGCTGTCAAGGATGGGACCGATCCGGTTGACCACCGAGTCTATTGTAACGATCAAGCCGCCTCCCCTCTTCAAAAACGAAGAAGAGGCGGTGTTTCTGTGCGTAATAGCCATGGCGAAAGAGGTTGTATGGTGGACGCGTTTGAAAGGATTGAGGTCAGACACCTTTCTCTCTGGCCAACAACTGGTCCGTTTCTTCCGATATCATTTCGGAAGAAGGATCAGGATGGAGAGAGAGGTGCTGCACCCCAGCCGTTTTTATGAAAGATGGGTGAAAGTGGCGAGAATGGCCCGTGTGAATGGGCCTTCACTCTACATCAGACTATAGGTGAGGAAGATGAAAGACCAAGGGGGCACCCCTTCTCTGTGCTCCTGAGGAAAAGGGTTGCACACTTTTTTCGGGGGTGTGTGCGACCCCTCAAGGCGCCTCCTCTCTATTGAGGACTTTGTTATACATTTTATTTTTTGTTATATTTTATTTTATTTTTATATATTGTTATTGCCTCCTCCTTATTGAGGACGCCTTGTTTTGTAAACTCCCCCCATTGTACTTGTCCCACTTTTGATGCCCTGGTGGCAAATAAAAGAAACATATCTATCTATCTATCTATCTATCTATCTATCTATCTATCTATCTATCTATCTATCTATCTATCTGAGACAGAGAGTGAGTGAGTGTGTGTGTGTGTGTGCGTGAGAGAGAGAGGGAGAGGGAGAGAGAGAGAGAATGAGTGAGTGAGAGAGAGAGAGAGAGAGAGAGAGAGAGAGAGAGAGAGAGAGAGAGAGAGAACAGTAGACAGGTGTCACTGTTCACGTTTTTCTTTCTCTAGGGGCTTATATGCTCAACGTGTTCTATTATTTTCATAGCTTACTTTAAGCTAAGATACCTTCTGTTTGTCCATCCGACAAGAGTGCCCTCTCTCCCCCCTTCTGCATGTAATGACTCTAGAGCCACTGCTGAGGAAGTTGGAGTTGTTGCAGGGCATCCCGTTGGAACCGGCATTGCGGAAAGCGGTGTCGGTCTACGCCGATGACGTAACAGTAATGGTGTCGACGGCCTCGGAAATCGGGGCGATCGGCACCTTACTGGAGGAGTACGAAAGGTTTACAGGGGCTAAGCTGAACCGGGACAAGTCGATCGGTTTGCAGCTAGGCACGTGGAGAGGTAGATCGATGCCCTCCGATGGCGTCGTCGGGCGCTGGACGGAGGGTCCGGTGAAGTTGCTCGGGGTCAGGTTCGGCGGACCAGACCTCCAGGAGGAGAAGAACTGGGGTGAGGTAACGAACAGGGTGTTTGCACTGACCCAGAAGTAGGCCGAGTGTAAACTGTCCCTGAAAGGTCGGGCGGAGGTGGCGAACACTTATATAGCGTCTGTCATTTACTACTGCCTGACCGTCGTGCCTTGCCCAAGAGAAAAACTCGCCAAAATTGAGCGCTCACTCCTCAAATTCCTTTGGAAGAAGCGGGCTCCTATGGTGAGGAGATCCATCTGCTGTCAACACCCTTCGAAAGGAGGGCTGGGGATGCCGTGGCTGATGATGCGTAAACACGCATTAAGGCTACGGCACCTCCAGGTATTCCTCACCGGTCAACCGTTGTGGGCCCCGTTTGTGAGGCGAGCCTTTCCCAGACTCGTCTCGCTCACCGAGCTGTAATCCTGGGTCAAGCAAAGACCGAGAAAACTGGGCGCCTGGCACACCAAGTGTGTCCAGGCGCTCACGGCTCTCTGGCAGGCAGACCCGGCTGTCAGTGGAGAATCCACCTCGTCATTCTATAGAGGGCTGGTGGTTAGCAGGTGCGACGACGCCCTCGGAGAAGCCCTAGGCATGGAGGAAAACGAACTGGCCAACCTGTTCGGTAAGACATTCAGCCCGGGACCTATGGATAACTTCCAGAAGTCCCTGGCCTGTCAGTGCTACCGAGGGGCTCTGCCCGTTCGAGAAAGGCTCTACAGACACGGGCGCCCGGGTAGGGACCCCTCTAAAAAGATCTGTCCCAGATGCGTGTGTGACGGGGAAACCGTTGCACACGCATTGGTACACTGCTCGGGCATTGCCAATCTATGGGGCTATGTTGAACGACTGCTGTTACGGGTGGGACCGATCCGGTTGACCACCGAGTCTATTGTAACGATCAAGCCGCCTCCCCTCTTCAAAAACGAAGGAGAGGCGGTGTTTCTGTGCGTAATAGCCATGGTGAAAGAGGTTGTATGGTGGACGCGTCTGAAAGGGCTGATGTCAGACACCTTTCTCTCTGGCCAACAACTGGTCCGTTTCTTCCGATATCATTTCGGAAGAAGGATCAAGATGGAGAGAGAGGTGTTGCACACCAGCCGTTTTTATGAAAGATGGGTGAAAGTGACGAGAATGGCCCGTGTGAATGGGCCTTCACTCTACATCAGACTGTAGGTGAGTAAGATGAAAGATCAAGGGAGCACCCTCTCTCTGTGCTCCTGAGGAGAAGGGTTGCACACTTTTTTTTTTGGGGGGGGGGCGACCCCCAAGGCGCCTCCTCCTATTGAGGATTTTGTTATTCAATTTATTTTTGTTATATTTTATATTTTATATTTTTATATTTTTTTTTATTGCCTCCTCCTTATTGAGGACGCCTTTTTATGTACCCCCCCCCCCCCCTATTGTACTTGTCCCACTCTTTGACGCACTGGTGGCAAATAAAAAGAAAGTTATCTATTATGTTGTATTTTGAGATTCAAAGATGATTTCCCATTATCTTAAGCTTAGTAGATAACGATTTTATTATAAACTTAATCTTTCCTTGCCTCGATAATTTTGATTATTCGACAATCTTTATGTCAACTGATATATTTCGATTTATCATATATAATTTACATCATTTACACAGGTATGGTTGTGTGGTTAAAATGTAGACTTCACAAAGAAGGAGTTTCGGCTTCGATCCCGAGTGTTTTGTACTCTAGTCCTATGTTGAACAATATCTTGTAAATGGGGTTTGGTAGAGAGAAACTATGCTGAAGTCCGTTGTATATATTACATATATATGTATGTTTGGATTTACGTTTACCCCCACTCAGAAACTGGGGCTGTTTGTATTGTGTCCTTTTAAAATTTATGACGTAGTGGGTCAACATTTAGGGATAAGAAAATAGTGGAGGTGATATGATGAATTAAACCTTTGAAGGTCGTGCCTCAACATAGTGACAGTCTAATAACTGAAATAGGTAAACGAATTCAATAATACGATTAATTCTTTAGCTTTACTTATGATTAAGATGAGTTAAAGTTATCGTTTTACGTCAATTTTCTCATATTTGCACAGGCTGGATGAAGACTGGAGTGTATTCTGGTATTATTAATTTTAAGTGACTGAGAGCATGACAACTGTGAGTTAGTGGTACTCATGTTTAGCGGAGTGAATTGAATCAATGTGAAATAATTGTTTCTACTTTTGGCACAAGGCCAGCAATTAACAGTGTATTACTGGTACTTTATTTTATCGATCCCGTAAGGATGGACGGCAAAGTTAACCTCGGCGAGATTTGAACTCAGACCATAAAGGGCCGTAACTCTTTGTTACAAAGCATGGCGGTCCGACCTTCTATCGATACTGCTAAATAATTGTTTCTACTTTTGGCACAAGGCCATCAATTATCCCAGTGCATTACTGGTACTTTATTTTATCGACCTCGTAAGGATGAAAGGCAAAGTCAAATTCGGCGGGATTTGAACTCAGATCGTAAAGGGACGTAACTATGCTGGAAAGCATGGTGTCTGACCCTCTACCGATACTGCTAAATAATGCGCCTTGCTCAAAGACGCAGTACATCAGCCGACCCGGGAATCGAACCTACGGTTTTATATCCCTGAGGCCAACACGCACCTTCCCCATTATGGTTGCATTACTGGGAAAATTTGCCGATATTCTTTCTAAGGAAACTAAATAACATTTAGTTATTATTTATGACAGTAAACTGATTCCTTACCAAAGTGTCAGAAAAACTGAAACATGTTGCTGCTGTATATAGTTACAAATAAGGTAATGCGTAAATTAGATAGTAAACCACCTTTTGATCACGTGTTGAAAATTTATTCTAGGGTTAGAATGATAGCTTCTCAAAATAGACATCGCTCCCACCCGTTTACCGCTAGCATTCATGCAGCAAGTAAAACGATAAGTTTCTTCTTACTTTTGCTGGTTTGTTTATTAGATTCTTCTTGCGTTATCCGATACTAATATTAAAAAGCTAAAGGGATTGTTTCTGCTTACACGAGTTAAGAATTCTGTCATGTAAGCTATATTCTATATTTGATGGATGATACCGCAATGATGTTCTGTTAAAATGCTTCAAGCCGAACAGACTTAACAATGGTAATTACTTACAGTATGACTCGACAAGTAGTCAGTCAGCTTCTCGCAAAATTGCTTAAATAGTGGAAACAACAACAACAACAACAACAATAATAATAATAATAATAATAATAATAATAATAATAATAATAATAAGCTGCTGCACTTTATACTGTATACCCCACGTTAATTAAAAAGGTGTACCTGATACCACCCGTGGTATTTAAGTAGGCCAGCATTAGAGTGAGTGAGAGGGGCAAAAGTGACTCAGATGTTTAAACAAGTCGTATACATTGGCATCTGGTGGAACTATAATGGGATATAATATGGCATCTTTTAGAAAAAGGAATCCGACACTGGTGTAAATATAATCCCTGTTTATATTGTAACTTCAATGCTACTTTTATTCAGTTATTATAGCAGGAGAAGGCACCCGGTTTCGTGTTTAGGGTAAAGCTGTGATTTCGATTTCCGGCACCGGCAATGTGTAGAGTCCTTGAACAAAACACTTTATTTCTCACTGTCGTTTTTGTTGTTGTTGTTGTTGTTGTTACAGCTCACACCTATGCAGGTTTAGCTGGCCTCTCCAAGGTATATCTCATTGGAAGTGTCATGGGGGATTTAATGATAGGAACCCCAGTCTATCATCTCATTTCTACAGCTGAGTAAACTGGAGCAACATGAAATAAAGTGTCTTGCTCAAGGAAACAACACATCACCCGGCCGGAGAATTGAACTCACAACCTTTCGATTGCAAGCCCAATGCTCTAACCACTAAGCCATGCGCCTTCACATTTCTCACTGCCCCATTATACTCAGCTGGAAAAGAAAGAGTTGTCCCTGAGATTTAAATTACCAGCTTTGTAACACCCTGTGTTACTCTGCACCTCCATGAACATTGTGTTAACGCTGCACGTGTCTGTATACTGCTCAGCCACTTGCACGTTAGTATTATGTGCAGGTTATTCCATTAAATAAACAACTGGAATACCGGTCGTCGGAACGGAGGGATGTCCAGCATTATAGAGGAGATCTCATGTGGTATTAGTTATATTCTGTTTTCATATACCTTCAAATTCTAGGGCTTTGTCAGTATCGGTAGAGCATCATACACCCTGCTTCGAGGCATAGAGTTACGGCCCTTTACGTTATGAGTTCAAATCCCACCGTGGTTAAGTTTTACGATTCATCCTTATGGGGCTGATGAAATAAAGTATCAGAAACGCGATGGGGTCGATAACATTGACTTACCGCCTTCCCTTCAAAATTCTAGCCTTGTGCCAGAAGTAGAAGCAATTATTGGACAGGGCGGTGAATGAACAGTATCTGTAGAGCATCGGACAATATGCTTTGCGGCATAGTATTGCGGACCTTTACGTTCTGAGTACAAATCCCGCTGAAGTTAGCTTTGCCTTTCACCCTTACAGGGTCGATACAATAACGTACCAGTAACACACTGGGGTTAATTTAATCGACTTTCATCTCCCCTAAAGTTGTTGGCCTTGTGCCTAAATCAGAAACCATTATGATTTGACATTCTTCCAAACTACAATTAGCTCTTAATCCCTTCGGGATTGATAACGTATCAGGTAAGTATTGATGTCGATATGAGGGACTGTTTGTTCCTCAATCTAAAATTTCTGGCTTTGTGCCTGTGTCGGAAGATTGGCAGAATCATTAGAGCTTCGGACAAAATGTGTTGCGCTAGCTGATTAAGGTTATTTATATTCTGAGTTCAAATCCCATCGATGTCAACTATGCTTTTCAGCCTTCCGGGGTCGATAAAATATAGTACTGATCACATATTGGAGACGATGAAATTGACTTTCCCTTACATCAAGAAAAACCATTGCTGGCATTGAACCTAAATTTGAAACTACAGAGCTGTGGATTGACAGAATCGTTAGAGCGTCAGACAAAATGCTTAGCAGTGATGGTTCTGGGTTCAAATCCCGCCGCGTTTAAGTTTGCATTTCGTCCTTCCAGAGACGATAAAGTAATGAACCTGACAAAAACTGGGCTTGATTTAAATTGATTTCCCCTTCCCCCAAATTGCTGACCTCGTGCCTAAAGTAAAATCATTATGTTTATTGGCAGCGGTGGATTGGCAGTATCGGTAGAGGGTCGGACGCCATGCTTTCCAGCATAGTTACGTCCCTTTACGATCTGAGTTCAAATCCCGCCGAGGTTGACTTTGCCTTTCATCCTTACGGGGTCGATAAAATAAAGTACCAGTAATGCACTGGATAATTGCTGGCCTTGTAGAAACAATTATGTTTATTGGCAGTCTCGGTAGAGAGTCGGACACCATGCTTTGCAGCATAGAGTTACGGCCCTTTACGGTCTGAGTTCAAATCCTGTTAACTTTGGCTTTCATCCTTACAGGGTCGATAAAATAAAGTACCAGTCATGCACTGGGGTCGATTTAATCGACTTTCCCCTCCCCCAAAATTGCCTATATAAGAAACCATTATGTTTATTGAAATGACGGTGCGTTGACAGAATCAATAAATTGTAAACTCTTTACAGTCAGAATTTATTTCCCGCCAAGTTCAACTTTGCCTCTAATTCTTACGGGATCGATAAAATAAAATACCAATGAAGTACTGGAGTCGGTATAATCGGCTTTCTCTTTTCTCCAAATTACTAAGCTTGTGCCAATGTTAATAAGGATTATTATGATCGTGTCAAGCTACTAACCAAGTAAATGAATGGCTTCGTGTATTCAATCTTTAAGCAATACAAATACATAATTTGGGAATTCTCCAACACGTTTCTGTTGCCATCCGAGAGAATAAATGAAAGGAGTAAACCAAATACTTGATATGGTGGAAGATAGGTATATGTGGAAATGAAGGCCGGCGCTTCAATAGTTCAACTTGGAAGCCCCCCAGGCCACGAACTTACCAGAAGCGCGCATTACTGAACATTAAGGGGTCACATAGTTATACAGATTTATATAATTACCTTAAATATATAAATATTTCCTTAGATCAATAAATAAATCCATAAACTTATATTTTTGTGTTTAGCAGAGTTGTGGAATGATCTAAAGCAATGAAATGTGTTGTTTGGTGTTATGAACGCTCACATAATTTACTGTGGAAGGGAATGGGTTGTGTAGTAGAAAACGCAGGCTTTGCAATTTTCCTCGTGTCAAGAAGCATCAAAATATAAGTTGAAATACTATATTTGGATGACTGGGGTGCATGTTTTAGGGCTAGCATAGAACGCTAAATGCACAAACACCGGCTCTGGTTCAGATGGTGCATTTGAAACTAAAATTACTTAAAGAATGGAAACATTAAAATAGCTGAAAGCCCCACAATACTGCGGGGAACACAGCATGGCCAGAAGTTTGCTTTGTAATCATGAACTCTCTGGTTATTTGGAGAATGTCATTTACCACAACTTCAGTTTCACCCAAGCTTTATGAGTGAAATTGTGTAGAGGGAAACTCTTTGGATACCAGTCCATTAGGTTGTACCAATAAGTAAAACAATAACATTTTCACAAAATGATACCGGCTATTCCCATCCTCAAAATTACAGTGCTGAATGTGTACGTTGTTAGATACATGTGATTACCGAAAACTCAGTTGTCTCTGTCTATCCGTACTGTTGCGCGGGATAAACAAATAATGGGATAGTGATATATAATAGAAAGAAACTCGATAGAAAGAGAGAAAGAGAATGAATAGAAGAATAGAGAAATATTTTAAAAAACAAAAACAGAGAGATAAAAAATGAAAAGCATGATAATTATTGATGTATGATAAAGTTTGTGACAATTGCTGTCAGCAGAACTGACATTATCCATTCTAAATATATTTCTGTCGGAGACATTGTTTCCGAATGACTGGAGATAAAATTGATGTCACTGGGAATCGTGAAAACGTCTATAATGTGTGATAATAACGATTGGTGCCTCCTGTAATATATATATATATATATATATATATATATATATATATATATATATATACATATATTCAATGATATTAAATAAATGGAAACTATATTTATAAAACCATATTTATTCTATTATATATAATTCAAGGTTACCAAAACTTTGGTACGCTTTCATCAGATAAAATACAAAGTTTGTTTTATAAATGTTGACATAACCCAGAGAAGATACCTTAACGGTTCAAGTGTTCCTTGGATAGTGAAGGGAAAAGGGAATAAAAGTCAGATATTTCAAATTATTAAGATGAGTATGCAAGCAAGTTTGAGTTATAGGGCTGAAAAAACCTTATTTTAGACGCTATGCAGAATTTAAATAATTAGGATATATGTATGTATGAGTAGGAAGAAGAAAAAGAAAGAAGAGCTTGTATTTACGTTAATTTAAAAGGAATTAACAATTTGTAGGAATGGTGGAATATGATTCCAGAATTTACATTTATTTAGCTATATTATGAGCTATATTATTGTATATATAATCAATTAGATTATATGGAGAATTATGGTTGTAAGTAAATTTTATCTTATTACATTACAATAGGTTGTAAGTATATAAATATCTATATATATTAATAATTGTGCATGTATTAGTATTATAGAAATAGAAATAATTTACAATTATTAGTTGTTTACATTTCTAATATGAGTTACGAAGGATATTGATTTTGCATTTTACATTAAAAAAACAGGTAGTAAAAGTTGTAAGAGGAGAACAATTTGTAGATTCGAATATTTTGTTCCAGCATTGAAAATGTTTTCCGAATATTGTTAATTTAGCGAAGTTATATAGTTTATCATACATATTATATTATAATATAATGTTTATGTTTGCACGATTGAAAAGGGAAAGATAACTCCAATCTTGTTTGTTAACCGTTCAATTTTATGAATGATTTACTCAGAAAATATATAGAGAAAATGATATATTATTTTGTGTGAGATTAATTTCAATTATATATTATTTTAGTCGAAAGATGTGTGAAAGTTTGAAGATCAAAAGGAGAGGAAAAAAGTAATGTGCATTTCGAAGAACTATCGTAAAGAGGACAAACTTTCAGAATGTCAATTAAAGATTATCAATCTACATCTAAAAAAATATATTTAAAGGGGTATCATTAGGAAAATAATGTCAAATGGTAAAAATAGTAGAAATATTTTTAAAAATTACGAAGGAAGATCATTTAAAACTAATAATGATAATTTGGCGTCCTACCAATGTTGCTAACCCACCGCCTTATTTTATAAGAATAGGGATCTACGAATTAGAAACAAAGGCACTCATTTTTTTTTTTAGGTAAAAAGAAGGCAGTTGGTTATATCGCAATGGTTATACTCTTTTTATCCTCCCCAGAGAAGATGAAAAAAATGATCGACACTGGTGGAACTTGAACTCAGAATGTAAAAGAATTATGTCTACTATTCTATTGTGTCCACCATTTTATCGAGTTTATTAATTTCCCACCTTTGTTCCAGTGAAGATGAAGTATAGTAGAGCTGATCCTATATCTCTGAACCCTGAACGTTTGATAGAGTCATACGAGCGCCGTAGATATTTGAACCCGGCACATCCCTTTCTAGGTCTAAATAGCTTGAGGAAGAAAGATATACGAATAATCAATGCCACAAATGAAGTGATAATATATTTATCGACTTCGATATGAAGAAAGGCAAAGTCAACCTGGACGGGATTTGAAATCGGAACATAAAAAATCGTAACTAAATATCGCAATGAATTTCTACCTGCAATTACCCCGCCTGTAACCTATATTATATCTCACTTTGTTTGTAAATAATTGTTTCTAATTCAGGCACAAGGCGTGGAATTTGCGTGTGAAGGGAACATTGATTATATAGAACTAGTACTGGACAGGTATTTTATTTTATCGCCCT
>OZ024740.1:43843369-43850869 GCA_964016885.1 Eledone cirrhosa
CAACGCATCAAAAAAGAATTCGTGATAGAGGGACTCAAATTTATCTTGGAGAACAATTACTTCGTTTTCAATAACAAACCCTATAGGCAGAAATCTGGGACCGCTATGGGAACGAAAACAGCCCCTACTTATGCCAACCTAGTCATGGGATACTGGAAATCACCCTCTACATTAAAGTCCTAAACAAATTTGGAAACACCCTCCACTTACACATTGAAAGGAACTGGAAGCGATATCTAGATGACTGCTTCATCCTTTGGCACGAAAACATCGAAAAACTTAAAGAATTTCACACCCTTATAAATGGGCTCAACACAAATATTAACTTCACGATGGAATACAGCCATCAACAACTCCCCTTCCTCGACATCCTCATTAAGATCCATAACAAAAAAATAGAAACAGACATATACTACAAGCCCACAGACTCCAAGCAATATCTCCCGTTCAACTCTTGCCACCCTAGACACGTTAAAATTAATATTCGCTACAACTTAGCCAAGAGAATCTGTACTATAGTCTCCAATAAAAACATCTGCTACTTACGGCTACAAGAACTAAAGGACACACTCATAGGCAGGGACTACCCTGCATCACTAATTAACAATGGAATCCAACGTGCCCTAAAACTCAGTACCCAGGACCTTAGACACCCTAAAGTAAATCAACCAAAACTAAAAGCTCTTCATACATCTCCACACACAACCCCCTCAACAATGAGGCCTTTGACACCATTCTCCAGAACATCCCTGTATTGAAAAAGGACCATAGAATGAACCAAATTCTATGAACACACGATATCATAAAGAGCAAAAGACAATCCACGTCAATGAAAAACATCCTAACACATGCCAAAGTACTGCCAACCACAACAACGAAACCCACAGTAAAAAAATGCGATAGACCCAACTGTGGCATTTGCATCAACCTAATAGAGGGTTCGGAATTCTATTTCAAAGATGGACAACGTTTTATAGTAAAACACAATTTCACATGTGCATCGGAAAATCTAATATATGTATTAACTTGTTCAGGTTGTCCAGAACAATACATAGGCCAGACCAAATACAGCCTCCGCCAACGCATGAGTGTCCATAGATCCCAAATTAAAATACGGGAATACAGGAAAATACCACTGAGTGAACACATTGATACCTGTGCCGCCCAAAATCATCCCAACTTCAGAATCTTTCCCCTCTACAAATTGAAAGATAATGCCACCCACACCCAGCGCATCAGCAAGGAATCTTACTTCATTAACAAATACGGACCCCGTCTAAACACTTCTCCCTAACACGAACCCACAACATACACACGTCAACATACATACCTACATCAGCACACATCTCTACCCACATATAAACACAATGACACACGTAAACACACATGCTCTATGGTGCAATACAAAGAAATATATGTGCATATATGTGTATGTATATATGTATATATATATATATGTAGTGAATATATGTATGTGTATATATATATAGTGAATATCATTTCACACCTTTTATTGTTAAGATTTTTGATGTTCTATTAAGAGAACCGATTTTACTGAAAAAATCGAATAATGTACACCATTTTACCAGGGGGAAAAATACTGGTCCCCCCCCCCCCCCCACACACATATATACACAAACACATACACACGCGTACATCAACATACAAAGAGACTTATATATACACACACACACACTTATCTTAATAGCCATTTGACACACATCGCTGATGGCCATTGTCGCAGCATCGAACACCTTACTACTACTACTACTACACACACACACACACACACACACACACACACACACACACATACACACACACACACACACACACACATACATATTTGTTGTGAAAGAGTCATTTCTCAATCTTGGCGCAAAACCAATTTTTTATTCACATGACCTCTACCGACCAATCAAAATTGTTTTGACCAAGAATTTTTGCTGGAGCCACTTTTTTAACATAAAAACAGTCTTGGCGCAAAATCAACTTTTTACATTCACATGACCTCTACCGACCAATCAAAATTGTTTTGACCACAAGAATTTTTGCAACACAAAAATAACGCTGGAGCCACTTTTTTAACATAAAAACAGGTAGAATTCCCAAAACTAATCAGATCAGAGCAAACAGCACGGACACTCTATCTCAAAATTATTTTTGAAAAGCATTTAGAAATGCGCAACCGGTAAAAACTTAAAAACTTAAAACCACAACTCAATACTAACCCATACAATCACTAATACTCTTTTATTCCTAATTAAACCATTTTTCAACTGTGAACAATTTGTCAGCATTTTCTATTCCGTTTACCAATATATATATATATATATATATATATATATATATATATATATATATATATATATATATTACTGTTATTACTGTTTATTTTGTATAAATACGATCTAACCTGCTATATAACGATGCTTGGAAAAGATTAAACATTTATAGCTGAATGCATTAAATCAAAATTTCCTTCCGTTTTGGCGTCATCGCCTCTACTTTCAAATAGAAAATATTTTCACCGCTGACCAGTATAGTGAATATTCAAAAGCATACAAAATATGTTTGGTAAAAGCTTGTATCTGGTTCGTAAACTATCTTTTTACGATGTAGTAAAAGATACCAAAGGGAGGTAACAATTATTTATACCGCTGTTGTTACTGATGCTACTACAGCAGTAAAGAACATATGAAAGCTAACTTCACCATGTAAAACCGTATTTCATTACATTTAATTATAAACGATATAATTTAATTTTATGGTCAAGGTTAGCTTTATGGTTAGGTTTAGCGAATATGTCGCTAAAGAAAAATATCACATTTTCAAGCAATCAAAGAAGTGAATAGTGGAATGCTTTGATAAAAAATTATTACAAATAATTCAACAAAACGGACAATGCATTTTTTTTATGACTACCATCCTACGTCAGTATGGTACAAAAGTCTCACATACTCATCATTATTATTATGATGGATTGGCAGTAGATTGGCGGTGGATTGGCAGTATCGGTAGAGGGTCGGACGCCATGCTTTGACGCAAAGAGTTACGGCCCTTTCCATTCTCAGTTCATATCCCGCCGAGGTTAACTTTGCCTTTCATCCTTACGGGGTCGATAAAATAAAGTACCAGTAATACACTGGTGAATTGCTGGCCTTGTGCCAAAAGTAGAAACAATTATTATGGTCCAGTGGATTAGCAGTATCGGTAGAAGGTCGGACGTCATGCTTTGCAGCAAAGAGTTACGCCCCTTTACGGTCTGAGTTCAAATCCCGCCGAGGTTCACTTTGACTTTCATCCTTACGGGGTCAATCAAATATAGTACCAGTAATGCACTGGAATAATTGGTGAGCTTGTGCCAAAAGAAGAAACAATTATTATGAAGGCACAGTTGATGGAAATTCGTTAAGATGGAGAATTTGATTTTAGCTTATTCAGTTTGAATAACCAATTGCAGTACATCACCAAGCCTGTCGTTCATACTTTTTGCCACTAAATGCTGCCGTTGGGCCACACAATGAACTATTAAAGCAGGATGCCAAAGTTCAAGTTTTAAGGCAGAAGAAAAACCTTTGCATCTACAAATCAATCCAGGCGCTCTTCCAGATGCACACGCAACAATATTGTTATGCTCATTAAAAAATAACTTCAATAAATCTATAATAGACAGAATTTTGAGTCAAGCAAAAAGTGACCAGTGAACAGCATCTCACAGGGTTGAATATTGTCATTTTAAAAAATTGAACATTCACTATCATCAATCATTGACTTCCCACAACTATTTATTCGCCAACTTGTATGGAAAATTCATACTCCAGAGATTATAGATGAGTTGATGTTTGAATTCTGTCACCATTCCATCTTTATTTCAAGAAATTGTGTTATTACTAAGTGGAATCAAGTGTCAAGATTTGTATGCACTGCATTCGAGAGAGCTTCTCCATTATTAGGTTGAAGTCATGTTTTTCCAATAGTGTGGGACTTACTGGCCTTTGTGACCTGTAACGCAATGTTGTACGACGCAATCATTCCTTTATCTTGCTTTCTGAAATTCCGAGATCAACTTTTTTCCGTTTATCGAATGGTGTTTTAAGTTGTAAGAAATATGACAAAAGTTTTTCCTTCTGGCCAGCATGCTTAGAATATATATAATACTTTAAGCGTGAGGCTTCATGGCATCGTTGCTTAAAGTTTGGTTGCACATAACACGTTATTGACTGCTCTGAAAAGAAGTGTATTGACAACAAATTTTCTTAATAGGACACATTGGGCTGTTTAAAAATAGTACAATACACAGAAAATACTAGAAACAATAAGTAACAAAATTTTCGTTCAATAGTTATTCGAATTCTATTTTCAATAATCTACAAATACGAGAACACAAGTGTGTTGCAATCACTTAGTGAACAATACAATCCAACAACTTAACATAGTAGTCAGTTTATGTGAGTATGCGCATTGAGCTGTAAACAGGTTCAGTCTTCGGAATCTAACATTTTGTTTGGCATTGTCGTCCCTGCCACCTTGTCTACGGCCAGTCCAGGTTTCTTTGAGGTCATCGCGTATGTTCATTTTATGCGTGATCTCTCGGTGCTGGGGACGTTGGCACATTCATTTCTAACTTTACTGATTCTGCGGAAGTATGAAATTGATGGTCAGTAAATGATGCTAAATCGAAACCATTCATTGTGTGTGTCAGCCTCTGCAAAGGGTGCGTACTGTTCTCTCTTCTGTTCATTATTTTCATGAACAAGATTGACATGCACAGTATAGTTGGAAGTGGTAGCATGACTGGCAGGTGTAGGATCAGTCGGCTCGAACTTACAGATGACCTGGTAATATTTAACTTGTCAGAAGGCGATGCTCGACATGCAATTGATAGGCTTGTTGCCGAGTGCTACTTGGCTGGAATAGAAATCGGTTCTGCCAAAACTCGTCATCCCAGGGAAGCCTTCGCAGTGCATTCTTCTTGTGAATGGAGTTCCATCGAAGCAGGTGGATAGGTTCATGTATCCCGAGGCATGGAAAGAAAGAGGCTAAATTAAGTATAAGAATTGCAGGGGATGGTGCAGAAATGTTCCAGCTTCAGCATTCGGTAATCACAAGAAGGGTGGACGGTGTAAAAGCCAAACTGGCTTTCTTCAATTCGGTATTCAGGCCAACCCTTACCTACGGTCATGAATCTTGGGTAACGATTGAAAGAATACGATCGCGAATACAAGCATGCAAAAGAATCTTTAGAGTAACGTTACCCAATAGAGTCACTCTAAATAGAGTTGTTACTTCTCCGAATTGAGGGATTACAGCTCCGATATTACGAGCATGTGGTTAGAATGTCTCAGGAAAGAACGCTTGACAGATTGCACGGGCAAAACCAACCAGTCGGAGACCCAGGGGTAGTCCCCGAGCAAAATTGCTGGATAACATCCATGAGCACGATTGGTTTCCCTTGGGAATCCAGCCGGGGTAATTGTAGACAGTTACATCTGACAGGACACGCTGGAAGCAGTGTTTGAGGACTCTGCCACCACGACCCTCACAGAAATAAATGGGCAAAGAAGAAGGGAAGTTTATCTTGATATTACCTTATCTGATTTATATCCGAAAAATGTTATTTCGTCTGAAGAATTATTTGAATGTTAATGGTTATTCTCAAAATTAGAAAATACCAAAATGTTACTTGTTTGCGAGGATGTTTATATGTTCTCTAGGAATGTGGCCCAGTTATTCGCAGTTAGCTTCCTGAAATTATTTTAATAAACGTTCTTCGCATATCTCATTTGAATATTCTTTTAAGGCAGCATATATTGGAATACCTTCTTTATACTCAAAATCCTACATCGCCCACCATTTTCTGTTCAGTTACTCATCGCCCACCAGTCGATATTGACCAGGCTGGGTAACCCTGCCTTAGATCATATTTCTGACCGAGCATATCTGACTTGGGTTTATTTTTTGTAATGGTGCTACAGTCGTGACAATCTACACATCTATTATTCTCCTACAATAAAATGGCCACTAAGTCAGAGCATTATTTCTCGAGCAACGTCGGATACCCATCTATATTAATTAATATCTTAACGTTATTAATTAATATCGTGAAGATTTCTGACTTGTTTTATTTAATTGAAATATATGTTATTACTGTATGTAAGTATAATTATTTACTGAAACACTAAATTCTCTAAATAATGGTTCTCTTATATTTATATTGTGTAATGTGACGGACCTGAAAGAATGTAACACTAGTAAGTAGATCTTTGTTTGTGGATGATATCGATTTCTAACCTTGGCTCTGAAAAACATACAACATGGTTCATTGTTGTATACTGCAATTCACATATCAGCAAAGTGTATAGAATAAACGAACACACTGAAAGGCTTCAGTCTCTTACTTGCTTTTGACATATGTACAAATGTTTGAGAATTAAATACAGAATCACTCTCAGGTAAAGAAAACAATATACTTTTACATTCCAAAGAAATGTCAGTATAGCCTAAATGTTAGTATCTTGAAGTAAATAGTTTTGGCTTAATTCTTATTTGTGTGACGTTAATATGAGTATGTAAGCGGCGAATTGGCAGAGTCGTTAGAACGTCTGATAGAAGGCTTTGTGGTATTCACTCTGACTCTCTACGCTCTGAATTTAAATCCCGTCGTGGTCAATATTTGCCTTTCATTCTTTCACGGTCAATAAAAAAGTACTAGTCCAGTACTGTGGTAGATTCTTCCTCTATGTCGCTTTCTCATTTCCTCTCTATTACTAGAAGAAATTAACTGTGTTCAGGCCAGAAGAGAAGATGAGCTAAGCCGGGTTTCAAAATGCCCAAGGAGCTCTGTATATCGCTACAACTCAATCAAAAAGTAAATGAAAGAATATTTATGTAGGCCACTGTTGGAGTTGCTACATCGTGTCGGATAGAATGTTTACGGTATTAATTCTGGCCTAAGTTCAAGTTCTACTGGGACCAACATAGCTTTTTAGGCTTTCGGAGTTGATTCCTTTTATTCCTTGCTTTCCTATTTTGCTCGAACCCAGAGAAGGGTGGGTGTCGTCGAGTTTGAAATCTCCGAAAGATCACGACGGTGACTTGATGACTCTATTAAGAGTTATGGGGGTTAATGAAAAAGTCATTGAATATTTATGTATTCTCACTGGTTTGAAGTTTTGTTTGTTTCGAAATATTATTTTAAGTAATTATTGTAAAGGCAGGTTTTCCTCTAATCAAAATCTGTCCTCTATTTTTTATTCTCTGTTTGTGTTCACCAAAATTCTGTTCTCTTATGTAACTAATTATGCAATTAACACCTGATGAAATCGCTTGAATCTTGAATCATATTCGGATGAAGCTGGGCCATTGAAATATATATATAGTGTTTTCGCGGAATTAAAATTATAAAGTTTCCAGTCCTCTTATCTGTTGTTGTTTTTGATGAGCATATACTTACCTACACACACACACACACACACACACACACACACACACACACAC
>OZ024740.1:43855869-43858369 GCA_964016885.1 Eledone cirrhosa
AACAAAGGTCGGCGAGTGCTAAGCTCTAATGAACACCAACAGTGTGAAACAGATCTGTCAGCTTATCTCCCCTCCCTTGTGGAAAAAAGCAGTAAGTGACATAGTCACTACTTTAAGATAATAGCGCAAGGACTTCAAAATGTTTTTAATTAAAAATACAGTATATCGCCAGATATACTGTACATATATTCATATATATATATATATATATATATATATATATATATATATATATATTTTTTTTTTTTTTTTAAATTTAAATATTTCACTATGTTTTAAATTGCCTTGTCCGATGAACGAATGAGGACGTTTTTTGTATTCGTCTTTTTCGGGAAACCTCTGGTAATGAGGTAATTATATTGTATTGTTTATTATACATTAAATTTAGCTCTGGTACTTACATAGAGCACTCTTCCCTCATTTGACTTTTTCAATTTTCAATGGAAACTTCAATACTTATACAGCTCCCAAGGGAATGATCGTAGCATATTCTACATTTTTATGAGATTGGCCCCTTCCAGCCCTTTTAAAGTCGAGCACTCTTCAGGCAAAAGGATTTTTAACCAATACTGAACATGGATAAACATCATTTGGATTACTCTATCAAGAATATCCCAACACCTTCTAACACTCCCTACACTAAAATGCTGATAGACAAAGTAGAGAAAGTTGTTAAAAGAATGAGATGGAAAGCTTTGATTTTCAATAGACACTTTAACACGGACTCTACTGAACATTTTGATATCAAAACTCATAAATACCCGCAAAGAGTAAAAGATATGACTGCCTTTGAACTAGACTTAGTTAATCTAATCAACAATATCAATTTTCGTAAGTACTCTAACCCTTTTCAATCTAAACTATCTAATGATATTTCAATATTCAAATCTTCTAAATAAGTTCATTTTCTCTGACAAAACTAAAAACTTATACGAAGTTAATAATAATTTACATGACCAACTCTTAACAGATAACATCACCTCTAAATACCAAATAGCTAATATAAACACCTATAATACTATAAATAATGAAGCTAAAGGATTAGCTAGTTTTTTTTAAAATAGACAATAGAACAGAAAAACTTGCTAAACGTAATGCCTATATCACCCTCAAAGATCACAAACCTGATTTTATTAATCGTCCTAGTTGTAGATTAATCAGCCATGCTAAGACTGAAATCGGTCTTGCTAGCAAAAATATATTAAATAATATAAACAAACATATTAGAGGTAAGTCTGAATTACTCCAATGGATAAATAGCTCTTCCGTAGTACATTGGTTTAATAATATTAAAGATAAAAATAGTTCTAGATTCACCCAATTTGACATTGTAGACTTCTACCCGTCTATTACTCACCCTCTTTAACGAAAGCCTTAAATTTCGCTAGAAAGTTTATCAATATTTCTGATATTGAAGAGAATGTCATTTTGCATGCTAGAAACACTCTACTTTTTACTAATAATGACACTTGGGTAAAAATATCTAACCCAGAGAACCCATTCGATGTCTCAATGGGTTGTTTTGACAGTGCTGACGTGTGTGATTTAGTCGGCCTATTCCTCCAACACACACTCAAAGAGAAATTCCCTGTGTTAGCAATTGTTTCATTGATCAAAACTATCCATAGTACAGAGTACTCACAACCTCTAACTGAATTACCTAAAACGATTACTTGTTATTCCATACACACACACACACACACACACACACACACACACACACACACACACACACACACACACACACACACACACACACATATATATATATATATATATATATATATATATATATATATATATATATATATGGCAAAAGAAATGTAGATTCTATGTAAATAATTGCAATCGGTTATTTTATTGTTTGTTCACAATAAAACCAGTATTTCTTGACCTATGCTCCAACAGAAGCCAGGTTTCAATAACAGTAGTAAGCTTGCAGACACACATCTTCAAAATCAACGCTTATTTGCAGAATCTGTTAGGCTAGCGTCAAGCACAATTTGTTTTTCTTTAAGATTCTATGATAATGGTTTGGGATTTAAATATAAGTACTTGTACATTTTTACAGCACATAAACATATACATCTCTCTTTCTCTCTCACTCTACATGTTTTCTTTTTTGTTTTGCTTCCCCCGCTTATTTCTAACCGGTATACACATGTTTATATTATTTCTACCTTAAGTTTCCATTATATTTGTATAGCTGAGCCGTACAAACAGTAAAGATTTTAAGTGTGTATTCGATAGTGAGAATACTCTATAGAGGAAATTGAGAGTATTCCAAACTGAGATTAAAGTAATAAAGTTGAGTGGATAGAAAGGTCGATTTTTTTCACAAGGACAGGTTCCATATAAAGAATTTAAAGGGAGGAGCCTAAGAGAAATTGGGGATCAGATAAAACAGATAGATAGAGAGGGAGAGACGGAGACGGAGAGATAGAGAGAGAGAGAAAGATAGAGAGATTCATGGTGTAATCCTAATAGAGGACTCCCCGCC
>OZ024740.1:43863369-43870869 GCA_964016885.1 Eledone cirrhosa
ATAGAATAACTTATTAAGCTTCCTCTGTAGAAGTAACAAATGTTAAAACATATTCTCACTTGTTCTATTTCCAATGACATTAATCACAACTTCAATTTTCTAAGTTTTCAGATTCCTCTTTATTTATTAGAAAGAAAGGAAATAGAGAGATATACCTTTATCATTATAATGATCAGACAACATGCTTTGCAACGGAGAGTTACGGCCCTTTATGATCTGAATTCAAATCACGTCGAGGTTAACTTTGCCTTTCATCCTTGCGGGGTCGATAAAATAAAGTACCAGTAATACCTGGCCTTGTGCCAAATATAGGAACAATTATTATAATGATCAATCAGCGCGGTGGATTGGCAGAATCGGTAGAGCGTCGAATCACATTCTTAGTGGCATAGAGTTACAGCCCTTTATGTTCTGAGTTCAACTCCCGCCGCGGGTAACTTTGCTTTTTCATCGATAAAAAAACACTGGGGTCGATTTAATCGACTCCCACCACACAAACAATAGTTGCTGGCCTTGTGCCTAAATCAGAAACCGCTATTATAAGGGCTTCTTATATAGGCACAAGGCCAGCAATTTGGGGAGAGGGTAAAGTCGATTAAATCGACCCTATTTTATCGACCTCGTAATGATGAAAGGCAAAGTTAACCTCGGCGGGATTTGAACTCAGATCATAAAGGGCCGTAACTCTATGCTACAAAGCATGGCGTCCGACGCTTTACTAATACTGCCAATCCTCCATTATAATTGTTTCTACTTTTGGCACAAGGCCAGCAATTAACCAGTACATTACTGGTACTTTATTTTATCGACCCCGTAAGGATGAAAGGCAAAGTTAACCTCGGCGAGATTTGAACTCAGAATGGCAAGGGCCGTAACTCTATGCGTCAAAGCATAGCGTCCGACCCTCTACCGATACTGCCAATCCACCGCCCTTTAATTTTCCATTATAATGATATATTTTTAGACCCGTTGAGCGGGTATGTATTTATTGAAAATTTAGAAGCTTCAACGTATTTTTATTTACTTATATTTTACTATGAAAAAATAGTCCAATAAGTTGGGCATAAAATCCCTGGTCGGAAAAAAATTGATAGCATCGCCTGTGCAACTTGAACTCACATGTAACGTGTGCCGGGCAGGCTGAGCTACCAATTGCTCGAAAGAGAGATTGACAGATTTTCGTAATTTTGAAGTCTTATCAATCGGCCAGATTGTAAACATTGATCTACTTCTAAAAAAATTGAGCAGATATATTTTATTATACATATCAATATAGTATGGCCGGATGGTTAAGAAGTTTGTTTCGTGGCCCTCATAAAGTCGCGTAATCTTGGGCAAATGTTACTCATCATACTCCCGGATCGACTGAAGATTTGTGAGAAATATTGGGTACACGAAAGCTGTGTGGAAGCTTACCGGACGGAGTGTATCTGAAATTCTGTAATTCAAAAAGTCAGCCTTGCTTTGTCACATGCTATATCACGCTGAATCTCTCCGAGGATTATCTTAATTGTACACGTGCCTATGAAATACTCAGTGACTTCCACGTTAATTTCACCGAGGGCTGATACCTTGAAGATACATCAACGAAGCCGAAGGAGTTCCATTCCTATTAAACAACGAGGAAGGTGACAGTGAAACGTAAACAACAACCTCAACATCTGTGTTAAGAATATAAATAACTTTTGAGTTGACTTCCTCTTTCGAAAATATGTCAGCCAATATTTTTAACTATGATGCATATAAGTACATACGAAAAATGAATTGCAGTACACGAATAGAGGAACTATTAATGAAGTAGTAAAGAATAACCTATTGTTTATGTATCAAGAAATATCTATATATATATTTATTAAAATATCAGATTAAAATTTAAGCAAAGAATCGCTGCTTTCACCCTTAACGGGATCATCTGAAACTAACAAAGTCAATCTGTGAACGCAGAAGTGAATATTTCAAAAAACGTTGCAACCAGAGGAAGACAGGAAGATGATACTTTGGTTCGTGGAAACGTTCCCTGGCAAAGAACGGGAAAAAACGAATATAATACGTCATTATTTGGAGCAGTGAAAAACAATTACACGCAAAGACAAAATCACGTTTATGGTATAAAAGAAGTCGTAGACTAATCAACGTTTTTTGAAATATTCACTTCTGCGTTCACAGATTGGCTTTGTTAGTTTCAGAAGATCCTGTTAAGGGTGAAAGCTGCGATTCTTTGCTTAAACTTTAATCTGTTATTTTAATAAATATTTGGTCTACGGTTCTTATATATTTGATATATATTTATCCGTATCGAGCCCTCTTTGGATTTTAGTCTTCAAATGTATTATTATTACTATATATATATATATAAATATATATATATTCAATGATATTAAATAAATGGAAACTATATTTATAAAACCATATTTATTCTATTATATATATTTCAAGGTTACCAAAACTTTGGTACGCTCTCATCAGATAAAATGCAAAGTTTGTTTTATAAATAACGTTTTGTTCTGCCCTATACCTCAACCTTATTTGCATACTCATCTTAATAATTTGCAATATTTGACTTTTCTTCTCTTTCCCTTCTTTCCTTTTACTATCCAGGAAAAACTTGAACCGTTAAACTCTTCTTCCTGGATATGTCAATATTTATAAAACAAACTTTGTATTTTATCTGATGAGAGAGTACCAAAGTTTTGGTACCCTTGAAATATATATAATAGAATAAATATGGTTTTATAAATATAGTTTCCATTGATTTAATATCATTGAATATTATACTCCAGAAAACTTGTTGAGTGCTTCGAATCAGTTATAAACATATATATTTGTTGAATTACCAACAAATTAAATATCCCTTTTGCTTATATATATATGTGTTTCTCCAGTGCAAGGCGCATACAATAGTCCACTACGATGATAAAAAGGTAGGGAGCCAATGTATCTCCCTGGAGCACTCCAGCCAGTATCTCAAAGAACTCTGTCATCCCATCAGGTGTAATGACTTGGGCTTTGGTGTTGGTGTAGAGCAGTGATATGAGGTCCACTATCCTCCTGGGGATTCCATAAGCCTGTAAGATCTTCATCAGGCAGTAACGGTCCACAGAATCAAAGGCCTTCCTAAAGTCAATGAAAACCATGACCGCAGGAAGGCACTTTGCTCTAGCTCCCTCTAATATCCTCCTCAGCATCAGGATGTGACTGGTGGTTGATCTACCCTCTCTGAAGCCGTTCTGGTTGTCCCTGAGCTTCTTCTCCATCTCAGGCTGGATCCTGTTAAGAATCATCCTGTTGAGGGTCTTTGCCACAAGTGACGTCAGTGAGATCCCCCGGTAGTTGTTGGTGTTAGAGAGATCTCCCTTCTTTGGCACTGGGACGATGTTACTGATCCTCCACTGATTCGGGGCAACTCCTTTCTCCAGTGCCCCGTTACAGAACCCCAGGATGATATCATCAAAATCACACCTCTTCATCACCTCTGATGCCACTCCATCTTCTCCATGAGCCTTGCCCTCCTTGATCTTCTTCTTGGCTCTCTGAAGCTCTTCTCTGGTGAAGGGCTCTGTCTCAACATCCAGTTCCTCAAACAGCCGCCTGATCTCCCCAGTGCTCTGGGCTGTGGAGGGTGGCTCTCCTAGTAGGGTCCTAAAATGGTCTAGCCATTTCCTCTTCCTATCCTCGGGCCCCGTTCCCTGGATCTGACTCGAACACCATTTCTTCCTCCCTGTGATCTCGTTGATGATCATCCAGCTCTCCTTACATCCAGATCTGTCAACCGCTCTCTCCACACTTCTGATCTTCTCTATCAGTGCCTCCTCTCTGACTTCAGTGTAAGCGGTACAGAGCTCTTCCCTCATCACCTCCACAGTCTCCATCCTCTCCTCCGTAGGATCAGCATAGAATTGGTCCCTGGCAGCTTTCAGGTGTTCTCTGGCTGCGCACACTTTTGGGTTTGCAGAGCTGGCGTGCTTCCCTTTGTTCTCTTTCCTCGGCACCAGGGTTTCACTTGCTTTCGCCACTGCATTGGTGAAGTGCCCGTACCTCCCCGTCACACTCTCCTCAGTCCATCCAATCTCTCTCTCCTCTGACTCTCCACACAGAGCACTAAACCTGTTTCTCACTTCCACTGTGAACCTCTCCTGTAGCTTATCATCTTCCTTGAAAGCTCCCCATCATAGATTGTTCTCCGGGACTGAGCCTTGCTCTTTCTTAAGCTCACGCGGACCTCACTCATAACAAGCCGGTGGTCACTACCCAGTGTACTGAAATAGCTGTATGTTTCCGTGTTCAGAACACTATTCCGCCACTTTTTCCTCACCAGAATGAAATCAATCTGGGACTTGGACAGGTGCATATCTGAGATGTAGGTCCACATCTTCCCCAGATTCTTCCTAAACCCTAGGTTGGTCGCCATCAAGTTCGCCTCCAGCAGGGTGTCTCTCAGTAGTCTTCCATTTCGGTTGGTGTTGTTATGGAAGTACCAGCAAGGATCTTCACTGCCCTCCTTACTCAGATGTGCATTGAAGTCCCCCAAAACAAGCAGGATATTGTGTGCCTGAGTGGTGTTGACAGCTCTACACACCCCCTCATGGAACTCCTCGGCATTCACGTCACTGTCGCCCTCGGTTGGACTATAGGCTGAGATGACTGTCAGTCTTGGGTTTCCATTGAAGGTCACCCCCAACACTCGCGGGGAGATAGGCATTATTTCCCTCACCAACAGATTGGTTTTTGCACTGAACACAAAACCCACTCCTCCTACTGCAGCATTTGTTGTGTTCTTCACTGCCGATGTAGTGATGAGCTGGCTCTTCCTCCCGATCATCACACTCCTCACGGGCTCATCGTGTAGAATCCTGTGTTCTTGGATCGCAAGTATCTGTATACCACTCTCCTCGAACAGATGTCAAAACTCCTCTCTCTTCTCCAGCGTTCGAATAGTCCTCACATTCAAAGTGCCCATTTTGATGGCTCTTCAGCAGGACAAAACTGCATTCTTTATATTTGTCTCAGAGACAGCTGATCCACCATCCACTGGCCCTCTCTGTGGCTCTAAGCCAGCAGAGTCATAACGACCAGGCTGCTCCTTGACAGTGTAATCAGGGGCCCTAACCCTAGTGCTGTTAGAACGACTCTCCATATTTCTTTTCAATGGCTGACAATACCTTACCGGCGCCACTCGAATAAGGTAGTTATTTAACCCATAAATGGAGCCCTAACAGGTACTACCACCTCGGGCCAGGGCAGACCTGGGAGTCATGACAACTAAGGGGTAACTCCACATTCCCCACATCTCCTGAACTCCCGAACTGGAGCCTTGCCACTGGATGTAGTTTAATGTCATACCCAGGACTTGCACTGGAGAAACACCAGGACTCTGGATTTACTGTAGCACCGGCTCAGAGCAGGAGAGTTGGGGCGAAAAAGGTATCGGATGCTGAATTTGCCGACGACATAGTTTTGGTGACAAATACAGTGAAGGAGGCAGAGGATTTGATGCGGGAGGTTGAGATTGTGTCGATGAGTGTGGGGCTGAGAATGAATGAGACTAAAACAAAATATCTGGTATAGAATGTTGAGAAGCCAGAGGGGATCACTAATGTAGGCGGGAAGCCGCTGGAATTGGTTGAGGACTTCCTGTATTTGGGAGCAAAGATTGGGAATACGGAAGATGATGTGGTTGAGAGGAAGAGCAAGGCCTGGGCGGCGTGTCACAGCTTGAGGTCGGTGTGGAAGTCGGACCTTCGTAGAGACCTGAAAATCCGCCTCTTCATTTCTGTAGTGGAGTCTGTGCTGCTGTATGGGTCTGAGACTTGGACACTGACCAAGAGACTCACTCAGATGGTGGATGGGTGCTACACGAGAATGCTGAGGATGGCTCTGAACATTAATCAGTATACACTGAGGATGAAAAACTCAGAGCTGTATGGGAGCATCCCAAAAGTCAGCTCAAAAGTGACACAGAGGAGACTGAGGTTGGCTGGACATGCTCACCGACATCCAGAGTTGACATTGCACTCAGTGCTCCTTTGGGAGCCCCTACATGGACACACTAGAAGAGGAAGACCAAGGTTAACATATGTTGATGCCCTAAGGACAGACACTGGTCTGTTGAAGATGCAGGATATGGCAGCGATAATGAGGGACGGAGACCGCTGGAGAGAACTCGTCCATGGATCTCGGGAATTTTACCCACCTCAGATAAATAGATAGATATATATGTGTGTGTGTGTGTGTGTGTTTATAAATATTCATACATATTTGTATATTTATAAGAATATATATATATATATATATATGTAGATAAATCTACCAAGAGTTTACGGTAGTGTCCAATCCGTATGAAGAACTCAATGTATTCCGGATATCATGGAAAGAAGAGATGTAATGAAAAATCACTTTCGGTGAAAGATAAACGGTATACAGAGTCAAGATAAAATATTAAACAAATAATGAATAAAACAATGAAACAGTTCCTTATATTAAACAAAAAAAGTTCATTATTTAACGATCGTTTCTAGGATATATATGTGTTAGAATTGGCATGCATATTCAACAGATCTATGTACAAAATTATACAAAATTATACAAACTATCAAGATTAAATATACATACCAACACATATATACGCCGTCTTCAGAAATAATGAAATATATTTATTGATAATAACAACAATTCAAAATTTCAGGTCCGTTTGGGAACAAAATTGACCAATGAAAATACAAAAGGTTTTATGCAGTTCGGTGTGTGTATATACATGTAACTACCCTTACACATATTTTACAAAAATGTATGCTCAACATGTATACGCACACCAAAAGGATGGATGCAAATACAAAATTTCAAGGTTAATGTCTCTGTAAGTTTATAATGCACAGATAAGATGCGTATAGACACATAAATATGAAATAAGTGTATACACATATTCTCATACTCACACATATCCGTACAATCACACACACGCGCGCGTATATGCATAAACATACACATAATTACGAACATACAAACACACACACACCCCCACTCACATATATATATGTGGATATAATATCATAAGCACATGGATATTAATTCACTCACATAAACACTGTCACACACATTTAGATCAAGATACAGAAATTAGGTGGGAGGGGGGAGAGGTCAGTATTCAACGGTTTGGGCAGACTGCTTATTATAGATGTATCTATAAACTAAGAAAATAAAAAATAAAAATTAAAAAGGAAAGAAAAGAAAAAGAAAAAAGAAAAAAGAAATATATCAAGAAAATATATATATATATATATATATATATATACATACATATATATATATATATATATATATATATAAACACATACATACATATACACACATCCACACTTAGAACATACATACACACACATATATAAACATATACATATATACACATACACACATATACACACATACATATAAATATATATATATATATATATATATATATATATATATACACACATATATACACATATAATCACACATACTAAA
>OZ024740.1:43875869-43893369 GCA_964016885.1 Eledone cirrhosa
GGTAGATTTATCTACATAATTTTGCTCCTATTTTCACGGAAATATTCGTATTTTTGTACTGTATGTGTGTATTAATTTTATATTTATGTATATACATATATATGTATGATTTTATAAACCCATATACATTTAGTTGAGCTCTTTCAATTGTCCATCATCCATATCACAATGGAAAAACAATATTTGGGAACCTCTTTAAAAAACATACCAATATCTTCTAAGGATGACTTCTTACTCCTTATGATTCAAAAAACTAATAATTTTATCAGAAGGGTTAGATGGAGAGCCTACCACTTCGATAAAAAATCTAAACAAGCAGATCGGAAATATATGTATGATTTCAATACTTACAAGAATCCACCACACAACTTTTTACTTGAAGACTTCGAGAAAGACCTTTTTAATTTAATTAAACACCTCAAATTTAAAAAGTATAAATCCGTCTTTCAAAAGGACCTTGATTCTACCCTATTGGACCTAAAAAAGTCTAAAAAAATCCATGTCCACTCGGACAAAACTGGTAACTTGTATCATATGGATATTGAACATTATAATGAGTTCATATATAAAGAACTCAGAAAAAATTATAAAAAATCTAATAATGCGTCACTCACCAACATCAACAACAAAACACACAACATAGTAAAAAAACTAAACATTGAAGATAGAACTGAACCTTTGGCATTGAAAAGACCACACTTCAACCTGAAGGATCATAAATCAAACTTTAACTCAAATCCTTCTATTAGACTTATATGTCCCTCCAAATCAGATATTGGAATAATTAGCAAAAAAATTTTGGATAGAGTCATCCCACAAATAAGAAAACACGTTATTTTACCACTCTGGGAAAACACCTCCCAGGTAATTAACTGGTTTAAAAATATTAGATGTAAATCTTCTGCTTCATTTCTACAATTTGATATAGATAATTACTATTCTTCTATATCACCTATACTCCTGAACAAAGCATTGATATTTGCTAAAAATAGATCTAACTTAACTTTGGATGACATTAATATTATTACACATGCTAGACTAACACTTATTGAATTTCAGAATGAATACTGGACCAGAAACACATATAGTAATCTATTTGATATTACTATGGGTTCAAGCGATTCCGCCCAAATTACTGATCTTGTGGGCCTCTTTCTCCTTTTCAACATAAATGCCTCCTTTCCCCACCTCAAAGGTGGTTTATATCGTGATGACTGTCTTCTTCTTTCTAACAACCTTAGCCTTTCAGAAATTGAAAAAAACAAAAAACATATTAGAACTTTCCTTAAAGACTATTATAATCTTCATATTACTTTTGAAAAAACAAGTAAAGTAGTAAATTTCCTAGATATAACTTTAGATTTAGCTACGGGTATCTACCAACCTTACCATAAACCAAACCAAAACTTACATTACATACACTCACAATCTAATCACCCTAAATCTATCCTTAAAAACCTTGCATATAATATATCACTTAGAATTTCTAACCTTTCTTCTAACCAAGATGTATTTGATAAAAATGCGACCTTCTATAACGAAGCTCTAGATAGAAGTGGCCACAAAAATAGATTAGAATATATACCTTCTACTAAAAATACTGAAAGCATACAACCTAATATTACCAACAAACACCAAATGAAAAGTACACACCTAAATGCCACCCACACTATACCCCAAAATACCAAATCTTCTAATATAAAATATAGTAACTCTCAAAAAACTACTCATCATACAACTCTAATAAATATTAATAATAAAACTCCTAATAAAAAGGATAAAACACCTAAATCTACAAATATAACTAAAAATGGTTGTGGTGAGATCATTAACATTAATCCTCCTAGTAAACATCACGATACAACCTATAAAAATAATAAAAATAATAAACAACATAGAAACCGTAATAGACGGGTTACTTGGTATAATGCTCCATTTAATTTACAAATTAAGGATAATATTGCTAAAAAATTTTTTTATATCCTAGAGAAAAACTTCCCGCCAAACCACAAATACCATCAAATCTTAAATAGGTCTACAGTTAAATTCTCATACTCTACAACAAATAACATAAAACAAAATATAAGTGCCTATAATGCATATAAATGTAAGAAAACCATAAGTATACCACCAGTACATCAAATTAACCATAATATCTCCTCAAATACAGAATTAACGAAAGGTTGTAACTGTAGAAACAAAGCAAACTGCCCATTAAAAGGGAATTGTCTTGTTAACAACATAGTCTATAAATGTAATGTTAAAACTAAAGATTCTATTTGCTCATATATAGGAGCTACCTCTAACAATTTTAAGACAAGGTTTAATACCCACAAGCATAGTTTTAAAAATGCCGCACTGGCTAATACAACATCTCTAGCAGAAAAAAATCAATAGTTATAAAAATAAGAATATAGAATATGATTTGACCTGGAGTGTGCTCAAAAGAGCCACCCCTTATCAAAATAATAGAAATGAATGTAGATTATGTTCCCAAGAACTATTTGAAATAATGAAATCTAAGGATATCCTATTAAATAAACGACAGGAATTAATTATATCGTGTAATCATAAACTAAAAAAAACATTTAAATATTATAAACCTAATTAATAACATTATTTTAGAAATTAATTTAATTTAAATGTTAGTTAACCTATAAATTTAATTTAATTAAAATTCTATTACAGATGGGAATATAAAATATTGTGTAATCATAAATTGTGAAAAACCTTTAAATATTACTAATATATACTTAGTAATTTAATTTATAGATTAATTTTAATTTATTTAAACCTTTTATTAAAATTCCTTTACAGATAAAATATAACAAAATATCGTGTATCCAATGACAGAGAAATAATTTTTAGTATTATAGACCTAATTAATATACATTTTAGAAATATATTTATAATTTGGTTTTAAATTTAGTCAACCTAAAAATTTAATTTAATTGGCTTAAAATTAGTATCCTTATACAGACGGATTGCAGAATGTCATGTAATCATAGAATGGGATGTGTTTTGGATATATACCTAGTTAATATATTCTTTGCAATTTTTGAAAAAATATGTATATGTATGTATGTATATGTATGTGTATGTGTGTGTATATGTGTATATATATATATATATATGTATATATATGTATATATATATGTGTATGTATATGTATATGTATATGTATTAATTTTGATTTCTATTTGCATATAATTATATTCTGCTATTGATAAAATACAATATCTGTTTTATTTATTATATACCTAATTAACATATACTATAGAAATTAATATATAATTTTTAATTTAGTTAACCTATAATTTATATTCTACTACCGATGTAATACTTTATTTGTTTTTTCCCTATTACTAAATTCATTTCCTAATATTGATACCATAACGTTATTAACTTTAATTTAGTTATACTATAATTAATACTCTACTACTATTTAACTTCAAAATTCTGCTTCAAATATTATAAACCTAACTAATTTACACCTTAGAAATCAATATGTTAACTATCTTTAGTTTAGTTAACATATAATTAATGGTATACTTATTTATTTTGAAATGCATAAATTTTGCCTTATTTCTTGTATTTCCTAACACTGAAACTATGTAAAAACATACATTGGATCCAGATACAGATAATATTCTATGTTTCTTGAAACATATATTTACTATAATCCCCTTCTCCAACCCCCCCCCTTTCCCCCATACTATTATCATCTGTGTTTGTAAGCGTGTATGTATGAATATATATGTAGGTAGGTGTATATATGTTTGGGTATTTATATCTGAATATAAAAATACATATATGCGCATGCAAATAAGAATGTAAGATTGTGTGTATATATATGTGTGTATGTATATATATATGTGTATATATGCATGTGTATATATATGTGTATGTGTATGTGAGTATGTGTATATATATGTGTGTGTATGTATGTATGTATATATGTGTGTGTATATATATGTATGTCTCTCTATTTATATGTCTATCTTCGTATCTATGTGGGTATATGTGTTGTATGTGCATGTATGCACATGTATGTGTTTACGTGTATATGTGTGTATGTGTATATATGTACGTGTGCGCACACACATATATATGTGAGTGTGTGTGTGTGTGTGTGTATATGTATATATATATATATCTATGTGTGTATATATGTCTATATTCGTATGTGTATATATATATATATATATATATATATATATATATTATTTATTATTATAATATAACTTATGTGTATGTGTGTATATGTGAGGGTGTGTATATGTATATATATGTGTATATATATGTGTAAAAAAATATATATATGTATGTCTGTTTTTTGTGTGTGTGTATATATATGTATGTGTATATATATGTGTATGTGTGTGTTTGTATGTTTTGTATGTGTGTTTATGGTTGTATGTGTGTGTGGGTGTATATATATAAATGTATGTATATATATATATATATATATATATATATATGTGTATATATATCTCTATTAATGCGTGTATATATGTATATGTATATGCCTTTTTCTTTGTATGTCTGAGTTGTGTGAGGGTGTAGTGGTGTTTGTATGTATATACGCATATATGGATGCGTATGTATTTGTATATATGAGTATATGTAAGTGCGTATGTATGTATGAATATATATCTAATTCTATGTATGAGTATATATGTGTGTGTATGTATGTTGTGTGTGTATGTATGTATGTGTCTATGTGTGTATATATATGTATATATGTGTGTGTATGTATGTATGTATGTGTATGTATGTACATATATGTCTATGTATGTGTGTATGTATATGTATGTATATATATATATATATATATATATATATATATATATATATATATATATATATATATATCTTTATTTTATATATATGTGTGTGTGTGTATGTGTGTGTGTGTATATATATCTTTATATATGTGTATGTGTATGTTCGTGTAGGTGTATGTGTGTGTATGACTATATATGTATGTATGTATGTATGTATATATGTATATGTATGTGTGTGTACATGTATGTATGTGTATGTATGTATATGTGTGTATATGTGTATGTATATATATATATATATATATATATATATATATGTGTATATATATATATATATATGTATATGTATCTCTATTTGTATATGTATATGTATATAGGTATATACCTTTTTCTTTGTATGTCTGAGTTGTGTGAGAGTGTAGTGGTGTTTGTATGTATATACCGATATATGGATGCGTAAGTATTTGTGTGTATGTATGTATGTATATCTGTATGTATTTGCGTCTATATATAGGTATGTATGTGTATATCTGTATGTATATAAGTATGTATGTGTATGTATATGTGCGTGTATGTGTGTATATATATGTGTGTCTATTTAGTATGTGTGATTATATGTGTATATATGTGTGTATATATATATATATATATATATATATATATATATATATATATTTATATGTATGTGTGTATATGTGTGTATGTGTATATATGTATATGTTTATATATGTGTGTGTATGTATGTTCTAAGTGTGGATGTGTGTATATGTATGTATGTGTTTATATATATATATATATATATATATATATATATATGTATGTATATATATATATATATATATATATATATATATATATATTTTCTTGATATATTTCTTTTTTCTTTTTTCTTTTTCTTTTCTTTCCTTTTTAATTTTTATTTTTTATTTTCTTAGTTTATAGATACATCTATAATAAGCAGTCTGCCCAAACCGTTGAATACTGACCTCTCCCCCCCTCCCACCTAATTTCTGTATCTTGATCTAAATGTGTGTGACAGTGTTTATGTGAATGAATTAATATCCATGTGCTTATGATATTATATCCACATATATATATGTGAGTGGGGGTGTGTGTGTGTTTGTATGTTCGTAATTATGTGTATGTTTATGCATATACGCGCGCGTGTGTGTGATTGTACGGATATGTGTGAGTATGAGAATATGTGTATACACTTATTTCATATTTATGTGTCTATACGCATCTTATCTGTGCATTATAAACTTACAGAGACATTAACCTTGAAATTTTGTATTTGCATCCATCCTTTTGGTGTGCGTATACATGTTGAGCATACATTTTTGTAAAATATGTGTAAGGGTAGTTACATGTATATACACACACCGAACTGCATAAAACCTTTTGTATTTTCATTGGTCAATTTTGTTCCCAAACGGACCTGAAATTTTGAATTGTTGTTATTATCAATAAATATATTTCATTATTTCTGAAGACGGCGTATATATGTGTTGGTATGTATATTTAATCTTGATAGTTTGTATAATTTTGTATAATTTTGTACATAGATCTGTTGAATATGCATGCCAATTCTAACACATATATATCCTAGAAACGATCGTTAAATAATGAACTTTTTTTGTTTAATATAAGGAACTGTTTCATTGTTTTATTCATTATTTGTTTAATATTTTATATATATATATATATATATACAGAGAGAGAGAGAGAGAGAGAGAGAGAGAGAGAGAGAGAGAGAGAGAGAGAGAGAGAGAGAGAGAGAGAGAAGAGCAGAGAAGGAGAGGGAGAAAGATATACAATCATGGAGTGAGTTAGGGAGACAGGTAGACAACCCCTTTTAACTGAGAACTGTTTTCTAGTATGAATCTCCGATTCTGTTTTCTCTTCTATATTTGTCTTCCCTTGGTTCTACATATGAATTTTAGAAAGCGTTTGTGAGTTTATTCCTGTGACAGACGGACAAAGCGTCATGCAGTTATTATAATAAAAGGTCTACAAAATATAATAAAAGATCTACAAAATACGATTTTTCCTTATTATGACATCATATGTTTAGCAATATTCGTTTGCATAATGAGAAAAAAAATTGAAAAATTAATCTCGATGTGAAGGAAATGTTTTGTAATGATAATATTACAGTTGGAATTTTACGTGAAAATCTGCAGATGTTTAGAATTAATTATGGTTCAAAATCTTTGTATGGAGAATTGCATTTCTATGAAAAATCATGGTTAGAATGGAAAAACACGGGTGAAGTTTGTGTCGGAACAACTCATTAAAAACATCTGTTATTCTTTTAATGGTCTTAACCATTGGACTGCGGCTATGCTGGTGGGCACCAGCACCAGGGGATAGAGGTCGGTGGAGGATTAATGACTCATGTCAACTCCAGCGCATGTTTAAAAACTAGTATTTATTTCTTTTTATAAATTTAAGACGCATAAAATGGGATTTATTTATAATATTCAACTATTTCTTTCGTTAATATCAATAACAAATATAGAAAATAAAGTATAAAGATCCCATAACTCCTTGTGGAGTCATAGAGGCGCCGTAACACGGCGTGTCTGGGGCACTTTTAAACCTGGTGGAGCCCAACCCTCTCCAGGTCTGAATACAGCCGATTTTTTCTATAGAGGAAGAATCGACCCCAGTACTGGACTGGTACATTTTTTATCGACATCGAAAGGATGAAAAACAAAGTTGACCAGGGTGGGATTTGATCTCAGTGCGCGCATTGGGTTGGAACGCATTGGCGGACTGGCCAGGTTGCCAGGTTGCCCAATGGCAAGTGCGCCCCGGGGAGCTCACGGTAGCATAGCAAGAGCCTACAGTAGCATTGCAGGGCCCACTGAAATCTAAGAGAAAGAATAACATTTTTGAAAAAATGAATAAAACAATTAAACAAGGCATTTGGTCAACCAATTCCCCAGGAAATTACTAGAATCCAAAATATACTATAGTGCAGATAGCTGGAATCAGTGGTTGTACATTCTACTAAATATAAAGCTTACTGTAATCATTTATGCATGCAAACATACATATATAGACACAGACCCACAAGCATATATATATATTTATATAGTTATACACGAACTATATATATATATATATATATATATATATATATATATATATATACAGGTACACATACATATATGCACGTATCAGTTTAGCGGACGCTTATCATAACGCCGCTTTGTTCGTTTGTAAACAAACTGAACAGCCTGAATTTGGTTGCCTTAACACCGTACGGCATAAAATTCAGGCTGTTCAGTTTGTTTACAAACGGACAAAGCGGCGTTATAATAAGCGTCCGCTAAACTGATACGTGCATATATGTATGTGTACCTGTATGTATATATATATATATATATATATATATATATATATATATATATATATATATATATATATATATATATATATATATATATATATACATATATATATATATATATATATATATATATATATATATATATATATATATATATATATATATATATATATGCATGCTACTGTACGTCTGTATACATATATGTATGTACGTATACACACATACTTACATTTAAGTAAGTGCCGTACTAAGAGTGAGAAATGAAATTTCGTTTTCATTTTATTTCAACTTATCGTTTTCGGTATGCCTGACCGACTTAACTCACTCGATATGCAAATTAGGCTGCTCAGCCGTTAATTTTCATAAGGAAACTATATACTTTCGAACGTTCAACTATCTGGCAGAAGGGTATACGGTGCTGATGATAGCTAACAAGCTTGAAACTAGTACATCGTTCCTGTGTCAGTGTTGAACAAAAAGGTGACGTGGTTGCCTTAACACCATACGGCATAAAATTCAGGCTGTTCAGTTTGTTTACAAACGAACAAAGCGGCGTTATAATAAGCGTCCGCTAAACTGATACGTGCATATATGTATGTGTACCTGTATGTATATATATATATATATATATATATATATATATATATGCATGCTACTGTACGTCTGTATACATATATGTATGTACGTATACACACATACTTACACACACACACATATATATATATATATATATATATATATATATATATATATATATATATATATATATATACATATACATATATATATATATATATATATATATATATATATATATATATATATATATATATATATATATATTGAGTAAGTGTGAAAGACCAAAGGTCATTATTGAAAGTCTCTGGATTTTGCAAAATACATAATATATTTTACTGGAGAAGGTAAGATCATTTCCCGCAAAAATGTGATTGCACTGTTTTGTAATTATGTGTTTTTCGAAAATGTTATTTATTCATTATAAAAATTTAATTATAGCATTCTATATGTAATTGGACCCCCTTCATCTGGAGACCAATATTTTTAGACCTAGTCCGCCACTGTATATACATATATATATATATATATATATATAGGAAAAGGTATGACCCCGACGGCAGACCTCTAGCCGTTACGACGGCTATTTCAGGACTAAATTAGAATTTTTAGCCTGGTAAATAAATAGCCGAACTTATCAAGGGGAATTTCCTTATATGAGAAGATTGTAATTGTCAAGAGGATTGGTCAAATTTTGTTGTAAAAACAAGTAGATCTGTCATGGCATTTGGTGGGAGGTAGGGGGGGGGGTCTGAACTTGCCGGTAGAACAAAGAAGGAGCGAGTAAAGCCAGTTAGGCGTTGAAAGTGAAATCTATACAACAGATTCTAAGGATAGTGTATGAACGAAAGTTTGGGGGAAAAGAAGGAGGGTAGTATAAAGAAGTCGAAGACAATGAAAGTCGAAGACAATGGCAAATAAAGAAAAATATATATATATAAAAAAATTATATATTGAGAAATGAAAGGAAAAAAACAAATACAGTAGAATCTAGAAACAGCTGCAATAATTATCTTATAGGATTATTCCTACTATTTAAACTCACCGAAATGTTTCATGCATTCGGCGGCGGATTGTACCGAGATGATGGGCTCCTCACCTTCAAAGGGTACAACCCCAGTAGTATAGGCCAGGTCCGTAAACAACTAATCAGCTTCTTCCGGGACTGGGGATTTAAAATCACCCTACAAACGTCACTAACCCGAGTAAATTTCCTGGATGTTACCCTTAACCTCGAAAATGATCTGTACTACCCATACAGAAAACCAAACGACAACCTGCACTACATCCAACGCCGCTCTAACCATCCTAGAAACCTCACCAATAACCGGGTTAAAAACATCTCCCTCCGCATATCTCGTTTGTCCACTAATGCGCCTCATTACAACCAGGCCCTCAAGCGGAGTGGCTTCCGGGAGGAAATATCCTTTTATCCAGCTTCTCTTAGCGGAACTAGCAGGCGACACCACCGTTCACGCAACGTAACGTGGTTTAATCCTCCCCACAATGCCGAGGTGGCAACACCTATCGGGAAAAATCTTCTTTAGGCTCCTCGAAAAACACTTCCCACTACAACACCGCTACCGCAACATAATCAACAAAAACACCATCAAACTCTCCTACAGCGCCACAGCTAACTTCGCACAAAACATCGTCTCCTCAAACAACAAAAAACTCAACCCCTTTGGAAGAAATAACCTAGACATCAGTGGAGAGCTGACCAGGAGGTGTAATTGTCCTGATAGATCCATGTGCCCCCTCAACAACAGATGCCGAGAACGGAACGTGATCTACAAGTGCAACGTGAGGACGGACACCTCCAACAAAGCTTATATAGGATTAACCGCTTGTGACTTCAAGACCCGGCTCTACCAACACCGACATACTTTCCAAAACCCGGTCCGGCGACATGCCACTACACTTTCGGGCCACATCTGGGACTTCCAAGATAATAATATAACCTACAATCTCACTTGGAGCTTACTGTCCAGAGCTAACTCTTACACAGGAGGACGCCGTCTGTGTAACTTATGCTCGGAGGAAACATTACAAATGCCGTTTTCGAAGGACCAACTCCTAAACAAGAGAGACGGCCTGGTAACCGCATGCAAACACAGATTGCGTAGGACTTACCTCACACTCAAACCCCATAACGACCCGGGTGGATAGACAAGGGCTGATACTCCCCACTTGCCGAATAAGTTAGGGAAAACCCCTGCTTACATAGGTAAAAGTACCTCTTTTCTTTTCCTCTATGTGTCCTTCTTCCCCCGTCTCTTTCTATCACTTCCTCCACCCCCGATCTTCTTCCCCGTCTGTCTTTCCTCTTTCGCCTACCCCGATGCAGCCTATCGGTCCTCTGTAGCCTAAGTACCCCCACCTCTGTAAATTTTAAGATAGAATTGGCTGATTACGCTTTTCCAACTTTTATAGCAGATGTGATAGACCCCAGTAATATCTTTTTTCGTTACTACACCATTTCTACTATTTCTATATTTCTTATTTAGTATTTTCTCCTCTCTAATTATTAACCTGTATTTGTAAGATAGCATCGGCCGATTACCCTTCACTTACTAATTATAGCGGCTGTGATTGACCCCTTGAAAAGTTTGCATTATATTTTTCACGACCCATTTTTACTTTCTCTTATTTAGTATCTTACACTCTCTACTTATTAAACTTTTCTATAGCTTCGCCGTTTGAATCTGTTGTACAGATTTCCCTTTCAACGCCTGACTGACTTTACTCACTCGTTCTTCGTTCTACCGTCAAGTTCAGCCAACCCTACCTCCCACCAGTTGCCATGACAGATCTACTTGTCTTTACAACACAATTTGACCAATCCTCTTGACAATTACAATCTTCCCATATAAGGAAATTCCCCTTGATAAATTCGGCTATGTATTTACCAGGCTAAAAATTCTAATTTAGTCCTGAAATAGCCGTCGAAACAACTTGAGGTCTGCCGTCGGGGTCATACCTTTTCCTATCACCCACTCTACTACCCTAAGTATCGAGTACTATGGTGCGTTATGGTCCACCTGGTTCCTGACCACAATTCTCTCGTTATATATATATATATATATATATATATGTGTACATAATGCCAATCAGTTAAGTTTGAATCTAACTGACATGCAATAACATACATATAGGAATAAGGTAAGCCCAAATCATAGTATATTTAAATATCACACAGATTAGAGAGAGAGAGAGGAGGGAGAAATGAGGTGCAACATAAATGAAACATGGATTACAAGTTAAAATGTAGTCTAGATAGATGAGAAACAAAACGAGGATGTAGTTTATGGAACACCCAAATGATTTATAAGTCGACCTTAAGTAGGAGCAATAACATTAAGAAAGACATGAACGACACCACAAGACTGTGTTTTGAAAATTTTGAAAGTAGTTTATAAGTATGAATTTTCATATGATTTTCATAGTTGTCTCTGTGGCCTATCGCTAGGTACTAGAGACAGTGGAGACCCTGGCCTTGAGTTCAATCCTGGTACATGTAATGTTTTTTAGTTTTTATTTCACAACCCATGGAAAAAACTGAAAAGGTTTACTGAGAAACCTACTCCCGACCAGGATCGAACTTCAAACCAGGATCACCACCGTCTATGATTCCTCCAAGTAGGACACCGAGACAGCTACAAAAGTATAATGAAAATTGATAGTTATAAACCTACTTTAAAAATCAAAGTTAATAAGATGTGGTGTCGTTCATGGCTTTCCTAGAGCTATTAGTAATATTTAGCGTCGAACTCTGGTCATTATTGAAACTCCCTGGATTTCGCAAAATACATAATATATTTTATTGGAGAAGGTAAGATATTTTTCCGCAAAAATTTGATTGCACTGTTTTGTTTCCACTTATGTATTTTTCGAAAATGTTATTTATTCATTATAAAATTATATGATAGCATTCTATATATAGGCGGACCCCCTTCATCTCCTGGCATCCAACATTTTTAAACCCAGTCCGCCACATGTGGGACGTATACTGTAAAGCATTCTATCCACATTCTATCGCTGTAAATAATTACTAAAAAGTTAAATAGGTATGCACAATATTATCATTGAAATGGTAAATTTGTTTTAAGGCAGCATATTAGCAGAGTCGCTAGGGTGTCAGATTAAAACACCCTGGTATTTTCCGGTGCACTGAGTTCAAAACTCACGGAGGGATTTGTTCTTCCTCTTTTTTTCTCTCCCTCAGTCAATAGAAGGCATCGGCAGACTTCTGACTTGGTAATGATAGCTTGGTCATAAATTTATTTCATGACCCCCACAATCATTTTTATTTCATATTTTGATGTTTCCTGCTTGTTTCCATTATTAAGATTAATATAGAGGGCGGTGGATTGGCAGTATCGGTAGAGGGTCGGACGCCATGCTTTGACGCATAGAGTTACGGCTCTTGCCATTCTGAGTTAGAATCCCGCCGAAGTTAACTCTGCCTTTCATCCTTACGGGGTCAATAAAATAAAGTACCAGTAATGCACTAGGTAATTGCTAGCCTTGTGCCAAAAGTAGAAACAATTATTAAGATTAATATAATTGACTTTTTCTTGTCATATTAAACAGATGTCAACGCTTGACTCACTTCTCCGTACATACGGAAGTGGGGATGATTGGCAACTAATTAGGTGTACAATTGGATTTGTTATTTATCATAAGAAATATATTTGTTATTTATAATATAAAACGCGTATTCCATCACATAGGACCCACAGCCAATCTCAAGCGCCACGTAAAAGTCAAACCAAACTTCAGTAACTACATATAACATCAGAATTATGGTCAAAATAAGAGCAAATATCATGCCCAGTCTGACCAGGTGGTCAGAATCGACTCTATTGGTCAATTCCATTTCTGATCATATTGGCTTGAAAGTTGTGCATTGGAAGACACTGGTCTTCTGCCGACAAAAATGAAGCCCTCACTCTCTTCTTTTAGCCCAGAACTCCGCAGCTACTGATGGGTGAGAGCTTGATCTACATCAAGTTCTTTGCTACGGAGAACAAACTGCCCATGCAGTGGTTTTTTATGCCATTTAGTGCACAGTCTTTGTTAACCTTCATGTTTTGCAAACACTTTGATATTCTTTGGTGTTTTAATTGCAGAATCGCCATTATTTTCATATTGTCTTCCCAATTCTTCCTCAATATTCCTACATTCCTTTGTGACTGAATGTAACTTCTTTTTCCTTTCGTGATCTGTGATTATTTTTATCATCCAATCATCTGTAGTTTTAAGGCACTGATTGAGTGCAATGGTCGATATCATGTATGAAACTTCTACCTCCATTTTATCTAGGGAAATAGAGGCCATCCACATCTGCTTTTTGGTAATGTATTCTATCACAAGTCAACGGTTTCCTGAATTTGACGTCCATTCTCTTAATACGTTAACTTTCCAATGTATAATATTGAAACTGTAGGTGACAACTGGGATTGCAAGCACATTTATGGCAAATAATTGATTTCTCGATTTAAGCTCCGTTTTCATGACAGCAAGTACTCTCCGGTAGCATTCCTTCCTGATTTTTCTTTCATGCTGGCGTGGTGAATACCTATACCTTCATTGATCCCTAGATATATGCAGGCTTGTTCTTGCTCTAGTTCCCTAATTACTGTATTCACATCTATTTCCATTGAGTTTGTGCTTGTCATTCTGCCTTTCTTGAACCCTGATTTGGTGATTTTTTCAGTCAAACTCCATCCCCCACATCATCGATGAACACCTTGACTGTCTTCAGCAGTCCTTCCAATTCGTTATCATTTTTGTCATACAGCTTCAAATAATCTATATAAAACAGGTGATTTATGGTTTTGTTATCTCCTTTGCAGCCATCTTTTGTTTTGCTGAGCACTAAAGTCAGCGGTGTGAGTATATTGAAAAGTATCAGAGGAGAAAACGAATCACCTTTAAACACGGTTAATACTTTTGCTGCTGGAATTCAGTTCGATCACTGTGTGACAATAATAGGTTTGTATTCCCTATAGACATATTTATTTCAGGAAGTTTGATATTACTGGGGGAATTTTCAGAACTTACAAAATTCCTAAAATCCATGTGTGGGGAACATTGTCAAATGATTTCTTATAGTCAATTCAAGCAGTACTCAGATGTCTATACATTTTATGACAGTTTTCCAGAATCGTGCGGTTAATGAGAAGGTGCTCTTTGCACATCTAAGACGCCGGGAATAGATTATTATTATTATTACTATTATCATTGTACGTCGAAGTGAATGGACGTACTATCGTGAAGTCGAGTAATTTTGTTATTTATACGGTTTTAACTTGACTTTTCAACATTTCGAGATCGAGAAATAAATTATTATCCAGTACCGGGCTCGATTTTTTCTTTCATCTCTCTTTCTTACTTTTCTTCTCTCTGTCTGCTTCACTGAAGAAACTCGGACAAGGTGAGCGATAGGTTATGTCAGGTTTAAATGAGTGCCTTTACTCTTCCATCACGAGTTACGAGTCCATGGTTTAGTATGTTTAGTAAGACAACTATGAAATTGAAGATGTTGCAAGAGTGAATGGGGATCAGGATCCCTGACTGTACGACGAGATATTGTGGGAATATCTTAACATACACCTTCATCATTATGATCATGATCAATATCATCATCATCATTATGTTCATCATCGTTATCATTTTAAGTCTGCTTTCTCTGCTAGCAACGGTTGAATTTTCCGAATGAAATTCGCTAAAATTGTAGTGTAAAAGAGGATTATATTGACTAAGAGTGTTAAATTTGGTGCAAATATTTATTCTCTTTCAGTAAAAATAAAACGAAGTTAATGACTTTGCTGGTAATCTGTTTGCAAGTTTGTTTAGACCTCGGGAATTATTTGATCTATAATCTTCAAATATGTTATCTATTGAAATCAAATATTTTTAGATTTTGTTTTAGTTTAGTTCCTCGGTGTTTACACTGAACTTCTATGATTAACTCGGTGAGAAATGAAGTTGAAACCTAATAAAAGTATCGATCAATACATTTTTCAAGCTTATACTGAGCACTGTTGACCAAGAAAGGAATAATTTCACATCACTAACGTCACTCATGATAAGGAGGAGGATTGATTCTCAACGGCTTCAGTAGTGCGAATCAACTGTTTAATCGATGAACGTCCAGCTCACGATGAACGCTTAAGACGTTGAGTACTCCACAGACACCAATGTAGTTCTCAATCCTGAATGTAATTCTCAGGCTGAATCAACGAAACACAATATATGACATTTGAATTATATGTAGAGTTCACGAGGCGGGCTTACACACAAGTTCCCGTCTCACCAATTTCACTTATAATACTTTGTTCGGCCCGAGGTTACGGTCAAGTTATTTGCACAAGTTTCTAGATAGTGGGATCGAAAGTGGAACCGCTTGATTGCGAAGTGAAATTCTTAAGCGTTCAGCTATGTCTGCATAGATATTATTAGCATGACTTCAGCATGATACGATTTTTTCTGCATGATTCGTTAAAATAAGTTATAAACACGTGGAGAGTATCAGAAAAAGAAATGGAATGCACGAGTGTAATACGAAACTCCTTTTAGTTTCTCCATTGTTGCCATTTAGCTCTATTAATGATGTATGCCTTTAGGAAAAGTACTATACTTTTCAGAGCTTTTCAATCTCTTATAAAACCATGCGGATTCCGCCTTAAGTCAAAATAAACCAGCATATTTTCTAAATTTAGAATTTGAAGTTTACAAAAATCTAAATAATTATACGCCTAAGCATTAAATCTAATGTCGTTTGTTTTGTCAAATGCTTTTAATGTTTTATCCTTAGTCTACGTTAATTTATATGTAGTGTTTCTTGAATTCCTATGCGTTTCAATTATTCCAATGATTTTTAACCCAAGGCCAGCACTGGTCGAGCAGATCCATAAGCTTTCTAATAACAATCATCCAGTGTTTTTCAGACAATTGATCAAACTATATTATCTGATATGTACATTCTTTTTTTTTATAAGGTGATAGAGTATGATTGAGAGATTTGGTTGCTATATCATCCAGCTGGAAAGGACATGCAAAAGGTTCACTGCGTATACCAATGCTGTTATTGTTGGTCTTCTACATAGATCCTGTGGAGGTTTATGTTATAGTGGCTAAAGTGTTGAACCCACGATCGTAAGGTCGTGGAATGCATTCTCAGACCGGCAACATGTATCCTTAAGTAAGACACTTTATTTTACATCACTAATGTTCACTCAGTTGAAAAAATATGTATATCAACTACACCTAGGTGTTAAAACTGTCACGAACTGATGCTTCTCCCAAGGGGAGTCTTGTATTCACTGTCAATTAATTCCAATGAAAATTGGATAATCTCCAGTCGGATGTGCTTTTAGCTTCAGGCAGACATTTTACACATAGGTAGCATCGGTAGAGCGTTGGGTAAAATGCTTTGTAGAATTTGTTCTGGTTCTTTATATTCTGAGTTCAAATTCCACCAAGGTTAGCTTTGCCTTTCATTGTTCTAGGATCGATAAAATAATGTACCAGTGAAATATGGAGTCCATTTAATCGTCATTCCACTTCACCAAATTGCAAGCGTTGTGCCTAAAGTAGATAGTATTTGTAAGAAATAGAATAATAATTAATTTATAGAGTAAAATACCAATATAGTAGATGTAGGACAGTGATTAAGGGGGACAGATCTATTCAGTACATCTTGGTACGCTTTCATAGCGTTTAAAACATGGAGGGAGGGGTAAAAGATATCACTGAATAGATTTTATCTTTA
>OZ024740.1:43895869-43900869 GCA_964016885.1 Eledone cirrhosa
TTATAATTATTGACAAACCAATCAAATTACTTCTCGAAAAACCTGGCATTTCGAGCCACTTTTTCCATATAAAACAAGTAACATTCAGAGACCAACCAGATGTGAGAAAAACCACAGACCCTCCATCTCAACTCACCTTTTGAAAAGCAGAAGAACTGCGAAACCGGTAAAGGAACCAAATAAATATATATATTTTTTTTAAAAATAAGACACCAGTTGCATTTTCGATTTCATCTCTTTTTCTTTATACTTTCACTCGTGTAGGACAACTCGGTTATTTTTCATTTTGTAAAAAAAAACCTCACTTTCTAATATATATATATATATATATATATATATATATATATATATATATATGTATATATATATATATATATGTATGTATATATATATATATATGTATATATATATATATATATATATATATATATATATATATATATATATATATATATATATATATATATATATATATGTATATATATATATATATATATATGTATATATGTATATGTATATATATATGTATATATGAATATGTATATATATATATGTATATATATATATATATATATATGTATATATACGTATATATGTATATATATATATATATATATATATATATGTACATATGTATATATATGTATATATATATATATATATATATATATATATATATATATATATATATATATATATAAAGGTTTACATATATATATAAAGTCATAAATATATATGTGTTTTGCAACGGGTCACTTTGTGGCTCAATGAACAATTAATAAATTAAATAATCAGAGCTATATATCATAAAACATGTCTATAGAATCACCAGATAAAATATATACCGTTTGCCCTTGGCGCGATCACTTTGGAAAATTAATTGTCTACATTTGAGCTAACTTCCTGAAGAACCCGAAGCTCTAGATATCCAATGTTATCGGATGTCTTAAAATGCGAATGAAACCATGGTAGAGGAAATTAAATATGTACACTTTTCCTCTAGTTTACACCTAATTCTGTTTAGTTGACTGAATATCTGGTCGATTTATACATACTTATCGATTTATACATATTTATCGAAATATTCGATAAATGATCCGTCGTAACCGCCGCAAAGGGGCTGCTTTCGGTTATTTGTCGGAGATTTCTTCACAGGAGCCTTTATTCTTATAGCTTGGTCTAATTGATTTTTTATTTGGTTAATTATGTTAATTAGGAGAGGAAACGGTATATAGTTTATCTGGTGATTCTATAGACATGTTTTATGATATATAGCTCTAATTATTTAATTTATTAATTCTTCATTGAGCCACAAAGTGACCCGTTGCAAAACACATATATATTTATGACTTTATATATATATATATATATGTAAACCTTTGTATGTAATAATCTCCCGTTAGGTTGAGATACAATTTTGGCTGTATAGGGCTGCGCTTTCTAGCAAAAAGCCTACCAGCTGTAAGCAACTAATCACATCCTTTCTAACTTGACCGCTGCCACGTCACGATTCTTAGCCATTTTTGAATGCATTCTTGGCGCGATCACTTTGGAAAATTAATTGTCTAAATTTGAGCTAACTTCCTGAAGAATGCGAAGCTCTAGATATCCAATGTTATCGGATGTCTTAAAATGCGGACGAAACCATGGTAGAGGTAATTAAATATGTACACTTTTCTTCTAGTTTATTTTACACCTAATTCTGTTTAGTTGACTGAATATCTGGTCGATTTATACATGCTGCCGAAATATTCGATAAATGATCCGTCGTAACCGCCGCGAACGGGGTGCTTTCGGTTATTTGTCGGAGATTTCTTCATAGGAGCCTTTATTCTTATAGCTTGTTCTAATTGATTTTTTATTTGGTTAACTATGCTAATTGGGAGAGGAAACGGTATATATGTTATCTGGTGATTCTATAGACATGTTTTATGATATATATATATATATATATATATATATATATATATATATATATATATATATATATATATAGTGAGAGAGAGTGAGAGGTAGAATCGGACCGACCGGCTTTAGTCTGAAAACGCTTGGCGATGAGGTCAGGAGTTTAAATATCTGTATAACCGCTCTGCATCTCACCATGCATTGAGTACTCCTATAATAAGTGGTCTACCTGGACTCAGTACCACAAGCTCTCCCTCCGTCTCCCACTCTCTCTCCTCCCTCTCCCTCTCTCTGCATATAAATATATATATATATATATATATATATATATATATATATGTGTGTGTGTGTGTGTGTGTGTGTATATGTATATATATATATATATATATATATATATATATATATATATATATATATATATATAAATATATACTATATATAGAGTTATAAATATATAGTAATAATTATAAATGTGAAGACTAAAATCCAAAGAGGGCTCGATAAGGATGAATATATATCAAATATATAAGAACCGTAGACCAAATATATATTAAAATAATAGATTAAATTTTAAGCAAAGAATAGCTGCTTTTATCCTTAACGGGATCATCTGAAACAATATATATATATATATATATATATATATATATATATATATATATATATATATATATATATATATATATATATATATATATATATAAATATATATATATATATATATATATATAAATATATATATATATATATATATATATAAATATATATATATATATATATATATATATATATATATATATATATATATATATATATATATATTGTATTAACACTTTGAAGTGTTCAGGTATCAGCACTGGTTTCGTTAGAGTTAAACATTTCAAAGTCTTCAGATATCTTCTATATATTACTCCGTGTTGCTTTATCTCTCATAAAAATATGTCATAATTATAGCAATGTTTGTTGAGATGTGCGGCGAGTTATAAACAGTTATCTGTATAAATATGATTAGAACAGCGGCGTTTGATAAACATATTTCCCTCTCTCTACTATGCAAAATTAGAGCAATATTTCTTTTTTGAGAACTGTACGTAGTTTCCACCCACTCAAATTGTTTCATTACTATTCCTAAAACACAAACACGCAGACATATGTATATGCTTGCATACATTACATACATCAATTGTGGCTGCTTTTATATGAACATGTCAAAAATATTTCAGAAAGAAACCATTTCACTGCAGGCTGGTTTGATTATAAATAACAATACAATAATATTTACGAAACTGTATTAAGCAATTATATATATATATATATATATATATATATATATATATATATATATATATATATATATATATATATATATATAGAAGATGAATATAAAATGAAAGTGCTTTTTTTTAAAAAGGAATTTATTAGGTATTGACATATTTTTCTGTAACAGACGGAATACCTATGTATCGCTGCTTGCGTAATGATATAATGTTAGCAAGTATTCGATAGCAAATGTATAATCAGTTGTCACTTCTTCAGAGATATTGGATAAATTGGAAAAAATGTATATATATATATATATATAAGCAGAAGGGGTATTCAATGTGTTGGTAATTCAATAAATATAAATGTTTATAATTGATTCAGAGCACTCGACAATTTTCTGGAGTATAATATAAAATGATATTATTAAGGAAACTATATTTATAAAGCCATATTTATTCTATTATATATTCTTCAAGGGTACCAAAATTTTGGTACGCTATCATCAGATAAAATACGAAGTGTGTTTTATAAATTTGACACAACAATGGAGAATATACCTTAACGGTACAAGTTTTCCTTGGATAGTGAGGGGATAAGAGAATAAAAGTCAGATATTACAAATTATTAAGATGAGTATGTAAATGAGGTTTAGGTAAAAGGGCTGAAAAAAACGTTATTTTAGACGCTATGCAAAATTTAAATAATTATGATGAGTTATTGTATACGTAGGAAAGAAGAGAAAGAAAGAAGAGTTAGCATTTACCCTTGCCCCTGGATCATACCAATAGAATGATGATGGGTTATACGGGTCTACATATCAAGAATAACCCAAGAAGGTAACATTTTATTCCAGACATGTGTGATCATACACTACATTTAAACAATATTTTCTAGCATATACTAAAACATTAATGAGGGCATGGGTGTTTGAATATGGAGTTACCTTCAGAACCACGTGGTTCTTGGTTGATTATGGAGTTACTTTCACAACCGTGTTGTTCTGGATTGATTATAGAGTTAGCTTTACAATCAGCAGATTCTGCGTCAATACTGTTGACTGCCACCTTCGATAAGTGTCTTCTACTATAGACTTGGCTTGACCGATCTTATGAATGGAATTTTTTTGATGGAAACTGCGGGAACCCATCGATATATATATATATATATATATATGCATACACACACACACACACACACACACACACACACACACACACACACACACACACACACACGCATATATATATATATATATATGCACACACACACACACACACACACAAACACACACATATATGTATATATATATATATATATATATATATATATATATATATATATATATATATATATATATATATATATATATATATATATATGTATATATATCTATATATGTATATATGTATATATATATGTATATATACATATGTATATATATATAAATATATATATGTGTATATATATATATATATAAGAAAGTAAGTCCATAGAATCATTTGATAAAATATATACAGTATTTCTTCTGCCAATCAGCATAATCAACCACACAAAAAAATCAATTAAATGAGGCTATAAGTTTAAAATGTACTTATGAAGAAACAATAGATAAATAAATGATAGCTATTTTATCCGCGATCCACAGCCACAGAAGATTTACCTAGTATTTCTAATAGCCTGTAGAAATTGACTAGACATATAGTTAACCATACACAATTAGGTACAAAATCAAAGTTAGAAAAAAAAGTGTACATAAACATACCAAAAACATGTTCATCCGGAGGTTTCATTCGCTTTTTGGAAATATCCGATCATTGATCATTGATAAATCA
>OZ024740.1:43905869-43970869 GCA_964016885.1 Eledone cirrhosa
AATGCCCAGGTCACGTTCACAAGAAGAATTCTTGATATTAGTGTTGTTGAGGGAGTATGTGGACGCTGGGTTTTTACTCCCAAAATGCATGGTGGTGCACTTGTTCACAGCTAGCTTGAGTTGCCAGTCTGAGATCCATTGTTGCATTGTGTCCAGGTCATACTGCAAGCAAGATCTATAGTGTTCAGGATCGGCCCTTTTTATCTCAAGGTGCAGCTTGATGTCATCTGCGTACTTTAGTACTGTGGCATTCTTTAAGTTGGCATCTATGTCATTAATATATGCCACAAACAAAAGGGGGCCACCAGATGACACCTCATATGGTGAGGATGCTGTCCTAGAACCGTGACTACCTTTCTTCGACTGAGAATGAAGGACTTCAACCAGTTAAAAAGATCATCCTTCACACCCATTGCAGAGAGTTTTGCCATAAGCCTTTTGTGTGGCACAGAATTGAAAGCTTTCGCAAAGTCAAGGTAAACAACATCCACCCATGAGCCGCCATCAGTGATCCGGGTGATGTTTTCAAGAAACTCGATAAGTTGATCACAGCAGCTGGAGTTGGGGATAAATCCAAATTGCGAGGGCCGGATAAGACTGTGAGGGTTCCAGAAATTCCAAAGTCTTTCGCTGACACAGGATTCCATCAGTTTGGCAATGCAACTAGTAAGACTGACTGGACGATACTTCACAGGTGATGTGCGGTCACCCTTTTTGAACAGAGGAATGACACTGGCAGTTTTCCACTGTTCTGGAGTAACACCGTTGTTCAGACAGAATTGGAAGAAGCGCGATAGCTGGTGCAGAAGGAAGTACCCACCACGTTTAAGAAGCAGGTACGTAACACCATCAAGACCAGGAGAGGCATGGTTGCGTTTATTTTTTACGTGACGTCGCAGCATTGCAGGTGTAAATTCCATGGTTGTAATAGAATCCGGTGTCATAGGTGGTGGAGACGGTACACTCTGGTCTTCATTAGTGAAAATGCCTGCATAGCATTCAGCAATGAGCTCTGCGCATTCCTTGGGGTCGTCAGTAACTTGGATTGTGAAGAGGACCAATTGGAGAGTGAGGCCTCTGCTTTGAGTGAACAACCTTACTGTCAGGGCTGGTTTCTATGCGCTGCTCAAATTCAAGCACTGCCTTTTTTGTCACCTGTTTGAGGTGGTTGGACGATCTATTTCGCCTCTTCCTATTAATGTCTGATTTGTGCAGTTTGTACTAACATTCAGCATTGCGACGTTCTTTTCTGGCAAAACGGACTGCTGCAGTCTCTCAAATTGCAATTTTGGGATGTTTTTTCCGCTTACGTGGCAGCGATTCTGCACATGCTATCCATATTGAGCTCAGGATGTTCTGGAGTACAGTGTTTACATCTCCAGAGTCGTAGAACTCAAGCCAGTTTGGACGTTGCAACTCGGTGCAGTAACAGTTCCAGTTTGCTTTATTCCAGTCAAAGTGAGCAGTTTGGAGATGGTTGTGGTTCTGGTTACTGCCCATGAGGGATAGATTGGCAATGATCATAGCATGATCAGAGTCACCTAAAAGTTCCTCAGCGGTAACACTAGTGACCGTTTCAGGAGTAGTGGTGAAGAGTAGGTCCAAAGTGTTGTCACCTCTTGTTGGGGAGGTGACTACTTGGGACCAATTCGAGTCCAGCACTAGCTCAAGGAAGTCATTTGCACTTGGCGGCCAACGAAAGGTTTCCCAGTCAATCTCAGGGTGATTGACGTCTCCTGCAATAAAAACATAAGTGGCTGTTTTCCTGGCTGCAGCTCTGAGGATATCACAAAGTTGAGTGTCCTGATGGTAATTTGGGGGACGGTAAACGACCCCAAAGAGCAGTGTTGACATGGTCATACGTATATCGCAGAAAAAAACTTCCGGCTGTGATTGGTTCAAATGAAGACAAGGAATTGCCGACAAATTTGACCGAACGTAGACCATTACACCACCACCACCACCACCACGATTAATGCGGTCTTTACGAAACAGGTTGTAGCCAGTTATGCTGAAAACCCCAACACAGAGTAAGAGATGTGCCCAAGTTTCCGTGACTGTAATGAAGTAAGGGTTGACACTTTTGACGTAGGAGTAAAAAAGATGGATCTTATTGCATAGACTACGTGCATTCAAGGACAACAATTTGTAACTTGATTCCAGTATATGATTATATGCAGGTGATGGCAGGTTGTTCTGATTTAGTTTCCCAGAGTTTTTCAGTTTTTTTATTGTCAGTTGTTGTGCGTACAGTGTTTTCAGACCAGCTGGTATCTCTTTTCCATGTTTCACCAGCCTTAACAAACTTCAATATCTGCCCATCATCACGTAGGCTGAAGCTTTCATGTTCTGCCGAGCTGCGGTTTAAGGAGGCTGCAGCCCGCAACTTTGGGCGGACAACAGGTGGAAGACCAGGGCATGTTCGGAAAGCAATCCGACTTTCACGCCTAGCTTTATCAGAGGCTACAAAATATGAACGTGCCTCAGTTGAGTTCGAAAACGACAGTCTAATTAGCCTCCTGGGTTTCGGGCCTGGTCGGCCAAGGCGTAGAACACCCTTCGCGGGAGCACAGCCCAAGTCTTTGGATGAATTGGCAGCAAATGCCTGAAGATCAACTATGTCTTCTAGTACACCAATGGCAATCACTTCGTGGTTTGCAGATTCAGTGGCATTCTCAATGCGTCTAAGTTCGACATGAGGTACGCGGAGATTTTTTAACAAGGCACTCCGGTAAGATCCCTCATTGTGAGGTTCTACACGAACGCTTGATTTTATTCCCGCTATTTCTCGGCTTAAAGCGGAAATCATTTGCCGTATTTCCTCAAACTCCGTATTGACGGTCGATTTTTGTTGTTGTTCTTTTCCTTCAACAGGCATGGTAGGAGAAGACACAGTCGTCGGTTGTTGTTGTTGAAAAGTAACGAGGGAGGAAGACATGGGTTGCTGTTGTTGATGAAGTCCTTAAACGGGGCAAGTGGCAGAAGCTACGTTCGTTGGTTTTTGCTATTGTTCAGGAACAATGGTAGAGGAAGACACGATATTCCGTTTTTGTTGTTGTTGTTCAGCAGCAATGGTAGAGGCAGACATACAGTCAGGCACTGAAAGGACCAATTTGTTAGCTGGACCATCTCCCAGAGTCCATCCATCATAGCAATATGATGTTTATTGTTTTGGTCTGGGATCTTAAGGAAGCCTGTGGCGCATTGAAGGCAGACAGAGATGTGACAGGTTCCACATTCGACCCAACGATTACAGAACGAGTTTTCGGGTTCCGTACAGATGTGATTTTCTGGGCAATGTTCTATTTTGGAACATCGACCAGTTTTGTCGCTACTTCCTCCATGGATATCACCATGGCAATTTTGTTATTTCTGCCCATCCGTAGAAAAACACAGAATGTAAACAATATAGGTTTAGCGCACTTGATTACGATAGAAATAAAATGTTTGTTTTTTGTTTTGTTTTTTATGTATTTTTGTTTCCGTTTTCTTAAATATTGTGTGTGTGTACAAAAGAGTCTGCGCATGTAAACAAATAAATATGCTGCGTAAGTTAATGAGATAAATGTTTGTTTATGTTTTGTTTTTGTATTTCTGTTTCTGTTTTCCTATGTGTTATGAGTGTGTGTGTATGCAACAAGATATTCACACGAATATATAATTATTTATATATATATATAATTAAAAGGTGTATGTGGGTTAGAAGCGAAGTCAATGTTCAGAAATATTTTACAAATGTACGTAAGATTGGCCGGTATAGTGTCTCACAAAATAGTGTGGTTTCTTTTCACTTGTGTGTATATGCGAGTGGTATGTATCTGTATATAAATCTGTGTGTATATTGTTGTTTATAGGTTTTTTGGAGTACTTACTGCGATGCCTAAGGGGTGTAGTCCTTTGTTCTTTGTTTTTCCCGTCCATGTCCACACGTGGTTTGTTGGCGAAAATCAAATCAAATCAAATATGCTTCGTTAAAATAATTCTATGTTGAAGCTGGTACTAGTTGTCAGGGAACAGTCAAAGTATTTGTAATAATGAATATTGTAATCCATTTGACATGTGTTTAGAGGGCTGTTTTTGGTGAAAATATTATATTTTGTTTGGACAAGACGTGGTCAAGCGCCCTTCCTTGTCACCATTTAAAAAAACAATATTTTGAAGTGAACGTGAACCAACGGGTGACCAAGTATTATATAAAGTTTTAAAATGCAACAATATATCACTTTATCGTTCACAGTATATTTTACCCAGCTGGATCATCTAAGAAATTTAAAATAGGAAAACGTTTAAGGTTGTTTATGTCAACTAGCTGACCCAATCCAAATTCCATGGCTTAGTTCGAAACAACCACGAAGTATCAATATGGCATTTTTAATGTTATGCTTATCTGTTATATATATATATTCGAAGCAAATTCGACCTACTATATGAATGAGTTAGCAATATATATATACACATATACATACACACATACTAATTGTTTCTACTTTTGGCACAAGGCCAGCAATTATCCCAGTGCATTACTGGTACTTTATTTTATCGACCCCGTAAGGATGAAAGGCAAAGTTAACCTCGGCGAGATTTGAACTCAGATCATAAAGGGCCGTAACTCTTTGCTGCAATGCATGGCGTCCGACCCTCTACCGATACTGCTGAACCGCAGTATTTGTTCTAGTAAGTTTTTATGTTTGCGTTATGTATTTATAATCCAAGGCAGAAATAAATGCAAGGCAAGAGAAACCTGAACTGATGAATGTGTGTCAAAAGACACAGTTGACCTATTTTTTAGACCAAAGGTACCCAACCCATTTCGGCCAAACGCCGTCGTTTACCCTCGAAATCACGAAACGCCCCTCTACCCTATTTTTCCATTTTTCAATATACTACTGATTTTGATATCAGTAGATTACTGGGCCAAATCAAGTTGAGTTAGTATCTTTAAAAAATACTCTCACGAATTAAATACAAAAAAGTTTCAGTCCAAAACAAAAGCAAGCTATTACAAATTATATATTTTTGAAAAAAAAAAAGATTTAATCTCAGTCGAAAAAGCTTTTTTTTTAAATTCTATATTTCACTGTTAGCTGTTGTAATATTTTGAGTGGATAGACAATTCTACAATTCAAACTGTAAAGTCAAAATACAAAAGATGCAAAATATTTCTCTGAAATTACAAACTCAGGGGAAAAATAGTACCTTGCAAAATAAAATACCTCGTAGCAAAATAAAATAGCAACGAATGAATTGAGAAGCTTGGAGACAGTGAGAAAGCCATATCTGTATCCTTTATATATATATACATAGATAGATACACACACACACACACACACACACACACACACACACACACACACACACACACACACACACACACACACACACACACACACACACACACACACACACACACACACACACAACGTGTGTGTGTGTGCCTTGGTTTTGGTACAGAAAGAATTTGTCTCCAGTTTTTATAGCCAGGTCAAAGGCCACTACTCTTTTCAACAACGCTAAATAACAACGCCATATATATACATATATATAAATGAAGAGAGAAAGAGGGAAGGACAGAGAGAGTAAGAATTGTGTATGTGCGTGTTTGGTACACGTCTATCTATTTATCTATATATCTATCTATCTATCTATCTCCAACAGGGTCCTCAAACATGGTAGACTCGACTGAAAAAAAAAATATATATATATGTGTGTGTGTGGGTGTGTGTATTATATATATACACACTTAAATATAAATGCATGTATATATACAAATGTATAAATGCATAGCTATATACATACGGAAATGTATGTATGTATGTAGATTTATATATATATATATATATATATATATATATATATAGAGAGAGAGAGAGAGAGAGAGAGAGAGAGAGGGAGAGAGAGAAATAAATATACACGGGTGTGTATGATTGTGTATAGAAGATTATATTAATAAAAGGAATTCGAACTTTGTCTGAGTTACTCGTTTTATTCACAATCCTTTAAAATTTATAATGGTATTAGAATGATATAGTATGGTAGAATATTAAATGTTAAGTGTTAATTGAACAAGTATTTTCATGCTTTCGCAATCTTCAGGTTCATAATGTGTGGTGATAGTCATATTTGCAATTTTCAACTGTTGAAAATTGCAAACTTGACTGTCACCACACATTATGAACCTGAAGATTGCGAAAGCATGAAAATACTTGTTCAATTAACACTTAACATTTAATATTCTACCATACTATTTCATTCTAATACCATTATAAATTTTAAAGGATTGTAAATAAAACGAGTAAATCAGACAAAGTTGGAATTCCTTTTATTAATATATTTATATATATATATATATATATATATATATATATATATAGGAAAAGGTATGACCCCGACGGCAGAGCTCAAGCCGTTTCGACGGCTATTTCTGGACTAAATTACAATTTTTAGCCTGGTGAATAAATAGCCGAACTTGTCAAGGGGATACTTCCTTATATGGGAAGATTGTAGTTGTCAAGAGGATTGGATAAAATTTGTTGTAAACACAAATAAGTCTATCATGGCATTTGGTGGGAGGTAGGGTTGGCTGAACTTGCCTGTAGAACAATAGGGGAGTCAGTGGAGCGGGCAAGCGTTGAAAGTGATATGTATACAGCAGATTCTAAGGATAGTGTATGAAATGGAGGAGGGAGATTATAGAATAGGTAAATCGAATGAGAGTACGAGACAATAAAAGATAATAGAAATAAATAAAAAAATATATAAAATTAGATAGTGAGAAATGAATAAAAAAAATCACAATGCTATCTTACAATTACAGGTTAATAAGTTGAGAATAGAAAAAACTTGTAGAAATTGAGTAGTACCAGAACTGATAAAGAATTAAAGGGGTTTAACACGTCTGATATAAGTAGTTAGTAAAACGTATTCGGCCAATTCTATCATAAAATTACAGGGGTGAGGGAACTGATGCTACAGAGGCCCGATGGGCTGCATCGGGGTAGGCGAAAAGGGAAAAGCGGACGAGGAAGAAAATAGGGGGTGGAAGGAAGTGATAGGATAAGACAGGGGGAAGAAGAAGACAAAGAGGAAAAGGAAAGAGATACATCTACCTATGTAAGCTGGGGTTTCCCCTAACTTATTCGGCAAGTGGGGGGGTGTATCAGCCCTTGTCTACCCACCCGGGTCGTTATGGGGTTTGAGGACTAGGTAAGTCCTATGCAATCTGTGTTTGCATGCGGTTACGAGTTCGTCTTTCTTGTTTAGGAGTTGGTCCTTCGAAAACAACATTTGTAATGTTTCCTCCGAGCATAAGTTACACAGACGGCGTCCTCCCATGTAAGAGTTAGCTCTGGACAGTAAGCTCCAAGTGAGATTGTAGGTTATATTATTATCTTGGAGGTCCCAGATGTGGCCCAAAAGTGTAGTGGCATGACGCCAGACCGGGTTTCGGAAAGTATGTCGGTGTTGGTAGAGCCAGGTCTTGAAGTCACACGCGGTCAATCCTATATAAGCTTTGTGGAGGTGTCCGTCCTCATGTTGCACTGGTAGATCACGTTCCGTTATCGGCATCTGTTTTTGATGGGGTACATGGATCTATCAGGACAGTTACACCTCCTGGTCGGCTCTCCACTGATGTCTAGGTTATTTCTTCCATAGGGGTTTAGTTTTTTGTTGTTTGAGGAGACGATGTTTTGTGCGAAGTTAGGTGTGGTGCTCTAGGAGAGTTTGATGGTGTTTTTGTTGATTATGTTGTTGTAGCGGTGTTGTAGTGGGAAGTATTTTTTGAGGTGTCTAAAGAAGATTTTCCCGATAGGTGTTGCCACCTCGGCATTATGGGGAGAATTGAACCACGTTACGTTGCATGAGCGGCGGTGTCGCCTGCTGGTTCCGCTAAGGGAAGCTGGATAAAAGGATATTTCCTCCTGGAAGCCACTCCGCTTGAGGGCCTGGTTGTAATGAGGCACATGTTCGTCGAATATCTGCTCATTAGCGGACAAACGAGATATGCGGAGGGAGATATTTTTAACCAGGTTATTGGTGATGTTTCTAAGATGGTTAGAGCGGCGGTGGATGTAGTGCAGGTTGTCGTTTGGTTTCCTGTATGTGTAGTACAGATCATTTTCGAGGTTAAGGGTAACATCCAGGAAATTGACTCGGGTTAGGGACGTTTGTAGGGTGATTTTAAATCCCCAGTTCCGGAAGAAGTTGATTAGTTGTTTACGGACCCGGTCTGTACTACTGGGGTTGTACCCTTTGAGGGTGAGGAGCCCATTATCCCGGTACAATCAACCACCGAATGCAGGAAATATTTCGGGGGTGCGCATATGCCCCCCTTTGAGAAGCTTTGCTTTAGACTATCTAATATATTACTAATAGTCTATTTACTCTCTTTCTTTCTTACTTTCCCTTTCTCTCTCTCTCTGTCTCTTTCCTCCCTCTCTCTCACACGTTTACCTTCCCCTTTTCCTAAAGATTTGTTATAGTGTTGATTAAAATATATATTTTGGCGTTGACTTTATCAGCAGCACCATAAGCACCATAACAAGCACTTTACATACATATACACACATTCTCTCTCCTTCTCTCTCTTTTCTATCTCTCAAGAACACATAGACACTCTTATCATTTCTTTTCCAGCATGAGCGACGTTTTACATGGGATGGGTTTAATGCACGTAATAGATATATGCTATGCCTTAAATGAGATGGTTATATTGTATGTAATGTGGCTGAACAACCCTAAGAAAGCCCCCTCTTTAAAAACTTGTAGGTTCTAGTGAATGACATTCAGAAGAAACAAAGTCCGTAGCTCAATGGTAAAGATGTAAAGTTACTTTGTGAAGTTACTTTGTCAAGTTACCTTGAGCTTATTTAATCGTGACACATTTGAGTTAATAATTATTTTTCTGAAATATGGCTTTTGCGTTTTTGGTCATCGATTATCCGATCGTCTACGTAACCTTCTCTAACTGGCATTTTAAACACTTCCGTTATCTCGGAAACGATATAATATTTCACACTTGAAAATCGCTTCAACCAACCACTTTAATGTTAAACTTTGAAAATCCACTTTTAAGATCTTTTCTAATTACCAGACTTAACCACCATTTAAACTATAGAGAATCGTGTGTAATCGTGTCATACGTAAGAATCGAAATGCAAACAATGTATAGATATGTCATTGCATATAAAGTATGTATTGATATTTCAGATCAAAGAAACCCAAACATAGCCTAATGAGTGTAGCGATGTTTATGATGGGAACTAAATGGATATTTCCTAATCAATATTTAAGGATCGATATTTCATACTTGAAATATGTGTCAAATATAGACTCTGTTGTCATAAGCTTTCAATATCGATATCGATCTGCAATGATATTTCTTCTCATCAATTTATTTATGAACTTACACATAATTGCTTTTGTTTATCTGACACCAAATTGTTATTGAATTGTTCATTCTTTCTTAAAATGTCAGATCAAGAGTTTATTACTTTGGTTTATATTAAAAAAAAAATTCATAAATGTTTCTTTTAACGTCTTAGTCAGAGAACAATGGACAACGTCGAGGGCTGTTGGAGATTTCATGGGAGGAAGGACAAAGTTATTCTGAGACTAAAGATCTAGTCCGAATAATTACAGCATACTGTGAGTCAAACTGGAAATTTGAATTACAGATACAATGCTTGGGTCGACCCAGGCTAATATAAAAGCACTATGATAAAGACTCTCGTTCAAGATGTCATGTAGTGGGAACAGTTCGACCTCACGCCAAGAAATATTCCTAGACACTCAATGATGCTATGACGACATATATTTTGTAAACTGATAAATCTTCGAAAAATATAAAAGGAAATAAAGATACCAATTCGGTTTTGATTTTCGCGATGAAGTCTTTACGACCATATCTACTTAGATTCTTTTTTGATAAATTTAAAATGATGATTTAAAGAAGTTATTTATGATTTGTTATGCTGCTCAAGTAGTCTTACATTTCAAATATTTTATTTTAGTTATTTTAAAATGTTCTTTTCTTAGTTCCTATAAGTAAGCACATTAGTGTCTGGAAATATCATGTTCAAATTCTGAATAGTATTGGGCAAATCATTTATAATATACATCATTCAATATTGAATGTTCGCATGCTGAATTATACAACGGTCCACCGTTTAACTTTATTATTTGAAATCTGTCTAATAAGTATGACGGAACACCATTTCCAAGTATATTTCAAGAACAGGCATTTCAAGGGCATTAAAAAAATGTTAACTATTTTATTTTGTTTTCATTTCTAATCAATATTTTTTTTCAATAAAAATATATCTTTAGAAGTCAGGCAAGCGTACTCTCCTTTAGTTATTTATACGACCATTTCTTATTTTCGAATAAGGATGATATATAATAGAACCAAAAAGCTGATCATACAGCGGGAAAGTGTTACTGAAATTAATCGACACTCATAAATGATTAGTATATATGTTATTAACTGAAGTGTTAACCCACAAAATCGAGTCACGGGATCTGGGTTGAAATTTTCCGTGGTAAAGTCTCAGCAAATGTGTCCACTGTCCACTGGGATTATAAAGCAACACTTGGGGATTTGCAATACAAAAGTCAGAACGATGGGAAATAAAATATGCTAGATAAATATTTTGGATGGCAATTTTATATATATTCAACCCTATGGACAACGACGCACTAGAAACTAATAGCAGTTCTATTAATACAAACCTGTTTGTTTAAGAGTGTTTTTATATATATATATATCGAACTTCGAATATGCTGTACTATTCTATTACTATCTCCTAGACCTAATGATTAATTGATTAATTTAATTTAACAATTCCATTGATTGGTTGATTATTTGAGTTTGTTTAATAATGGTCAAATGATTAATAGATTAATTTAATTTGACAATTCCATTGATTGGTTGATTATTTGAGTTTTTTTAATAATGGTCAAATGATTAATAGATTAATTTAATTTGACAATTCCATTGATTGGTTAATTATTTAAGTTTGCTTAATAACGGTCTGGTTGAGTGCTTAATTCAGTTTGTGTATGGAGTTTTTTCCATTGCCCATTATTTTTGAATTGACCGCCAGAAACTGGGGATACCTCCCTTTGGAGTAACATGTGCTTCACACCGGGTTTTGGGCTAGAACGAAAGCCTGTTGAGAAAGTAAATTCCTCTGTTCGATCTTCCAGAAACCTAACTTGTATACACCATAAGCGGATTTTGTTGATTTCGGATTTACAGAAACCTCACTTGGATATTCAGTAATTTCCAAGTTTTGGTCCAGGTATGTTATATATACAGATATCTGCATATATGTATGTATGTATATTTTTATATGTATATATGTGTGTGCGTGTGTGTGTGTGTGTGCGTATTTCCTTTTCTCACTAGTCAGTTCTTTCGTTGCTACAGATCACGCGGATGAATTAGCGGTCGCTATTTTCAATTTGCAAAGCCCTTTAAACTGCATTTTATTACTCTGAGGTCTATTCCTTGTCGAGTGCTTGGCTGCACTGCTGAAGGCATTCATTGGCTTAGCTGCTGATCGAACTTCGAATATGCTGTACTATTGTATACATATATATGAAGGACTCACTTTTTCATATGTATCCCATTTGCAACGCTGCAGCTCCATTATTATCATATTTACACATATATTTTTTCCATGCTGCCATTCGTGTTTCGTTTGTATCTTTACCCTTTCTAGCAGTCTCTCTCTCTCTGTTAGCCTCCTCCTCAACTTTCACTCACTCATTCTCTGTCACTACCTCTCCTCCTCCTCTTTCCTCCTCCTCCTTCAAGTTTGACCTGTGTGTAATTCTTTTCTCGCGCGGTCTTGACCAAGCTGGTATGGAATTTTTTTCTCTCTCTCTTTCGTCTGCGACTTCACAAAACTTACGTTTACTGAATTCGTAGAACAGACCCCTTTATCTTCTTCTTCTTCTTCTTCTTCTTCTTCTTCTTCTTCTTCTTCTTCTTCTTCTTCTTCTTCCTCTTCTTCTTCTTCTTCTTCTCTCCTTTTTCTCTCTCTCTTTTTTCCCCCCCGTCAAACTTGGGCGAAATTCTTTCCTTGCTCACATTTCAACCAGGTTTGATGGTCTTTTGTCTCTTGTTCACGATTTCACAGAGTTTATATTCATAGAGATCTGGGACTTGTCTATTTCTACTCACTTTCCGTTGCTAAAACTTTTTTGTTGTTACTCTGGCGTCCCCCTTTATTTACGTGTCCCAACGACTTTTTTTAGCCGTTGTTCGCACCAACCCGAGGCATATGGCCCTTAAAGCGATGAAATGCCCAGGACGGTTGGAGGGTCACTGATGAAGGACTCACTTTTTCATATGTATCCCATTTGCAACGCCGCAGCTCCATTATTATCATATTTACACATATATTTTTTCCATGCTGCCATTCGTGTTTCGTTTGTATCTTTATCCTTTCTAGCAGTCTCTCTCTCTCTGTTAGCCTCCTCCTCAACTTTCACTCACTCATTCTCTGTCACTACCTCTCCTCCTCCTCTTTCCTCCTCCTCCTTCAAGTTTGACCTGTGTGTAATTCTTTTCTCGCGCGGTCTTGACCAGGCTGGTATGGAATTTTTTTCCTCTCTCTCTTTCGTCTGCGACTTCACAAAACTTACGTTTACTGAATTCGTAGAACAGACCCCTTTATCTTCTTCTTCTTCTTCTTCTTCTTCTTCTTCTTCTTCTTCTTCTTCTTCTTCTTCTTCTTCTTCTTCTTCTTCTTCTTCTTCTCTCCTTTTTCTCTCTCTCTTTTTTTCCTCCCCGTCAAACTTGGGCGAAATTCTTTCCTTGCTCACATTTCAACCAGGTTTGATGGTCTTTTGTCTCTTGTTCACGATTTTACAGAGTTTATATTCATAGAGATCTGGGACTTGTCTATTTCTACTCACTTTCCGTTGCTAAAACTTTTTTGTTGTTACTCTGGCGTCCCCCTTTATTTACGTGTCCCAACGACTTTTTTTAGCCGTTGTTCGCACCAACCCGAGGCATATGGCCCTTAAAGCGATGAAATGCCCAGGACGGTTGGAGGGTCACTGATGAAGGACTCACTTTTTCATATGTATCCCATTTGCAACGCCGCAGCTCCATTATTATCATATTTACACATATATTTTTTCCATGCTGCCATTCGTGTTTCGTTTGTATCTTTACCCTTTCTAGCAGTCTCTCTCTCTCTGTTAGCCTCCTCCTCAACTTTCACTCACTCATTCTCTGTCACTACCTCTCCTCCTCCTCTTTCCTCCTCCTCCTTCAAGTTTGACCTGTGTGTAATTCTTTTCTCGCGCGGTCTTGACCAAGCTGGTATGGAATTTTTTTCTCTCTCTCTTTCGTCTGCGACTTCACAAAACTTACGTTTACTGAATTCGTAGAACAGACCCCTTTATCTTCTTCTTCTTCTTCTTCTTCTTCTTCTTCTTCTTCTTCTTCTTCTTCTTCTTCTTCTTCTTCTTCTTCTTCTTCTTCTTCCTCTTCTTCTTCTTCTTCTTCTCTCCTTTTTCTCTCTCTCTTTTTTCCCCCCCGTCAAACTTGGGCGAAATTCTTTCCTTGCTCACATTTCAACCAGGTTTGATGGTCTTTTGTCTCTTGTTCACGATTTCACAGAGTTTATATTCATAGAGATCTGGGACTTGTCTATTTCTACTCACTTTCCGTTGCTAAAACTTTTTTGTTGTTACTCTGGCGTCCCCCTTTATTTACGTGTCCCAACGACTTTTTTTAGCCGTTGTTCGCACCAACCCGAGGCATATGGCCCTTAAAGCGATGAAATGCCCAGGACGGTTGGAGGGTCACTGATGAAGGACTCACTTTTTCATATGTATCCCATTTGCAACGCCGCAGCTCCATTATTATCATATTTACACATATATTTTTTCCATGCTGCCATTCGTGTTTCGTTTGTATCTTTATCCTTTCTAGCAGTCTCTCTCTCTCTGTTAGCCTCCTCCTCAACTTTCACTCACTCATTCTCTGTCACTACCTCTCCTCCTCCTCTTTCCTCCTCCTCCTTCAAGTTTGACCTGTGTGTAATTCTTTTCTCGCGCGGTCTTGACCAGGCTGGTATGGAATTTTTTTCCTCTCTCTCTTTCGTCTGCGACTTCACAAAACTTACGTTTACTGAATTCGTAGAACAGACCCCTTTATCTTCTTCTTCTTCTTCTTCTTCTTCTTCTTCTTCTTCTTCTTCTTCTTCTTCTTCTTCTTCTTCTTCTTCTTCTTCTCTCCTTTTTCTCTCTCTCTTTTTTCCTCCCCGTCAAACTTGGGCGAAATTCTTTCCTTGCTCACATTTCAACCAGGTTTGATGGTCTTTTGTCTCTTGTTCACGATTTTACAGAGTTTATATTCATAGAGATCTGGGACTTGTCTATTTCTACTCACTTTCCGTTGCTAAAACTTTTTTGTTGTTACTCTGGCGTCCCCCTTTATTTACGTGTCCCAACGACTTTTTTTAGCCGTTGTTCGCACCAACCCGAGGCATATGGCCCTTAAAGCGATGAAATGCCCAGGACGGTTGGAGGGTCACTGATGAAGGACTCACTTTTTCATATGTATCCCATTTGCAACGCCGCAGCTCCATTATTATCATATTTACACATATATTTTTTCCATGCTGCCATTCGTGTTTCGTTTGTATCTTTACCCTTTCTAGCAGTCTCTCTCTCTCTGTTAGCCTCCTCCTCAACTTTCACTCACTCATTCTCTGTCACTACCTCTCCTCCTCCTCTTTCCTCCTCCTCCTTCAAGTTTGACCTGTGTGTAATTCTTTTCTCGCGCGGTCTTGACCAAGCTGGTATGGAATTTTTTTCTCTCTCTCTTTCGTCTGCGACTTCACAAAACTTACGTTTACTGAATTCGTAGAACAGACCCCTTTATCTTCTTCTTCTTCTTCTTCTTCTTCTTCTTCTTCTTCTTCTTCTTCTTCTTCTTCTTCTTCTTCTTCTCTCCTTTTTCTCTCTCTCTTTTTTTCCTCCCCGTCAAACTTGGGCGAAATTCTTTCCTTGCTCACATTTCAACCAGGTTTGATGGTCTTTTGTCTCTTGTTCACGATTTTACAGAGTTTATATTCATAGAGATCTGGGACTTGTCTATTTCTACTCACTTTCCGTTGCTAAAACTTTTTTGTTGTTACTCTGGCGTCCCCCTTTATTTACGTGTCCCAACGACTTTTTTTAGCCGTTGTTCGCACCAACCCGAGGCATATGGCCCTTAAAGCGATGAAATGCCCAGGACGGTTGGAGGGTCACTGATGAAGGACTCACTTTTTCATATGTATCCCATTTGCAACGCCGCAGCTCCATTATTATCATATTTACACATATATTTTTTCCATGCTGCCATTCGTGTTTCGTTTGTATCTTTACCCTTTCTAGCAGTCTCTCTCTCTCTGTTAGCCTCCTCCTCAACTTTCACTCACTCATTCTCTGTCACTACCTCTCCTCCTCCTCTTTCCTCCTCCTCCTTCAAGTTTGACCTGTGTGTAATTCTTTTCTCGCGCGGTCTTGACCAAGCTGGTATGGAATTTTTTTCTCTCTCTCTTTCGTCTGCGACTTCACAAAACTTACGTTTACTGAATTCGTAGAACAGACCCCTTTATCTTCTTCTTCTTCTTCTTCTTCTTCTTCTTCTTCTTCTTCTTCTTCTTCTTCTTCTTCTTCTTCTTCTTCTTCTTCTTCTTCTTCTTCTCTCCTTTTTCTCTCTCTCTTTTTTTCCTCCCCGTCAAACTTGGGCGAAATTCTTTCCTTGCTCACATTTCAACCAGGTTTGATGGTCTTTTGTCTCTTGTTCACGATTTTACAGAGTTTATATTCATAGAGATCTGGGACTTGTCTATTTCTACTCACTTTCCGTTGCTAAAACTTTTTTGTTGTTACTCTGGCGTCCCCCTTTATTTACGTGTCCCAACGACTTTTTTTAGCCGTTGTTCGCACCAACCCGAGGCATATGGCCCTTAAAGCGATGAAATGCCCAGGACGGTTGGAGGGTCACTGATGAAGGACTCACTTTTTCATATGTATCCCATTTGCAACGCCGCAGCTCCATTATTATCATATTTACACATATATTTTTTCCATGCTGCCATTCGTGTTTCGTTTGTATCTTTACCCTTTCTAGCAGTCTCTCTCTCTCTGTTAGCCTCCTCCTCAACTTTCACTCACTCATTCTCTGTCACTACCTCTCCTCCTCCTCTTTCCTCCTCCTCCTTCAAGTTTGACCTGTGTGTAATTCTTTTCTCGCGCGGTCTTGACCAAGCTGGTATGGAATTTTTTTCTCTCTCTCTTTCGTCTGCGACTTCACAAAACTTACGTTTACTGAATTCGTAGAACAGACCCCTTTATCTTCTTCTTCTTCTTCTTCTTCTTCTTCTTCTTCTTCTTCTTCTTCTTCTTCTTCTTCTTCTTCTTCTTCTTCTTCTTCTTCTTCTTCTTCTTCTTCTCTCCTTTTTCTCTCTCTCTTTTTTTCCTCCCCGTCAAACTTGGGCGAAATTCTTTCCTTGCTCACATTTCAACCAGGTTTGATGGTCTTTTGTCTCTTGTTCACGATTTTACAGAGTTTATATTCATAGAGATCTGGGACTTGTCTATTTCTACTCACTTTCCGTTGCTAAAACTTTTTTGTTGTTACTCTGGCGTCCCCCTTTATTTACGTGTCCCAACGACTTTTTTTAGCCGTTTTTCGCACCAACCCGAGGCATATGGCCCTTAAAGCGATGAAATGCCCAGGACGGTTGGAGGGTCACTGATGAAGGACTCACTTTTTCATATGTATCCCATTTGCAACGCCGCAGCTCCATTATTATCATATTTACACATATATTTTTTCCATGCTGCCATTCGTGTTTCGTTTGTATCTTTACCCTTTCTAGCAGTCTCTCTCTCTCTGTTAGCCTCCTCCTCAACTTTCACTCACTCATTCTCTGTCACTACCTCTCCTCCTCCTCTTTCCTCCTCCTCCTTCAAGTTTGACCTGTGTGTAATTCTTTTCTCGCGCGGTCTTGACCAAGCTGGTATGGAATTTTTTTCTTTCTCTCTTTCGTCTGCGACTTCACAAAACTTACGTTTACTGAATTCGTAGAACAGACCCCTTTATCTTCTTCTTCTTCTTCTTCTTCTTCTTCTTCTTCTTCTTCTTCTTCTTCTTCTTCTTCTTCTTCTTATTCTTCTTCTTCTTCTTCTTCTTCTTCTTCTTCTTCTTCTTCTTCTTCTTCTTCTTCTTCTTCTTCTTCTTCTTCTTCTTCTTCTTCTTCTTCTTCTCTCTCTCTTTCCCCACCCCCCGTCAAACTTGGGCGAAATTCTTTCCTTGCTCACATTTCAACCAGGTTTGATGGTCTTTTGTCTCTTGTTCACGATTTTACAGAGTTTATATTCATAGAGATCTGGGACTTGTCTATTTCTACTCACTTTCCGTTGCTAAAACTTTTTTGTTGTTACTCTGGCGTCCCCCTTTATTTACGTGTCCCAACGACTTTTTTTAGCCGTTGTTCGCACCAACCCGAGGCATATGGCCCTTAAAGCGATGAAATGCCCAGGACGGTTGGAGGGTCACTGATGAAGGACTCACTTTTCATATGTATCCGATTTGCAACGCCGCAGCTCCATTATTATCATATTTACACATATATTTTTTCCATGCTGCCATTCGTGTTTCGTTTGTATCTTTACCCTTTCTAGCAGTCTCTCTCTCTCTGTTAGCCTCCTCCTCAACTTTCACTCACTCATTCTCTGTCACTACCTCTCCTCCTCCTCTTTCCTCCTCCTCCTTCAAGTTTGACCTGTGTGTAATTCTTTTCTCGCGCGGTCTTGACCAATCTGGTATGGAATTTGTTTCCTCTCTCTCTTTCGTCTGCGACTTCACAAAACTTACGTTTACTGAATTCGTAGAACAGACCCCTTTATCTTCTTCTTCTTCTTCTTCTTCTTCTTCTTCTTCTTCTTCTTCTTCTTCTTCTTCTTCTTCTTCTTCTTCTTCTTCTTCTTCTTCTTCTTCTTCTTCTTCTTCTCTCCTTTTTCTCTCTCTCTTCCCCCCCCCCCCCCCGACAAACTTGGGCGAAATTCTTTCCTTGCTCACATTTCAACCAGGTTTGATGGTCTTTTGTCTCTTGTTCACGATTTCACAGAGTTTATATTCATAGAGATCTGGGACTTGTCTATTTCTACTCACTTTCCGTTGCTAAAACTTTTTTGTTGTTACTCTGGCGTCCCCCTTTATTTACGTGTCCCAACGACTTTTTTTAGCCGTTGTTCGCACCAACCCGAGGCATATGGCCCTTAAAGCGATGAAATGCCCAGGACGGTTGGAGGGTCACTGATGAAGGACTCACTTTTTCATATATATATATATATATATATATATATATATATATATATGTATATATATATATGTATATTTATATATATATATATATATATATATATATATGTATATAAAGAAACAAAAAGAAGCTTTTATCAAAATTTCATGTTAGAAACTTTATTTTATTTGCATCACGTTACCTTAGTGAATATTAATATTTAATGTTCAGAAAGATATTGCGCTAATGTTAACATTCGCCTGACGACACGTATTACTTGGGAAAAAAAAAGAAAACCAATCATTGCTGAAAATGACTGATTATATACATATACTAGCAGTGTATCCCGGCGTTGCACGGGTAAGAACATTGGTAATAGCACCTCTAATGAGAAACATTTATTTGTGAGTGCCTGTTAAAAACTCAGGAAAATATTCCGACAGGAAACTTGTTTTATTTGGAGAAAATTAAGAAGTTGAAAGTACAGTTTAGCTGTCTACGTGCATTGTTCATAGAAATATTGTTGAGCCCCTTCTTTTCATACTCCTTCTGTGACAGTTGTCCCCCAGCATTTCCACTCTGTTTTGCCCTATTGGAGTAAATGTGAAAGAGAAAGTCACAGGTTAAGTTGGCAGAAGGTTCCAGCGTCATAGCAGTAAGGCGTAGGTTACTTACCTCAAAAGTCATTCGCACTCTTTCCACTAAGTTACCCTCTCTCTCTATCTCTCTCAGTGCAGCCCCTTGCGAATTTCTCGCGTAGCTCTGGTGTAGATTTGCACCCGATCTATCTGCCCGATGCACATGTCCGCTGTGTACGGAGGAAGGAGTGACCAGCAGTACGTTGTTCGGTATTATTATGAAACAGTGTAGCAGAGAATCCCGCGTGAACTAACAGCTCGGGTGGAAACTGCTTACCTCGAGGATTCATTCGCCATCGTTCTTGTCAACTCTCCGTTCCGTTCAGTTGGTATTTGTTGTCTACAGTTAGATGAATGGCGCACAAAGGGTTAATGTTTATTGGCAAGAAGTTTTTTGATTAATAAAAGACAGGTTAAACCGACCTACAATGTATCATTCTGCGTTGATATTAGCGGATTTTGTTATTGTCAATGGGTGTTTTGGACGGCAGATTCGAGACCCTTCTGTTTCTCCCCCAATAAACTGACTACTATGAAGACCATTCCATGTTGGCCTGCGGATGGAAATGCAGAACGCAAAGGTTAAATTTCAGTGGTAATAGGAGTCCTATGTAGCAGCAGTAATATTGACATTGCTTACAACGTGTGCTTTAACCCTTAACGGGATTTTCTGAAACTAAAAATTCAATCTGTGAACGCAGAAGTAGATATTTTGAAAAACGTTGCAACCGAAGGAAAACAGGAAGACGATACTTTGGTTCGTGAAGAAGTTCCCTGGCACTGAACGGAAAATAGCGACAAAAATACGTCATCAATGAGAACAATGTTTGTCATAATGTTCTAATGCAGACAGCCAGACATACAGACAGATATTATAAGGGCGCGACGTTATAGCTATGTATCTATCTAAAAAGACAGACTAAGAAAGACAGAGAGATCGATAACCGGCGCCTAACACCTCTTTAACAACATAAAATTGAAACATAGAAGCTGCAGTTAATATCTTTAGACCGCAAGGAATATATAAATGCAAGTTTCAAGTCAATCGGAGTAGAAATGTGGATTTATATAGACTTTGCAAACATTAGGACACACACACATAAACACACAGACAATTTCAGTTTTATATATATGTATAGACAGATATCAAGTTGTATTCCTGTCTGTTTGTTTGTTCACGAACTCCTCCTATGGTTTTGGAGATAGATCCCCATAACCATATATAATCTGAAACTACATTGCCCAGGGGGCACAAAACCCCCGCTGAAGATTTTTTCCCTTCGATTTATATGAAATTCAAATCATAAGTAAATGACAAGAGATGATACCTATTCACACAATTTCAGCAAATTTCAATAATATTAACACACCCTAATTTGGGTTAAACCACCTATTAGGGTTCTCCGGAGGCACAAACCCCCGCTGAAAAATGTTTCCCTTCGATTTATATGAAATTTTAACCATAGGTAAATGACAAGATATGATGCCTATTCATAAAAGTTTTGAATTGATATTTTGAAAAAAAATATTTACAAGAAACAAAATAAGAATAAGATTTAATAATGTAATTTTGATTTGATATATTACAAAAAATAATGTTTTCCAATTTTTCATGCATTACATTTTACATTGAGTAGTATTGAAATGCAGAGTTTTTCTCCATAAATTATATCACTGATTTAAAATCAATCATCATTTTCTTACAAAAAAACTGTGTGAAACGCAGCAAGGCGTGGGTAATTCGGCTAGTATATATATATGATTATATATATATATATATATATATATATATATATATATATATATATATATATATATATGTATATATATACTATAAAGTATGTCCATAGAATCATTTGATAATATATATACACCATTTCCTCTCCCAATTAGCATAATTAACCACACAAAAAAATCAATTAAACCAGGCTATAAGATTAAAAGGCACCCATGAAGAAATAGTAGATAAATAAACGACACCAATCTATTCGCGACCAACGGCTATAGAATATTTACCCAACATTTCAATAGCATGTGGAAATCGATTAAATATCCCGTCAACCATACACAATTAGATATAAAATTAAAGCTAGAAGAGAAAATGCATATACACATACCAGGATTGCGTTTCTACCTTTAGGGTTTCGTTCGCTTTCGCAAATATCCTATTAAGGATAAAATCTCGAGCTTCGGCTTCATCAGGAAACAAACTCATTTGGACAAAGAATTTTCTTAAGTGATCCCCGTCAGAAACGAATTCAAAATGGCTAAGAACTGTGACGTGGCAGTGGTTAAGTCAGAAAGAATGTGCTTGGTTGCTTACAGCGAGTGGGCCGGTTGCTAGAAAGCGCAGCCCAATATTGCCCAAATTGCATCTCAACCTTAAGGGAGATTATTAAATATAAAGATTTACATACACAAATTAGACAAAGTCACAGATATATATGTTTTGGCAACTATTCACGATGTGTCTCAATGATGAATACGTCATATGTGGAGCGTATTATCTTCGTTTTTTCCGTTCATTGCCAGAGAACTTCTCTATGAACCACCTAATAGAATATTAATCTACGACTTCTTTTATACCATAAACGTGGTTTTGTCTTTGCGTGTAATTGTTTTTCACTGCTCCAAATAATGACGTATTATATTCGTTTTTTCCCGTTCTTTGCCAGGGAACGTTTCCACGAACCAAAGTATCGTCTTCCTATCTTCCTCCGGTTTCAACGTATTTTGAAATATTTACTTCTGCGTTCACAAATTGACTTTGTTAGTTTCAGAAGATCCCGTTAAGGGTGAAAGCAGCGATTCTTTGCTTAAACTTTAATCTGTTATTTTAATAAATATTTGCTCTACGCTTCTTATATATTTGATATATATTTATCCTTATCGAGCCCTCTTTGGATTTTAGTCTTCAAATTTATCATTATTACTATATATATATATATATATATATATATATATATATATATATATATATATATATTTATGCATATGCATGCATATGCATATGCATACATACATACATACATGATGGCTGCCCCCTCGTTATCGAGTATGGCCATTGCACGAGAACAGAAAAAAAAAAAAAAAAATTAATAAAATAAAAAAAATATATATATATATATATATATACATACACACACACATACATTAATAACAATAATAATAATAATAATAATAACAACAATAATAATAACGACAACAACAATAATAATATACATATGCATATATATATACACATACACGCACACACATAAGCATATCTATACACACGCACACACACGATAGCAACTAACAGCGCTGCGATCGAATGTGGCTTTTTAGCCCAGCCAATGATCTAAAATGTCTTGCACAGAGTCGGCAACCAAAACATTCACTGGGAATAGTCGGTTGTGGTTGGAGTTCGTGTAATTTTGTATGTCGCTTGAGCCCACCTGCTGATTTACATTCTCTACCACATGTTTGGCAAGCATGATGAGTAGCATCTCCAACAGCAGCCTGGTAGTCAACCAATGGTCTTACTTTATGACTGCGAAGATGACTTTCTAGTCTAGCTTTGCTTAGGCAGAGTCTCGCACATACGCTGCATGTCAGCACCATAGGAGGACGCTCGCCGTCTGGAAGTGCAACAGCAATGCCCTTCCTCACATCCCGCTTTACTTTCTCGTATGCGATTCGAGATGCCTCAAAGGCAACTTTTCCCTCATATACAGTCTTTCTCCATTTATTACGATCAGCAGCAATATTCTCCCATGTATCAGCAGAGATGTTAGCGTCTATCAGAGATGCTTTCAAGGAATCCTTATACCTCTTTTTTGGTTTATGTGGCGGTCGTTTTCCTTTAACCAACTCTCCATAAAAGAGTTGTTTTGGTATTCTAGAATCCTTCATCCTGGCAAGGTGACCACTTCAACGGAGTCGTTGCTTAAGCACAAGAGCTTCTATACTGTCTCACATAGAGCTTTCCAAAATCTCGATATCACTGATGTGGTCCCTCCAGTGAACGCCATGGATCCGTCTGAGACACATCTGATGGAAACGCTCCAATTTCTTAAGGTGGTGTCGATATGTGACTCAGGTCTCGCAGGCATAAAGAAGACAAGAGAGCACACATGCCCTGTACACCTTTACCTTTATCCTCCAGCATATGTCTCGCCGACCCCAGAGTCGCCTTTCTAGCTTTCCGAAAGCATCACTTGCTTTCCTAATCCTAAGTGAGATTTCACTGTCAAGGTTGCCGTATCGATTGACAGTGCTTCCCAGGTAGACAAACTGATCAACCACTCCAAGTCGTTTGCCATACACATAGATGTTTGGTTCAGTGTACTGCTTACCAGGGGCAGGTTGGTACATGACGACGGTTTTCTTGAGACTGACAGTCAATCCTAGGGCAGTGCAAGCGTCAGAAAATGCATTCAAAATGTGCTGCACATCACTCTCTGTGTGCGCTACAAGATCGCAATCATCTGCATACAAGAGGTCTCTTATGATTGATGTAAATACTTTTGTCTTCGCAGCAAAGCGCCTGATGTTAAGTACGCTGCCTGAGGTTCGATATCGGATGTAAACACCATGCTCGCAATTCCTGAATGCAATACAGAAAACCATTGCAAAGTATATGGCAAACACGGTCGGTGCTGGAATATCCCCCTGTTTCACTCAATTTTTTACTGAGATAGGCTCCGACATGTTACCTCCGACATTAACCCAAGCCTTCATGTCGTCATGGAAAGACTTAACTAAAGCAAGGAACTTATCAGGGTAACCAAGTTTCTGGAGAACCTTCCATAATGCATCTCTGTTAACAGTATCGAAAGCTTTTGTCAGATCGACAAAAACCTGATACAGATCCAAGCCTTGTTCCATGCACTTCTCCTGGAGCTGTCTAGCTGAGAAGATCATATCAGTAGTGCCGCGTCCAGCACGAAAACCAGATTGACTTTCAGGAAGAACACAATCTGCAATGTGTGTCAGCAGACGGTCCAGAAGCACCCTACATAAAACTTTCTCTACGACAGAAAGCAATGATATACCTCTGTAGTTCCCATAATCATTCCTGTTACCCTTTCCCTTGTACAAGACCACCATTACTGCATCTCTCCAGTCCTCAGGTACGGATTCATTAGCCTATATCCTGCCAAACAAAGAGTGAAGATGCTGCAGGAGTCTCTCACCACCATATTGTAGGAGCTCAGCATGTATGCCATCAATACCTGGAGATCTTCGACTGTTCAGCTTCGAAATAGCCACTGCAACCTCCACAAGCGTCGGAGGTTCTGCGAGAGCTATTTTCACAGGACTTTCTGGAATGAGATTGAGGAAATCTTCACTGACGACAGACGGCTGATTCAAAAGATCATCAAAGTGCTCTCGCCACCTTCGTAGAATTCCTTGTGAGTCACGAAGAAGTTCTTTGCCATCCTTGCTGCGAAGCGGTGTCACCAAAGAAGACGGTCCATAAACCTCACGCAAGAGACTGTGCAACAGCTTTGTGTTATTGGAATCTGACGCAGTCTGTATCTCACCAGCCTTCTCACTCCACCACTGATCCTTCATCTGAGAAAGACTCCGCCTAACACGTGATTTTACATCCCTGAGTTCCTCATGCAACGTATTCCTCTCCTGTGGTTTTGCCGTCAAGTAGCGTGACAGAGCACGCCTCTTATCAGCCAACAAGTCTTCTATATGTACATCATTCTCATTAAACCAGTCCTGATGTTTCCTCTGCGCCAATCCCAGAACACGCCTGCCCACATCATAAACCGACTTTTTAAGAGTCGGCCAATCCTCACCAAGATCTGCAGCCTGCATCTCTTCTTCCAATGTCCTCTTCACATTTTTATCCTTAAGACGAGCAGCATTCAATCTTTTGGGCAGGGCAACACCAGGAGCCCGGATTTTACCTTTAGTGATTAGTTTCACTTTTGCGCGTACCAGGCGGTGGTCCGCCCAGCACTCAGCTCCACGAAGAATACGAACACACTGCACATCCTGTCTGTCACGCATCCTGACTAGGACGTAGTCCAAAAGATGCCATTCCTTAGATGCAGGATGCATCCATGTGGTCTTGAATTTGTTCTTTTGTTGGAACATGGTGTTGGTAACACACAGATCCAGCTCCTCACACATCTGCAGCAGGAGCATACCATTGTTTTTACACTGTCCCACCCCATGCCTTCCGATTACATTCCATGTGTTAAAATCCCTACCCACTCTAGCATTAAAGTCACCAAGCACGATGACTTTGTCTGCCTGAGGGATATTTCTTAAAACACCTTTCAAGGCATGGTAAAAGGACACTTTTTCTTCATCGACAGAATTCATAGTTGGAGCATACACACTCACCAGGGTCGCATATCTTCCCTTGTCCAGCGGAACTCTCATGGACATAAGACGCTCACTAACCCCTAATGGGAATTCTTCTAATTTATTCACAAGTACAGTCTTAACAGCAAATCCTACCCAGCCTCTCTTCTGGTTGCTTCATCTCTTCCTTTCCAGAAGAATGTATATTCTCCACAAAATTCCGTAGGATGACCATCTCCAGCTAACCTCGTCTCAGATAAAGCCACGATGTCAAGATCGTAACGTCGAAGCTCCTTTGCAACAAGAGCGGTACTTCGTTCAGGACGCTCGAAGGAATCCCTGTCAAGCAGCGTCCGTACGTCCCAGCAGCCAAGACTAAATGCCTTGTTTGGCTCTATTACAATGGCACGATAACAAGCGGGCCCAGGCTGTGATAACCTGGGGCCCCTGCCCTTATTGCCAATTATCTTTTTTGTTCCAGAACCTAAATTGCCAATTATCTCTTTTATATTGTTCTGGAACATCATTGAATTGGAAAAAAAAGAAAGAAAAAAAAAAGTAATAATAATAGTAATAATAATAATAATAATAATAATGATTTCATTTATTAGCCACAAGGGCCGACATGTAGGGGACAATACAAAGACAGGGACAGTGGGGGTTTACAATAAGGTCGAGTAAAAGTGCACAATGGCAAGACTAATTTAACAATGAAAATATAAAATATAAAATATAAAATAAACTATGCAAAATATAACAAAATAAATTCCCCGATAGGGGGTGGACGACCCTGGGGTGATTCGGGTACCCCACCAATCCTGAACCACCCGGCGCTTCTAGGGCACCCAGGAGAGCACCCCTCTCCTCAAGTTAGCTAGCCTATAGGCGCATGGTCAGAGTAGGCCCATTCACACGAGCCATTCTTGCCACATTCACCCACCTTTTAGCAAATGTACTGGGGGGCAGCACTTCTCTCTCCACCCTCACCCTCCTTTCCAGGTGAAACTTGAAGAAGTTGATGAGGGATTGGCCGAAGAGAAAAGTGTCTGTCTTTAGTCCTTTCAACCTGGTCCACCATATACTTTCTTTCGCAACTGCCACCAGACAGAGGAAAATGTCTTGCTCTTCCTGACCTAAGGAAGGTGGCGGCTCGATCTTCACTATGGACTCGGCCGATAACTGGATTCGTTCCACACGCGAAAGTAGCTGTTCGACATAACTCCACAAGTCAGTAATGCACGGACATTGGACAAGTGCGTGCAGAACGGTTTCGTCGTTCTGTGCGCATCTTGGGCAGGTCCGTCTGACAGCACTTCCGTGCCTGTAGAGTTTATCCCGAACCGGCAGTGCCCCCCGGTAGCACTGCCAAGCGAGGGATTTCTGGAAATTGTCCATCGTCCCCGGCTCAAAAGTCCTCCGGTACAGACTGGTCAGTTCGACTTCGTCGAGGCCCAAAGCTTCTCCGAGTGCGTCATCGCACTTGCCCACCACTAATCCTCTATAGAACTCGAGAGTGGAAGTTCCACTGATCGCATTGCCCACTTGGTAGAGGGCAGTGAGTGCCTGGCAACATTCCAGGTGCCAGTCACCCAGTCTCGGTCTCTTCGTGACCCAGGACTGCAGCTCAGTCAAAGAAATGAGCTGCGGAAAGGCCCGTCTGATAAACGGCGACCACACCTGTTCACCATTGAGGCAGAATATCTGGAGATGTCGCAGCCTCAACGCATGTCTGCGCATCATTAGCCACGGCATGCCCAGCCCTCCGTGTAGAGGGTGCTGGCAGCAGATGGACCGCCTCACCAACGGAACTTGTCCCCTCCACAAGAATTTGAAGAGGAGCCGTTCCAACTTGACGAGGCGCGGACGGGGGCAAGGCACGACGGTTAGGCGGTAATAGATGACGGACGCGATGTACGCATTCGCCACCTCCGCGCGACCTTTCAGTGATAGCTTCCTCCCAGCCCATTTTTGGGTGAGACTGGCTACTCTGCTCGTTACCTCGTCCCAATTCTTTTCCACCTGGAGGTCTGGTCCGAACCAAACCCCGAGCAACTTTACTGGTCCGTCCGTCCAGCGCCCCACGACGCTGTTGGACGGCATGGGCTTGCCTCTCCAGGTTCCGAGCTGCAAGCCCACCGACTTTTCCGGGTTAAGTTTGGCTCCTGTCAACCTTTCATATTCTTTCAATAAGGTGCCGACCACCTCGATTTCTGAGGTGTTCGACACCATCACGGTGATGTCGTCCGCATAAGCTGACACCGCCTTTCCACGTCCCGGTTCAAGCGGGATGCCCTGCAACAGCTCCAGCTTCCGCAGTAAAGGCTCGAGAGTCAATACGTACAGAAGGGAAGAGAGAGGGCACCCTTGACGGACCGATCGGGAGAGCCGAAATGGTTCCGAGAGGTGGCCATTAACTTTGACCACCGAGCGTGTGTCGCTGTGCATTGCAACGATCCAGCTTCTAAAGACAGGGCCGAAGCTAGCTGCTTTGAGGACAAACTCCAGATACCGATGGTAGACCCTATCGAATGCTTTCGATTGATCTAAATTGATCAGTGCCCCACCGAAGCCAGGTTTGCACCCTAGCCTCTCTATGATGTATCGCATGAGGTGGAGATTGTCGTGTATGGACCTGGCTTGGATTGCGCAAGTTTGCGCCTCCCCAACCAAATCCTCGACGACAAGCGCCAATCTCTTTGCTAACACCTTGGCCAAAATCTTAAACTCTGTGTCGAGCAGAGTTATGGGCCTGAAGTTGTCTAATGTATCCCTCTTGTTCTCGTCTTTCCTTATCAGCGTCACCACTCCCCTGCTCACAGAACTGGGAATACTCCCATTCTGCTGCCAGTTACAGTAGAGTGCTTCAAGGAGTTCGGAGAACAAGTCTGGCATATTTACGTAAAGCTCGTAGGGCAGGCCATCCAAGCCTGGTGACTTGCGCCTCATGCAGCCGACAAGGGCGTCCTGAATTTCGGCTGAAGTAATCGGCCTTTCGCAGCGCTCAGCGTCGACCGTCGAGATGCGCGGCAAGCCGTCGAGGTAGGGACTGAAATCCGCTACTCTCTCTGACCCGCCACTCTCCCCGAACAACCGAGCAAAGTGCTGGCGAAAGGCCTCACACATCCGCTTGGAATCGCTTATCTCGTGTCCGTCTCGGTCCGCCAAAGACCGAATTGTGGTTTTATTACCACGCTGCGCCTCCGCCACGCGGGCCCATCGAACAGCTTTAGTTCCCTCGTTTCTCAGCGCACGCGCCTTAGCTCTGACAATGCAACCTTCGTGTTTGGCATTGAAGAAATGGTCTAATGCCATTCTCGCCGCTAGCACGTCAGTTGCGATGCCACTACAAATAGCCTCGTCTAACTTATCTACCAGCTCCCCCCCCCCTTTCTATTTTTCTCTAACGCTAGTTCTTTGCTGAACTCTATCGAAGTTACTCTAATCTCTCTTTTGAGAGCCCCCCACCATCTGTTGTTGATGATCCCCCCTGTCAACTTTTGCTTAACTAACTTATTGACTCGGTCCCTGTAAGCCTTACGTGCCGGAAATGACATGTTCAGCTTCCAGTAACCCGGTCCTAACCTACGCGTTTTATTTAGGTCGACCGTACAGATCACAAATTTGTGATCTGAATAGGCGACCGTTTTAAAAAGTGGACAGCCCACACTATTTCTATCTATTTTCCTAATGAAGATTCTGTCTATATACGATCTAGATGACCCCATTCGGTTGGTCCATGTCCATACTGGCACATTGGGGAAATCTAGTCGATACCTGTCAGACAGTTGGAACTGGCTGAGTAGGTGCTTGAGGCTTTTGCACCCCCCGCTCCTATCGGCTACTCCCACACAATCCCAGCGTGCGTCTAAGATGCCATTCCAGTCCCCCGCTAACAGTAAAGGGCGAGACGTACCCAGAAAGGTCTCCAGGCGCCTAAAGAAGTCAGGTCGTCCGGCCCCTGTAGGGGCGTAGGCCGCCAGCAGTCTAAAGGCACCACCTTCGCTACTGCTCACATCCAAGACCACCAACTTACCGTCCGGGTCCCGGAAGATCGACCTTACCTCGAGATCCAGTCCTTTCCTAAACAGCACTGCCACCCCACCCCCCATTCCCGGCCTGCTAACAGATGCGAAGATCTGATAGCCGTCGAAAATGGTGGCTAGTGCACGCGTGTCGGAAATTCTGGTCTCGCTTACGGCAATCACATCCATTTCCAGCGACCGGAGGTCGTTGAGCAGGCGACCCTGCTTCCTGGGTGACCCCAGGCCGCGAACATTTAAACTTCCTACTCTTAATATGGCCATATTGGTAAGCTAAGAGAGAGAGAGGGAAGGTTTACTTACCTCCCGGGTCTTGTGAAAGTCGGGTGGTTCGACCTCCATGGTTGGTGGGGTTTCTTTTGGGAACCCCTTTAAAAGTCTTGATGTGGGTTTCACATTCGGGTTTCCCACTTCTTGAGTAAAGCTCTCTCGAATTTCTTTGAAAGAATTGAGTGACATTTGGACCAGAAGCAAATCTTCTGGCACGCAAAATGTGCTCATTTCAAAAATCTCCCCCTCTGTTTGAATGTCCTCGCTTCGCGCTAAGAGGGCCATCAGTTTATCGTTGGCCCTTCTGACAAGCACGAAGTTTTTAACATTTTGTTGGTGTGGTTTTATTTGTTTTCGTTTTGGTGAAGGTGGTGGCGATGGTTTTGGTGGTGTTGTTTCGGGTATGTCTATGTTTGTTGTAGGTGTGGTGTCTGCAATTTCAGGTATTTGTGTGTTTATTTGTACTTGTGTTTGTTTAGGTTGTTTGCGTTTCGGGGATTGTGGAGGTGGTGTCGATGTTGCTGATGGTGCTGATGTTATTGGGGAAGTGTCTGCGTTAGTGGTGTCTGTATTTTTTGTTGAGTGTGTATTTGTGTTTTGTAGGGGCTTTTTTTTGTGTGTGTTTTCTCTGTTTTTTTGCACTTTTGGGTTTTCCTTCATCTTCGCTGCTAGAAGACAAAGGGTCTGTGTCTGTGAGTGTCTCTGTGTCTGTGTGTGCGTTTATTTTTTTTTTGTCTATGTATATAGTTGGGGGGGGGGGGGGGGTAGGGGGAGTGGGAGAGCTTTCCTCGTTTTCTCCTTGGATTGGTTTTGGTGTTGGTGGTGATCCGGCTGCTTTTGATGTTGGTGTCCGTGTTTTTGTTGATGTTGTTTTTGGTGGTGGTGGTGGTGGTGGTGCAGCTTTCCGTGCTGACACTGGCGTTGGCAACAAAGGAGGTTTGCGACCCCCTGCATTTTTGCGCTGAGGGTAGAAGGCTTGAAGATGCGTGGCTTCCCCGCAAACGAAGCAGCGTGGCCTTCTTCCGTCAATCATTAGTTGGATTGTTGTCCCGTTGTGCAGGCGGGCAAAATCTGGGATGTTATTTATATCCTCCGGTTTCATTTGGAGAAGAATCTCCAAATCCATTCCGGACCAGTCTTCTCTCTCTGTCCTTTTGATGTCCAGGAGGGTGGTGTCTGTCCCCTCCTCGATTACGCATCCCAGCAGCCACCATATGTTCATTCCTGGTGGGATGCTGGGAATGCGCACCTTCACTGTCCTTTTACCCATATAGGACGGATGCATGATAATGCGTTCCGTTCTGCAGGGGATCACCGAGTGCTTAATAGCGAGGGGCTCGGATTTGAACAGTACCGAGATGGTACCGAACTGTTTGCCTCTTGCTTTGTACTCTATGTTACTTCCGATGTACTCCAACGCAGCCTCTACCTCTGCTTGGCTCGCAAGTTCCACTTTTCGTGTCTGCACCGAAATACATCGAAAGAGCACCGTCCTCCTTTGCATGGCCGCTATTGCCTCGTCCGGGATGGTCAGGTTTGCCCAGGACTTCTCCCGTTTAATTAGCCTCCACGCTTTGGCTAACTGTTCGTCTTTATCGCTAATATCAATATCGATATTCAATAAGCGCTTTGTTTTTGCTGCTGCTGCTGCAGCAAATGTGGTGTTTCTGATGCTCTTATTGTTGTTGTTGTCATTCTTGCTGTTGCCACCGCCATCCTTGTTTACATTGAAGCTGTCGGTGTTTTTGTCGTTATTGCTCTGAGTTGTTGTTGTGGTAGTGGTGGTGGTGGCGGTGGTGGTGATGTCGTTTTCAGATGATACTGCTGCTATGCCAGAAGATTGTGATGGTAGCTTTTTAGTTTTGCCTTCACATTCAGTAGAGTGGATGACAGGCATGACTGTAGCCGTCGTAGTCGTGGTGAAATCTGCAGTGGCTGCCTTTAAACTTTTGACCTGAACGTTGTTTACCGTTTCAAGGTCGAAAATTTCCATAATTTTCTTTTGGTGGGGAAGCGATTTTTTTTCGAAGATTTTAAAAATAAATCTGAATATTCGGGCTTAAAGCCCGAATATTGAGAGGTATCCCTCTCTTTAAATCAAGATGTGTACCTTAAGTTTCGTTAATGACAAGAAAATACAAAAAAAAGACACTTTAAAACAGCTTAAAGCTACCAACCGTTTCCCCCGCAGACTTGTCTGTCTTCACACATGTGAATAATAATAATAATAGTACACTATTAATAATTATTAATGCACTCGGGCAATGCCTGTGCGTGACGAATATTTTTAAAGTGAGGAAAGACTGTGCACTGAGCCAATCCCACTCTCTGAGCGACAGTAGCTATAACCCGAAAAGAAGAAAAGATCAACATCATCGGTAACTACTGAGCCGCAGGTTTTATGTCGGAGTTAACCCAGTTTCCTTAGATGCCTTCTCCTAGAAGAATGTCCTGACAAGGGCTAGGGTTTCATTCACTCCCAGTGGTTTAACGGCGCGATCGGGCATCCAGCCCGATTATTTCTATGTCCCCGCGCAAAAAAAATAAAGGAAGAAAAAAAAAAACCCTCACTTATTGACACTTATACGTACGACATACACACACGCGCATACATATGCGCGCACACACACGCATACATACGCGCGCGCACAGCAACACTCATACATACAAACAAACACACACACGCTACTCACTTACACACACATATATATATATATATATTACCGTCATTACTGATACAAGATTACAAGATTATGTCAACTGTTGACTTTCAAGAGTTTGTATAGTTGAAGCCGATCGTATTACAGTCCAGTATTATTATAATTGCTTTACAGCATAGAGTTATGGCTCTCCACGCTCTGAGCTTAAATCCCGCCGAGGTCAACCTTGCCTTTCATCCCCACGGAGTCAACAAAAGAGAGTACCAGTGATGCGCTGGACCAGTCGCTGGATCCGTGCCAAAAGCAAAGAAATTATTATTAAAGTTGTGATGGTGATGGCGGCGGTGGTGGTGATGGTGGCAGTTGATGTTGTTGTTTTTGTTGTGTGTGTTTGTTATTTTGAGTTTTTTTTTTCTTTTTTCCCTTTTCTTTTTTCCCTTTTCTTTTTTCCCTTATCTTTTGATGCCGCTGTTGTTGTTGTTGTAAATGTTCATTTCAGTTCATTCTGAAGCTGTTGTTGCTGTAAACATTAGTGCCGGTGTTGTTGTTGTAGATGCTGGGGTTGAAATCTGGTCGTTTGACTGAGTGATGTATATACACACATATACATACATATATATATATACACATTCAACAGAGAGTAGAGAGTTTGACAACAGGTCGATGATTTTAGTCTAGATAGGGTAATGACACGTGATGGTAGGGAGAGAGTGTAGACGTTATTGTGGTGGTGGAGGACAGTGAGATGTATCTAGTTCAATTGTCCGTTTTCTTCTCTTTGCAAAATTTGAATTTTAGCCATGTTATATTGAGATGTAAGTAAATGTAAAATGTAAAATATAAATAAGGATTGCTCTGCTAAAATATACTAAAATATTTGTGTAACTTCCACAAACTTCTGTCGTGACATTCCCGAGTCCAGTGACCAACAAATTGTTGTATTTTGATGTTTCAGAATACAAAAATTAATTAAAAACTTACCCCACGAAAAGACAGCGTGTGTCGTCCTATCTATAAGCTCCCTCATCCATACATCCATACATACATACATAAGTATATACATATGTATTTGTTTTTATTGATTATACGTAGGTATGTATACATATGTATACATAATGTATTTATGTTTTTAATGATTATCGATTTGTTATCCGTTTCGTTGGTGATTGGCCCAAGGTCACCTACATAACCTATTGATCCACCTGCAGCATCGCTCTAATCATTGAACTGGTGATTCAACAAAAAATAAAGTGTTTGTCGTGAGCGGTAAACTCTGGCGTGTTGTGTGTGCGCGCGCATATGCCCTTGTATTCTATTGTGAGTATGTCTGTGTGTCTGTGTGTGTGTGTGTGTGTGTGTGTGTGTGTGTGTGTGTGTGTGTGTGTGTGTGTGTGTGCATATGCCCTTGTATTCTATTGTGAGTGTGTATATGTATGTTTACGTGTTTGTATGTGTGGGTGTAGGCGTATGAAGACCGGAAGGGTTGATTATCAACGACGAGCACACACCCACGCAAAAAATAGTCCCGATGTTTATGTAAATACTAAACATTTAAGATCACCACAATCACTATATATTTTGCTGAAGCACTATTCTGATGAAAATTTCGATGCTGGTGTCGTCTCCATAGCTTCCATAAGTAATATTGAACGAATCATCTACAAAATGCACGTAACATGTCGATCTTTAATAAAAACATAAATACATGTAAACTAAACTTTATAGTTTTTCTTATTATGTACACTATGCCTGTGCATCGAGCGCTAATTCTGGTAACGAACATTAATCCACTGGATCACCAACACTATAATATGTATATATATCTATCTCTATATATATATATATATATGACTTATATTCATCATGCAGAAACAACACCTGAATATTTCTGCAAAGAACATATCCGTACCAAGCAAGAAAACGTACCTAAAACTCCTGATACAGAAAACAGACGCGTCCATTAAAAGGTTGCGTTGGCGTGCCTTTTATTTCGATAATCCGCGAAAAGCAGACAACAAACAGGATAAATTAACCCCCCGTGTAACCCAGCATTGGAACTCATACGGAGTATCAAATTTCGGAATAGGAGCAATTCCTTCCAGCAGAACCTGAAGAAAAGAATTCGTTCTATTAAGGATTCTAATGCCGTGCACGTCCATTCCGATAAAACTGGCAACCTATATCAAGTGGAGCGCAGTACTTACCATCAACTACATAATGTTGTAACTAAGGATTACCGTAAAACTAATCGGTGCGTCATCAATGAAATCAGTTTAAAATCACCTCTGATCTCAACATCCTGGACCGGACCGAACCTCTGGACCCTATTTCTCCCCACTTTACCCTGAAGGATCACAAATCCAATTTTCCGAACAACCCCTCTATTCGGCTTATTAACCCTACGAAGTCCGATTTAGGTAGACTTAGTAAAAGGATTCTTGATAGAATTATACCAGAAATTAGAAGTTTGGCCCCTCTTGCACTGTGGAACAATTCTTTCACGGTGATTGATTGGGTCAACGGCATATGCAACAAGGAACATTGCGGTTTTATCCAATTCGACATCAACAATTACTACTCCTCCATCACTTTACCACTTCTCCTTAGAGCTATGAATTTCGCTAAAACACTCATAGACGTTAATGACTTCGAAGTTGATGTCATCCTCAATGCCCGTAAGTCGGTGATTAATTTCGACGACTCTATTTGGATTAAAAATCCAATAGTACCCCATTCGACGTGAGTATGGGCGCCAGCGACTCTGCGGAGGTTACTGATCTTATCGGCCTTTTCCTTCTTTTCTCTATCAAGGACGAATTCTCCAACGCGGGCGGTGGTTTGTACCGTGATGATGGTCTTTTGACCATGACTAAGTGCGGACCTCGTGCTTGCGACAGGTTCAGAAAAGAACTCACAGCCTTCTTTAAAGGCTTCAACCTCTCTATACAGGTTGAGGCCAATCTCTCGGCCGTTAATTACCTCGATGTTACCCTCAATTTATCGAATGGGTTGTATTACCCGTATAGAAAGCCGAATGATACGCTTAATTACATAAGTAAGCATTCCAACCATCCTGCCAGCATAACCAAGAACCTGGTAAGAAACGTTTCGTTGAGGCTTTCCCGTTTTTCTACTAACGAGCATGTTTTCAACGACCATTCCACTTATTACAATGAAGCTCTTGCTCGGAGTGGATTTGTCGATAAGGTAGCATATACTGAGTACGAAAATAGACCTAGAAGAAATAGATCCCGTCGCATTTGTTGGTATAACCCACCATATAATATGGAGGTGGCCACACCATTAGCTAAGATCTTTCTTTCCCTTATTACGAAGCATTTTCCCCCTACACATAAATATAGTAAAATTTTTAATAGAAATACTATTAAAATTTCTTACTCTACGACTCCTAACCTTTCACATAACATCACAGCTTCAAATTTAGCTAAACTACCTAGCCGTAGGAACACGTGCAACCCTGTAGTTAGTACTAACTGTAATTGTAGGAATCGGGTTGATTGGCCCCTATCCGAGAAATGCCTCTCTAGTAACATTGTCTACAAATGTAAGGTTGAAACACCCACGTCCCGTAGGGCCTACATAGGGTTAACCGCCAATAGATTCAAGCAGCGGTTTACATGCATACCCATTCTTTTCGTTACCCTCTAAGAAGGAATATGACGTCACTTTCAGCTTATATCTGGAGTCTAAAAGACAACCACACCCAATATAAGTTACACTGGGAGATCCTAGCTAGGACTAGATCGTATAACGGAAATAAAATACCATGTGACCTCTGCGCCACTGAGGCCCTGGAAATACTCTACGCCACAGACCACATCTTAAACAAAAATCTGAGGCAATTTCGGCTTGTAAACATAAATTGCACAAAACTTTCCTGTATTACAGGCCCTCGTTATACCCTAACGGATTGTACGATCTATACGTGGATATTTTCCGTCTTGATGTGGTAGCTAAGTATATGTTTTGTTTATACCATTACTTATTTGCATAGGTAAGTATATATTACCTGTGTATTTTGTGAAGGTATGTATACTTTCTCGTACGTACATTTGGTTATGAAACGTACATTTGTCTGAAACATTTTAACATGTTATGGCGTATAATTTTTTATATATTTTGGTACATATGGTTTGGTTATGTGTATGCGGGAGTTTTGCGTCTGTGTGAGTATGCAGATTCGTACGTATGTTGGGTGTGTGTATATGTGTACTTCATGTTTTGGTTGACTTACGTCTCCGAACATTTGTGTATTTACATGTAGGTATGTGTGTGCGCTTGTTATATACGTATTTATTTATTTATATACGTTTATTTAATTATTTATTTATTTGTATACACGCACACACACACACATATTTATATGTGCGTGGTTTTGTATACTTATGGCAAGTGTTTTCGCGTATGCTTGTGTATGTACGTATTTGCATGCGTGTATGTATTTATTTAATTTCTATTACCTCTGTATTGTATTTTATTTACTTTATTCTTAACTCTGAAGCGGAGATTCATTCGGTTTCCTAGTTAGAATTTTAGTCTACGACTTCAGCTATGCCATTTACGTGGTTTTGTCTTTGCGTGCAATTGTTCTCCACGCTCCACATACGACGTATTATCTTCGTTTTATCTTCGTTTTATCCGTTCATTGCCACGTTACGACTTCTTTTATACCATAAACGTGGTTCTGTCTTTTCGCGTAATTGTTTTTCACCGCTCCTATTAATGATGTATTATTCGTTTTTTCCCGTTCTTTCCCAGCGAACGTTTCCACGAACCAAAGTATCGTCTTTCTGTGTTCCTCCGGTTGCAACGTTTTTTGAAATATCCACTTCTGCGTTTACAGATTGACTTTGTTAGTCTCCGAAGATCCCGTTAAGGGTGAAAGCAGCGATTCTTAGCTTAAACTTTAATCTGTTATTTTAATATATATATATATATATATATATATATATATATATATATATATATATAGTGGTAGGGTAGAACACTGGAAGGTATTATACGTAGTAGTAGAGCACTCATTCCACGGGACGAGTTATGTAGAAGTGGTTACACAACAGTTAGTTCACAATACCGAGAACTATTGTTTCACCTTAGCGGCTCCTCAGCTCGTAATGAAGATGGTTATACGGTACAGGAAGGATAACCGTACGAACGCGCATCCGCAGAAACGATCATTTCACACAGGCAATACTAAATTGCGTGCGAGAGGTGTAAGGGAGATAACTGCAAAAGTCCGAAAGTTTCTAGGTGATAAGAAAATTAGGATGTTGTTGTAATTCAATCCGGAGCTTTGTTGTTATGTAAGAGGTGTTTCCATACGTGTGGACAACGTGTGAATAATTCATTTCTCGTGGTCAGGCAATCACTATTGCGTAATCTCTTTAGAATATTTATTCGTTCATCAATACATAGTTCACACGACGGATTGCCGCTTGCGTATGGCTTGGACAAAGTGATGGCTTTCCATTGAATGGAGTAGTCTATACTTGAGTCCCCGAGGGACTATATGTGGCTTGCGGTTTTTTGGATGAACGTCTGTCCGGGTACCTAAAGGTCGACTGTTGGTTCAGGAAACGTTCCTTAAATCGGCCCTCCGCCATACCCACATAGGATTTGACCTCAGCTTCATAAACTACAGCGGGTGTGTTGCATTGCTGTTGAAGGGGACAAGCTTCGGGCTTACGGCAAGAGCACCCTGGTGGGGTGTTGCTTTTAGGGCTGTTAGTGATGTGGGCCTTCATGTTCTTAGCGCAGGAGTATCCTTGTTTTACTTTGTGTCGGTTAAAGATGGGGCGGTATTTATGACCTATGGGAAAGTGTCTATCTAAGAGGGTTAGACATTTTTTGCCTACATTGGTTTTAACGTTGAGTGAGAAGGGAGGAGAGAAACAGATAGTTTGTCTATTGTTACGCTTTCTTTTCTTATTGTTGTTGTTAGTGGGAGAGTAAGTGATAGATTGCGAGAAGCCGCTGTTAGCTAACGCCGTGTTACAGTAGGGTGTCGCCCTTTCAAAGATAGCCTTATTAGAGGAGAGGTTTGAGATTCTAGTACTGATATTATTTACGAAGTTCCTAAAAACAGTGGGAGGGTGGCATGAGTCCTTGTGAATGTAATTGAGTTTTTGTTTAGCTTATGGAAGGGTCTATGGGTGTGTGTGCGAAGGTCTAAATTAATGTCTAAGAAATCTACGCTAGAGAGGTCAGTAGCTACTGTTATCCTAAGTCCTAACTCATTGAAGGTAGAAGTTAAGTCTTTTTGAAACCGGGTGAGGTCGTGACCACTTTTATGGCTCGATAAGGTCAGTCCATCGTCGCGGTATATTCCCGTGTGGAAGTCCGGGAATCTTGTACACATATATATATCTGTATATATATCTGTATATATATATATATATATATATATATATACAGATATATGTATGTGCACACACACACATTTATATATATATATATATATGTGTGTGTGTGTGTGTGTGTGTGTGTGTGTGTGTGTGTGTGTGTGTGTATACATATATTTATATAAATAATTCGAAGTTTGAAAGTCGGAAATTAATCAAGTCGTAAGAAGCAAGGGATGTTCTTTTTACCTCAATTTATTCACATGTCTTTATATTTCGAGATTAATATCCCTTCTTCCGAGGAAAAAAAAGGAACCATTCCAGTGTCCGATTTGGCTTGCTATAGAATGCCGGCCAGCATAGCAGTGTAAGTCAAATCGGACACTGGAATAGTTCCTTTATTTTCCTCGGAAGAAGGGATATTTATCTCGAAATATAAGGAGATATCAATAAATTGAGAACATCCCTTGTTTCTTACGACTTGATTATTTTCCGTCCAATCCGCATTGTCGTGGCTTTCAAAAACTTAGAATTCTTTATACCATACTAGCAGAAAAACCGCCCTCGAGCGGTAAATTGAAAAGTAAATTGACAATATCTTCTTCTTCGCCCACTTATTTCTGAGAGGGTCGTGGAGGCAGAGTCCTTCTCAAACACTCCTTCCAGTGAGTCTGTCAGGATCAAACATCTCTAACTGATCCAGCTGCATCCCAAAGCGTGACCAGCCAAGCTCATGGATGTTATCCAACTATCTTGCTCAGAGTCTACCTCTGGTTAGTTTTACCTGTAAAATGTGTCCAGAGGTTCTTTACTGAGACATTCTAACCACATGCTCATAATATAGGAGTTATGTTCTCTCAATTCGGAGAAGTAGCGGCTCTATCAGGATGACTCTCTGGTCTCTGAGTTATGCACTTTATCGAGTAACGTTACTCCAAAGACCCTTCGGAGGGATCCCATTTCTGCCGCTTTATTTGCATTGGCCATTACTTTTGGTCATTACTCAGGATTCATGATCCTCGGTAAGAGTTGGCAGGAATACCAGGAAGACAGTGAGTTTGTTCTTTATACCTACTCCCTTCTTCTGATTGATGAATGCTGAGGCTGGCGCATTACTGCATCAGCTTTTGCAATTCTTGCACTTAATTCAGAACTCCTGAACTTCTCTAACTGCTTCAGTAGAACTCCATTCACATTTATATAAATTTGAGGGACTTCTGTCTACCCGTCCATCACACAATGTGTATGTGTGTTTCAGTGAATATATGTGTGTGTAAAAGGAAGGAAAGGGATACACACATATATGTCTGTAACAGTGACACACACACATACACACATGTCTCTAATTTAAGAATGCCGACAAACTCACGCGCGCGCACATACACACACAGTCCCATTACCACATAAGAGCTTTGGCCCAGGTAAACAACCCCTCAATTTTGGAACCGTCTGGGTTGTCCAGAATTGATGGGAAAAGACTTGACGGTCTTACTCTGTGCTCCTGGTCAAGAGGCAGGTTTCTTACCTGGGACGTCACAGTTAGTGACTCTTTTTCTTCTTCCTACATCCTGGATGCAGCGGTAAGGGCGAGAGCTACAGCATCCACATCTGAACGGAACAAAATCCTAATTTTGCTAAATACATTATCCAGCCTGTGGCGTTCGAGACGTTTGGTGGAGTCGGGCTACTGACAGCGAGGTTCTTATCTTCACCAGCGGCTCGCCAAACAGAGGTAACTGGTGAGGCTCGTGAGGGCACTTCGTTGTTCCAGCACCTCAGCCTCGCCATCACCCCAGGTAACGATGCGAGCAGTCCTCCTCGCTATATTGCTATATTTTGCTCTGGTAGCCGCTCGTTTTTCTACTCTTTCGTCTGCATTTTGTTGAATGTGGTCTAAAATATGTGTATTACGTGCTTGTGTGTTTTTTTTTCTCTTTCTTTCTTTCCTTTCCCTTTCCTTTGTACATATTATATTTGTTACTGTTTTCGTTCTGTAACCATTATATTAAATTTTGATACAAATGAGTTTGAAAAAAAAAAGAGTTAAACTGTGTTGTTAATGAATAAATAAAAAGTTGTATTTCATTTTACACTCCAATTTCCAATTCATCGAACGCTATCATGACTGTATGACTGTATGTGTGTGTTTGTGTAAATGTATATGCGTGAATAAGTGTTTTTGTAAATGTGTATGTATGAATGTATGTATGTGTTTCTGTGAAAGTATGTGTATTTGTATGAATGTATGTCTGTGAGCGTGTATTTTTATAAGTTTGTGTTTGTGCCATTATAGTTATATACTCATAATAGTTATATACTCATACATATAGATGTATGTATGTGCACATTCACACACTCTCTTTCTCTAGATATGGTAGTTGAAGTGGTGGTGGTGGTGGCGGCGATATACCGGAAGTGAAGAAATTTAAAACTTTGTAAAGAAGTCAATTTTAAATAAGCAATGAAATTATTTATATTAAATTTAATAAAAAAATTACGAAATTTAGTACATAAATTATGTAATATTCATTCATTATTTATTCAAAGTAATGCAACTTAATTTACTAACTGGATTTAAAAAAAGAAACTGTACGCAGTCCCGCACTCCTTATTTTATTATAGTATAGATACAATAATTCAAGAACTACAAATTCTTATATATATATATATATATATATATATATATATATATATATATATATATATATATATATATTTGTGTGTGTGTATGTGTGTGTGTATTTATATGTATATATATATATATGTATGTATATATATATATATATATATATATATATACATGTATATATATATATATATATATATATGTGTGTGTATATATATATGTATATATGTATATATATATATGTGTATATATAAATGTACATATATGTATATATGTATATATATGTATATACGTATTTATATGTATATATATATGCGTGTGTGTGTGTGGACAAGAGGTATAAGTCAACATTTCATAATTTACTTATTTAATTATCGTTATATATATTTCAGTGATAGCCACATTAGAATCAACACATAGAAAACAACATTTTTCTTTGAGAAAATAATATCAGAGAAAAATAAATTTTTTAACGATTATTTTTATTTAATGATATTGTCAATTGCTGATACTATTATGCCAACGTCATGGCAACATATCATCTCATTGCTTTCTTCTACGGTGTTAATATTGAGTATTCCCTTTGGTCAGTTTCATACAGTAACAATTTTGATTCAATAACAACAATTGGAGGGAGAATTTTGTGTCAGAGTTTAGTGAGTATCATATATTTACATTCTCAAGGAGGGACTATCAATGTGGGTGTTCAGCAAGTCCCAGGATCCAGCCATGCCAACGCTTTCTTTATTAAAATATTGATGGTAGTACATATGTATAACTACCTAACAGAATTATTTCAGTTTGTGGAAATCTTGGCGTGGGTCCTACCACACGATAAATATATCTCTATGGCACACAAGGAAAAATTATGTAGGTGAAATCCTTTAAGGGCCTTATGTAGAATGGTTGTTGACCATATATTGTGGAAAGTACCCTTGCTTTGGTGTCGACAAGCACTAAAGATGTCAGTCCTACGATTAATTATCTGCCTTCCACCTCTGAGTATTTCAAGGGTCTCACTCAGACATGGCCTACAAATCTCTCACATCCACGCCACCCCACCCTTCCATACATCTCTCATGAAGTCTTCAGCCCACACTATCAAGTTGTCGTGTAGGCGTGTCACGACAAAAATCACCCAGTACTCACTGTAATTGTGGTTAGCGTTAAGAAGGGCTTCCAGCTGTAGAAACCAAGCCAAAAGCAGTTCTGTATGAGCAAGACATGGTCACCTGACCTGGCATTTCTCACAACAGAACAACTCGTTTACCCCATGCTCGAGTGGAAAGAAATGACGTTAAACTGTGGTGGTGATGATGATGATGATGATGATGATGATGATGATGATGATGATGATTATGATGATGAGGATGATGGTGCTGATGGTGGTGATGAGGATGATGGTGATGATGATGATATATATATATATATGTATATATATATATATACGCTCACGTGTGTGTGTGTGTGTGTGTGTGTGTGTGTGTGTGTGTGTGTGTGTGTGTGTGTGTGTGTGTGTGTAAATGTCCTGCTACTTTTGTCATTCTATCTGCCAGAATATCCGGCAATTACAGACGAAATAGAATCAATTTATGTCTTTTCAATTAGTTCTTATTAAGTCAACTTCAATGGTGTACTGACATTTCTAAAAAAATATAATAAAGATCATTGTTTTCGTATGTCCTCACAAGAAATGAAACTATCGTCGACCACGCGTAATAATCTCTTGTGAAAGGCCGTCATTTGATGAGTTGATTATATTGACTGCTCAATTCCATTCTTCATTGACAGAAAATCCGATTTTATAGAACAGATTTTTAGTAATGAAATGCAATGAAATGCAAGAGATGGCATAACATGGAGTTGACTGCGGTTGGTTTCAACAATGAATGTCCCAGTTGATCGATCAAATGAGTATTGTTTCTCGTGAATCTAACGTAACCGGCCACGTAACGTGCAAATGTTGGATCATCATGCAATTGACATAGAAGCAGAAGCCGGTAAAATCAACACCATCATTTCACTGGTACTTCATATTCTTGACCTCGGAGGTTTGAAAGGCAAAGTTTACCTCTGCGGTATTTGTACTCAGAACGTAGACAGTCGTAATTATATACTGCAAAGCAGTTTTTCAGATGATTTACCGATACTGCCAATTCACTGTCCTCGTAATAGTAAAACTAGTAGTAGTAGTAGTAGTAGTAGTAGTAGTAGTAGTAGTATTTTTTTTTGATTCGGGCAAAAATGCAACAAATTTAGGGATGGAGAAAGTCGATTAAATCGACCCTAGTGCGTTACAGGTACTTTATTTTATCGACCCCGCACCCTGCAATAATTGTTTCTACCTTTGGCACAAGGCCAGCAATTACCCAGTGCATTACTGGTACTTTATTTTATCGACCCCGTTGGGATGAAAAGCATAATGTCCGACGCTGTTCCGATAATGCCAATCCACCACCATCAAAGTAGTAATAATAGTAGTTAGCAGCAGCAGCAGCAGCAGCAGTAGTAGTAGTAGTAGTAGTAGTAGTGGTGGTGGTGGTGGTGGTGGTAGTTGTTGTTGTTGTTCTTGTAGCGGCAGTAGTAGTAGTAGTAGTAGTAGTAGCAGCAGTAGTAGTAGTAGTAGTAGTAGTAGTATCAGTAGTAGTAGTAGTAGTAGTAGTAGTAGTAGTAGTAGTAGTTGTTCTTGTAGTAACAGCAGCAGTAGTAGTAGTAGTAGTAGTAGTGGTGGTGGTGGTAGTAGTAGTTGTTGTTGTTGTTCTTGTAGCGGCAGTAGTAGTAGTAGAAGTCGTAGTAGTAGTAGTAGTAGTAGTAGTAGTAGTAATAGTAGTAGTAGTAGTAGCAATAGTTAGTAGTAGTAGTAGTAGTAGTAGTAGTAGTAGTAGTTGTTGTTGTTGTTGTTGTTGTTCTTGTAGCAACAGCAGTAGTAGTAGTAGTCATGATTTAGTTGGAAAAGAAGGACCCAGTATATTGGGAAAAATACAAGAATAAAAACAACAGAGTAATGTTTACAATAATACTTTCACTTATTAGTCACAATGGTTGGCGCAATACACCAAACGGTGGACATAGAGATTACATGTGGGGCTGGACTAAAGAAAGTTATATAAAAACATAACAACGTTAATTTCAAGGAATCTTATATTACCTTTCAACTTATTTCAAGATATTTTAACTAATTTATATTAATTGTTTTTTGTCTTTATTCTTATAATTGTTTCTACTTTTGGCACAAGGCCAGCAATTATCCCAGTGTATTACTGGTACTTTATTTTATCGACCCCATTAAGATGAACGGCAAAGTTAACCTCGGCGGGATTTTAACTCAGATCATAAAGGGCCATAACTCTATGCTCCAAAGCATGGCGTCCGACCCTCTACCGATATTGCCAATCCACCTTTATTCTTATAATTGTTTCTACGTTTGGCACAAGGCCAGCAATTATCCCAGTGCATGGTATTTTATTTTATCGACCCCGTAAGGATGAAAGACAAAGTTACCATCGGTAGGATTAACCTCAAAGGATGGTGTCCGACCCTCTACCGATACTGCCAATCCACCGCCATTTATAATTTATTCTTATAATACCTGTATATACATTTTTATCATATTCTACTAGATATGTATTTATGATACCACTAAGTAGATGTATTAGCAGAGTCAGAATGTTTTTTGCGGTATACGTTCCGGTTCAAATATTCCATTGATATCAAATATTGTCTTTCATCATTTCGAGGATGATAAATTGAATAGTAGTTCAATTCCTCCTCTATATCTCTCAATACCTCACTCTCAATACGTATATCTTTTTTTTTTCATAGATATATCGTTCAATTCAAACCTGTAGATGGATGGGCTACGCAATGTTTAAATGACCTCGACATGCCGAATAGCACTACTGGTTTCCTGCGAATCCATTAGTTCTATAGGACCAATGCTTGTCTGTTAATTCCTGAAATATTTTAAATATTTGACCTTCTTATATAAACCATACACGTTGTTGGTCTATGTTTAAGTCCCCAGTCTTCTTGTAAAGTTAAGTCTTTTAGCAATGTTGAAAAAAAAAAAGAAACACTATGTTAGTAGTTCCATCATTATAAACATCATTGTAAACGCACATTAGTATATTGGATCGTAGCATTTGTCCTTCAGTATCCACTCAACGTTTTTTCTTTCTATTAATTCAGTATAACATTCCCTTCCTTCTTTATAACTACTATTAGGTATCGGTAGAGGGTTGGACGCCATGCTTTCCAGCATAGTTACGTCCCTTTACGGTCTGAGTTCAAATCCCGTCGAGGTTAACTTTGCCTTTCATCCTTACGGGGTAGATAAAATAAAGTACCAGTAATGTACTGGGTAATTGCTGGCCTTGTGCCAAAAGTAGAAATAACTATTAGAATTACCTTATTTCTTGTTTTCAATCTTTTTTTTTTTTTTAGTTCTACTTTCTTCTGATATATTTCTACATAATATTATTTTCTGACACGTAACAAATGTTTGTTTTCTTCAACCCAATTCTCGGAATTTTACATTTAACTTTTAGTTCTTGTTTATATTGTCAAACATGTTATTTTCAGGTTTTATGTTGTAGGTTTTTGTTGTATTTTTCGGAATTTTAAGTCGCATTTTATGAATAACTGCTTTATTTTTCTTTATATAAGATCTTGCTGGTTGTTGACTTAAGTTCCAATTGAGAGGGTGTCGATCTTTCTGGGGTTTCTTTTTGTCTTTTCAATTATTCAGCTCTACTTTCGACTATTGATTTTTTTTCTACTTTAACATGTTTTTCTCATTTATGTACCTGGTTTTGAATAGGAGTATCACACTAGAAGTTATTTATTTATGTGTGATACATTTAGAACCTATCTTCAGCTAAGCTGGCTTCTCTTATTATTTATTCATTCGGTTTTTAAGAAATATTTTTGTAACTGACTTCTTTTATTCTATGGAAGCGAGTTTCGTCGTATATATGTAACCGTATAAATTCCTGCTAGAAACAGCAGCCACATTTCTCTCACACAAATCCATCATGAAATAAATCGAAGGACAAAGGACATATTGGAATAAGTAACATATTGGTTTAGAATACAATGCCACGATATTATGTCTATTCAATCAGGTAATTTGGCTTTATATATAATTCTATTATGCTTGAACCATTGATATTACTTGATTCAACTGTTCATTTTCTCATTTTCTTGATATCATATTTTATGAAAATTACGTAGTTGGTTACAGGTTTGTTACAAGCTTGACTCTACGTTGACCTTTGTCTTATTGTCAACTTTGTATCGCAATATAGGCGGGTTGTCAGAGCAGGATTGTCAAAGTGCCATATAAAGTGAGAAGGGGTCAGAATGTTCTTACACGTTCTGGTGGCTTCAGAAAGCCACAGATACACGCGGTACTGTACACTGTTGCCGGAAAAGAATCAAAAGGTACGAAACTCCTGGTGCTGAGCAAAAAGACAAGTTTGTACATTTGTGGAATTGAGGGGCATTTGAAGGCGTTGCTGCCTCTGTAGTGTTTTATCGTCACTTCCTTCTCATCTTACACAGTCATCTGGAACAAGGGCTTTTTATTGAGAACAATACGGCAGTAGATCCCATTTTCTAGAACACCTCAGATTATAGTTCTAGAAAGTAGTGACGAGGAACATTGACTCGGAAGCTTCATCGAGCAGTCATTCGACAAGACGAAGATGATGGAGAGACTGAGAAAGAGCCCCAAATTCATTGTTGACAACAGCAACAAACAACAGCTAGCAGCATTGGCTCCGACTCTGAAACTAGACAGTGTGTGACGTTCCTAGAAGAGGTTGAGAGGAAGACCATATACTCCACCAACGAATTGTAAAACTTCATCACTATGTAGCAATTGGGAAATTGGAAGCCGAAGAAGACTGTGGTGCCATCTGGAAAAATAGAGAAGACTCCACAGAGAGAGAGCAGTGACCTGACTTCGATCTAAGGACGTGCAAAGCACAAGACAACGACATTGACCCGATTTATAAACGACTGCTTAGTCACTTCGTAATTGGCAAAGTAAATACACTTTCTATAGCTTTAAGATATGCTTGGCTTTTATTTTATCAAAGCAAATTAACCAAAAGAAAAGCCTTCTTCAATTATAGTGCACGAGCTGTTTACTGAAATAATGTATATCTACTAATTTGGCTAGGAGGACTAGAACATTCGAAATATTAGTGTCCTTGATATTGATATAACAGACACCTCGGTGATTGGATGTAAACCATTGAATCAATCCATGGTACTCTAGGAAATCAACCTAGTGTGCTTCTTAGATTATTGTCACGTGATGATGATGATGATGATGTTCATGCTGATGCTGATGATGCTAATGATGAGGATGAGGATGACGATAATGATGATGATGATAATGGTGGTAGATACTTGGCTGGTATCGAAGATGAGCATTCAATTATTCGATCAAATGAACGTCCAGCTTGCGAATTAATGTGTATGTGGTTTGGTATTCTACAGACATGTGTACCTTTAATGTAATTCTGAAGCCCTAATCAACGTGACGCAATATGTGATAACACTGGACTGGCCGATCTGAGGCTATATTGGATGACATTTTCCCTTGATACTATGGAAGATGTCATGTAACAAATAGTGTACCATATATTAATTCATGACTAACATAACTGAAAAAGCCTATATCTCGCACCCCATCTGAAAATAATTGATACTGCATCTGATAGATGTAAGAGCATGACCGATGCTACTATTAGAACAACTTAGCAGTCATCGAGGGTGCAGCTCTTAGAAAAGTGCATTACTGAAACTGAAATATTCAGTTTTTTACAAGTATATATAAATAAATTATACTAGCTGACGTACCCAGCTTCGCCCGGGTAAACAGATGATAAAAGAACACAGGTAAAAGAGAAAATGACTGTATTGGATGTTTGTTTGGTTACAGTATGAGGTCAGTCCGTGGTGTCTATGTGATACAAAAAACAGTAAAAGAAATTTTCCAGATATACCAGATTCTTCGTTGTAACATTTGTCCATAGTATATGAACAATTCTAGGTGCTCCCACCTAGAATAGTGACCTCTAGGAGATGGTTCATCTTCTGCCTGACTGTAAAACGTGTATCATTGCATAGACGTGGTTGTTCCACGTTTCTCAAAAGGATGATGGAAGTTCCAGTCTTTTATATTATGTGTAGATATAGATATAGATAATTAATATAAAAGATGTCCGTCAATTTACTTGAAATGGTTTATACAAATGCCAAATTAATATGGATATGGATAACATGCTTATCTATAAGTGGTCAGCTATAATAATAACACAACAAATTATATGTCACAAACATTTATTCAGTAATTTCCAGGCTCTTAGCCACTGAGTAATAGACAGTCAATGTTGCCCAGAGTTCAACTCGGGGAGGTGGCCTGGTTTGAACTCCAAATGGTGGATCCTTCTACTTCGAAAATAGAATCGTTTTTCAATATTACTCTAGCCCTGGCCGGCCATAGGATCCAACCGTTTTGCCAGATTCAGCATATGATGAGGTTTTATTACCACCGCTATCAGAAGCGATAAATTTGAAGGCAATTTCTATCAATACTTGTTGGTTTTTATTGCTCATTATCGACAATAAATGAGATTGAACAGAAATGATAACTCTGTCAAAGCTCACAATACTGATCAAAGGACACCAATGTCTGAATCATTTACGTCGAATATTCATAGCAGTGAAGGCAATTTTTACCAATACTTTGTTTTTATTTCTCATAACGACATTGAATGACATTGAACATAAATGATAATTCTGTCAAAGCTCACAATACTGATCAAAGGACACCATGTCCGAATCATTTACGTCGCTTATTGATAGCATTAAAGATATGCATACATCAGCTCAAAGCTTCATTGTAGACAATATTCAGGGTTGTTCCTCTGTTAGTGGTATCAATTGCAAATGTTATACCATCAGGATCGCACACTCGAGATGCGGCAACATACAGTTGCACATGGCTGAATGCTGGATGATTCAAGTAGACACCGACTCGCTTGAAAGTCTGTCCCTGTGCCTTGTTGACAGTCATGGAGAAGGCCAAATTGACGGGAAACTGTCTCCTTTGCCAAATGAATGGCAGCAGATATTCACTTGGTCTCAGCATGATCCTTGAAATGAGAACCGATTCCTCTCTGCCTGGGAGTTTAGTTTCTAAAACTCTTCCGTTAATCAATCTCCCAACAATCAATCTGGTACCATTGCAAAGACCCATTTTATGATTGATAATTTTAAGCAATATAATCGGCATACCCTTTTTCAACCTCAAAATATGTGGGGGAAATCTGGGTATTTGAAGTGAATTCAGATACTCAGTCGGAACATCCATATTGTTCTGCTGATTAGGCTCCATTGCATCCGCACTGACGGTCAACCATTCCTCTCCAGGAAACATTCCGGCGACTTGTGAATTTATTTCATCGACAGTGGCATTTGTATGAGTTAGAATAACGTGTTCCGATATCCAGGAGATATTCTGCCAAAAAGCATTCAAATTAGGGAACACCCAGTCAAGCAATAGTTAGCGGTCCAGTGGCATCACCAAATAGTCTGAGATTCTTACAGTCTGATTATCACCAACGTGTGGCAATTCATCGTTTCCCAACTGCATCAACCATCGGCCGTATGTCTCAGCCTCTTCGATTTGCCCGAACATACGAAGTCGCATATTATCGTGTAATCGCAAAACTCTGAAATGGCGCCACAACGGGGACTTTTTCACACATGCATCGACAATTTGCGCTCTTTGAGCATTCCTAACAATTGGTAGCACCTGTCTGAAATCGGCACCAAGAACAATAGTCTTACCACCGAATGGCAGGTCACTACCGCAGATATCTCTCAAAGTTCTGTCCAATGCCTCCAGCATCCCAAATAATCAGAGACGTATTGCGTATAAGGCCGCGAGTTCACTCAACTCATCCGGAGCCAATGGAGCCTTGAAGCATGAGTGGAAGGTCCTTCCACCACTCAGCAAAGTGGCAGCGACCCACTGGTGGCCACAGGGAGAGCAATCTTCCTCTGAGCTCTGACTGCCGATAACATAGTGTTGAAACAGAATGTATTTCCGGTGCCTCCTGGAGCATCTATGAAAGGAGAAAGTTGCTCATTAGTGGAAATCGAGTGGAGAACGCCATCCACCAATTTTCTCTGAGATTGGGTCAACATTGGCATACGTTCATCCACAATACGTTGCTGTTCCAGTGGATCAAACTGAAATAGTTCCCTCCGATCGAGTGGCAACCGTCTAAGCTGCAATCTCATGTTCAATGCTAAGACACGTTGCTGCATTTCTTCATCAGGAATTGGCAAATTGAATCTGTTAAACATTTGAAATGTACTTCAAGCAGTTGCTCAATATTGAGCAAAACAATAGCTTTCATCAAATTTTCATCATCGACCTGAAGATGATACCTAAAATCATCAGCCATAATACCCCAATGGCGTTCAAATAACTTTCTTGGATCGGCAGGATAGCAGAATCCTAGAATCGTGACAAACAACTGCCTTATTTGAGCTGGCATCTGTGTTGTTCCTGCAGCTTCCATGGCGTTATTCCATTCAGCGTCATCCTGAAGGAGTCCCAGACGCTGACACACAGCCTGGTATGTTTCATATTCCACGCCATTGATTGTTTTCAAATCAGCGAAGCACTGTTTACCTCTCGAAAAATCATTATGCAAAAGAATTCGGAGATAAAACACATCACCAGATGCTGGATGAACATTACAATAGTCATGAATCTCAACTTTTGTTTTCTATCATTAGATTTCTTTCCCTTCTTATCCCACGTATAGTGCGAAGGTAAATCGCAGTAGAGTTGCCTTTGATCCGGGTTCAAAGCATGTTCCCTATTATGCTTCAACCGCTCAGTCAATTCCGTCTTAGGAGGTGGTACTTTAGCAATTCTTTCGACACCTCTTCTAGTGTCCTGAAAACAGACCATTTGCCTATTCTCTAAGTGAACCGTCAGTTTCTGAACGCTGGGTTTGCGTTCATTGAGAACAAAATCGAACAATCTCCAGCAAGCTTCGCTAGATCCAATCGAGCGAACATCCTGGAACCTGCCAACTTCATCTCCTTGGTCCGCTTCCTCATTCCTGACATTGATCATTGCCCGATCATGACCTTTGTAAACATATTTGAATAGATATTTGCAAGCTTTCGCTGAGCTACAAATTTCCACATTAATATGACAACGATATTTCATAATCAAATATGGATTGTATGGCACAACCCATTGATTGGTAACCTGTCGACCGTTTACATTTTCGACCAAACCGCCATCTGCAGGCAACCGTGTTCTGTAATATCAGTCCATTCAGGATTGCATGTAACCGTTATAAACAAATCTGGCTTTCCAAACCTTCTGACAATAGGCATTGCATCCTGATAGTGAATGTTCATATATCTCGGGCCGCCAATGAACGACGATGGCAAAATGATGCGTCGACCAATTTGCTTGTAATTGGCATCATCGGATGTTATAGCATCCTGTATGTTATTATACAATTCAGCTCTGATATGTTGCTGATGTGTAGCTATATAATTTAGCCTTTGATTTTCGATCTTTGCGAATGCCATACAACAGTATTCCTGGAACAATCTTCTGGCTTGAAATAGCGCATTTCTCTGTTGATTGCTCTCGTTCAAACGGAACTCGTAAAAGTCGTGAATCGAATTATTCTGTCTATTGCCGTCTCCCTGTTGATGCTGATTCTCATGATCATCTAAATGAAGACATGTTCCATTCATTTTCACCTTTTGGGAATAAAAGAACATAATGCAATGGATCGTATGCCCTATTTGACTCATTGATAGTCTTGAGACCACCATCTCTGCGATTGAGGACGATATCTCTCGATCCAGGCTTATCGTCCATCAACACAGCAACTTCACGAAATCTTTCGCCGTTCGTATTGATTCCTTGGCACTGCGTCAGCCTTAATCACCAATGTTTGCTGCTGAACATTTTGCAGTTCAGCGACCAACATGAAATCCATAACATAAGGATTACACTGTCTAAGCCATGATTGCAGAACTCTGTGTATATTAGACTGGCAGACAGGCATACAGACAGATAAACTGCGTGGTGATTGTGGAACGCCACACGCATGGAAACGCGCACACTAACGCAAACTTACACACGCACACACTCCTCACACATGTTGATAGTTTTTACTTTCTGTGGAACGCTGTACGCACGCACACACACACATAAACATACGCGCACTTACATACACACGCACACATGTTAATATTTATTGCTTTACTTCTCCTCTTATTTCCACACACATCACACACACACATGTCTCTACACTGACACATTTACTTAGTGTATCAAACACAGCGTTCACACACTCCCCTTTCACTCCCTCATTGGCATTATGCATATTAATTTCAGTTAGGCGTCGTTGAAGTGGGCGGAGTCGTTTGAAACCTTTGAACCAATAATAATTGAGAATTATGACACACGGTATAATGACATTGTTGAAATTAATATATAGACTAGCTGCCGTACCCAGCTTCGCCCGGTTAAACAGATGATAAGAGAAGACAGGTAAAACGCAAGATGACTGTATTGGATGTTTGTCTGGTTACAGTATGAGGCGAGTCCCTGGTGTCTGTGTGTTACATAAAACAGTAAAAAATATCTTCCAGATATACCAGATTCTTCGTTGTACCGTTTGTGCATAGTATATGAACAATTCTAGATACTCCCACCTAGAATAGTGACCTCTAGGAGATGGTTAATCTTCTGCCTGACTGTAAACCGTGTATCATTGCAGAGACATGGTTGTTCCACGTTTCTCAAAAGGAAGATGGAAGTTCCAATCTTTTATATTATATGTAGATATAGATATAGATAATTAATATAAAAGATGATGCTCAGCCAGTTCGTCTTCAACTATCGCAGCACGCCGTCGCTGCTTGGCTCCAGTGTTTCGTTGGCGTTGTTCAGCCAGTTCCTCTTCTTTCATGACGGCATGTCTTCGCCTCTGAAGTTCGGCGTTCCGATGGCGCTGTTCGGCCCGTTTTCCTTCATTCCTGGCTGCACGCCGTCGCTGCTGTAGTTCACTGTTTGATAAAGTCGAATTGCTTTTATTATCAGTATTCATTTCGAGCAATTGTCAAAAAATGACACAACAATAAATATAAAAGATGTCCGTCAATGTAAAAAAAGGTCCCTATTTACTCCCTTCAGAACTCTGTGTATGTTAGACTGACAGACAGGCACACAGACAGATAAACTGCGTGGTGATTGTGGGTCGCCCCACGTACACACACATACACGCATGGAAACGCGCACACGCATGCAAACTTACACACGCACCCGTGCACTGACACAAACGCACACACTCACTCATGTTGATAGTTTTTACTTTCTGTGGAACACTGCATGCACGCACACACACATAAACATACGCGCACGTACATAAACACGCACACATGTTAATAGTTATTGAACACAGCGTTCAAACTCTCCCCTATCACTCCCTCATTGGCATTATGCGTATTAATTTAAGTTTGGCGTGGTTGAGGTGGGCGGAGTCGTTTGAAACCTATGAACCAATGATAATCGAGAATTATGACACACGGAATAATGACGTTGTTTAAATTAATATATAGACTAGCTGACGTACCCAGCTTCGCCCGGGTAAACAGATGATAAGAGAAGACAGGTAAAAGAGAAAATGACTGTATTGGATGTTTGTCTGGTTACAGTTTGAGGCGAGTCCGTGGTGTCTGTGTGACACAAAAAAACAGTAAAAGAAATCTTCCAGATATACCAGTTTCTTCGTTGTACCGTTTGTGCATAGTATATGAACAATTCTAGGTGCTGCCTGACTGTAAAACGTGTATCATTGCATTGATGTGGTTGTTCCACGTTTCTCAAAAGGATGATGGATGTTCCAATATTTTATATTATATGTAGATATAGATATAGATAATTAATATAAAAGATGATGCTCAGCCAGTTCATCTTCAACCATCGCAGCACGCCGTCGCTGCTTGGCTCCAGTGTTTCGTTGGCGTTGTTCAGCCAGCTCCTCTTCATCCATGTTAATAGTTATTGCTTTCCTTCCCTTCTTATTTCCACACACATCACACACACACATCTCTCTACACTGACACATATACATAGTGTAGGCAACACAGCGTTCAATTTGCCTCTCTGTTTCTTACTCTCCCCTCTCACTCCCTCATTGGCATTATGCATATTGATTTAAGTTTGGCGTCGTTGAGGTGGGTGGAGTCGTTTGAAACCTTTGAACCAATAATAATCAAGAATTATGACACACGGAATACTGACATTGTTGAAATTAATATATAGATATATAATTTCTTACAATCAATAAATATATCACTAAACATATTTGCTGTATAGCAGCGTTTTGGAAATATCGAAAGTGGCAACGAGATACATATGGTGTTATGACTTGTCATATCATTTGATGTGGGTGAATGTGATCTGTGTAGTAGAAAATATCTGTTTTGTAAATTTTTTAGTGTGATCGGAACAAAAAATGTCAAAACTATGTTTGTTAGCCTACCAAGAATGGGTCGCATTAATGTGAGAAAAAGCATGTCCATTGATGGTGCTAAATAGCCAGCCGCCAGACCTGTGTTAGAGAAGTGAAAATGTTTATTTAATAAATTTCAGTCGAGCAGAGATATTAAATTCGAAGACATAATTAGATGATAGTTCCTCGTTCTTGTTTTTAGCAAAATCCCATAAAATCAGTATACTTTTGTAAACCGTATATACTCTGGAATATGTTAAATTTGAAGGATTTCTCTTGACATTTAACTTTGAAAAGATTTGACCACAATGTTAATTAGTTTTCCTGAGCTGTATACAATTTGGTAGTTTAAGGCTTTCTAGAGTGTCTCGAAAATGTCAAGTTTGATGACAATTTTATTTGGCTTCGGATTGATTCTTTAATGAATGCAGTTATCATCGTAACTCGTGAATAGAAACAAGAGTGGCATGGTTAAATATTTCAACTTTCTTGATCTCAGTAGCGAGGTTTCTGGCCTACAGACTCGAGTATTGGGCTGATGATAACAAACATTTGGGTTCTAATCCCAGATCGAGTGACACATTGTGTCTTTGTTCAATGCCCTTAGTGTTCACGTTGCTCCAGTTCTCAGCTGAAAATGAAGAAATACCAGTGGTCACTGGAAGTTAGCTCTGCGACAGACTTGTCCTCTGTCCAGTAGGTGAGTTTTGTCTTTTCTGTCACCTAAGTCCCATAAAACTGAGATAAACTCTGGGCGCCATCCAGTCCAAACAAGAATGGAAAAACAGACGTATATCCGTAAAACTAATTCTTATCATTAGATGTTAAATATTGTATAATATAGATTTATTACTTTCCTTTTGGTTTTTCTCTTATCGGTTGGTAAATATGCGAGAGAAAACGAACTATCAAATTTAATATAATAAATGCATATCTGGATTCATATGCATAATAAAGATGCACTTTGTCTCGCTACGGTTAGTCTTAAGTGTTTATTTTACATAAACGTATTCTATATGGGTTCATATCCTCCTTTATTCTCAATCATGCTATGTTATTGCTATCGCTAACCATTCATGTTAAATATATTTGAAATATGTTAGAAATATCCAAATCTCCGGCAGAAAATGGTATGAGTGGGACTGCATAATCATTATATACAACCTTTTACGTAACATGTTTCATGATGAAGAAGAAGAAGAAGAAGAAGAAGAAGAAGAAGAAGAAGAAGAAGAAGAAGAAGAAGAAGAAGAAGAAGAAGAAGAAGTGTGACACGTTACACACGATGCCTCACTTTGGGTTAATTTTGTTCAATTTTGCATATTTACACCGACGACTATCGGTCCAAAATAAAATAATTGGGTTTCAGGCAGGCCAATACACTAACCAACTCGAAATCACCAGGCCTGGGTGGTGTGCAAGGATACTGGACTAAAGATATAACACCTCTCCATCCGATACTGATGGCCATGTTCAATGACTGCTTGGTATCGGGGGAAGTACCGCAGTGGTTGACAAAACGTACAAAGGCTCTAATAAGCCAAGGGGAATGACGTTACCAACTATACATCTATGACATGTATGTCCTTGATGTGGGAATTGCTAACAAGCATTATGTTTGAGGAAATCACTCACCGCCTTCATATTAATAACTTATTGTCGGAAGAACAGAAAGGATGGCGAAAATGTCCCGTGGTACAAAAAACAGTTAATTATTGACATGATGATAAGGAACTGCAAGAGGAGTCATACTGGTCTTGTCACTGGTCATTGGTTCCTCATTCTTGGATAACCAAGTGTCTGGAAAACTCCAAGGTGGTGAACAACATCAGACTACTATTAAGGGATAGCATGCTTTGCAGAACAGAGTTATGGCTCTTTACGTCCCGAGTTCAAATCCCACCGAGGTTAACGTTGCTTTTCATCCTTACGAGGTCGATGAAATAAAGCACCAGCAATGCACTGGGGTCGATTAATCGTCTTTCCTCTCCCTTCAAATTGCTGGCCTTGTGCCTAAAGAAAAAACAATTATTGTTATTATTCAGTGGCAGTATCGGTAGAGGGTCAGACGCCATGCTTTGACTCATAGAGTTACGGCCCTTGCCATTCTGAGTTCAAATCCCGCCGAGGTTAACTTTGCCTTTCATCCTTATGGGGTCGATAAAATAAGGTACCAATAATACACTGGGTAATTGGTGGCCTTGTGCCAAAAGTAGAAACAATTATTATTCAGATTGCCCCGTTTCTTTTGATAGTAAGTAAACTATTGTTTGCGTACAAAATAGTTAGCAATTTATCAACGTTTAACTTTTTATTTCGAATCTTCGATAATTTGTAAAGGTTCCCTGTATTCTGAAGAAATTTCTCTATTTTTAAGCTGTATAATTAAATAAGGTTTGATATTTCTTTGGTTATCTTTCCTTTACTCTCTCTCTTCTCTATTATTTCGTCCTTCTATTTTGGATCCCAATTTTTTGTATTATCTGAGTTTTTTTTTTTTTTTTTTTTTCTCTAAATATTATCCATTTACTCTGCGAATGATTCTAGTAGATGTATAAAGAATCTGGTTCGGAAAAGGAAAACAAAAGAATTACAAAACATCCGAAAAGTACACCAAACCTATGAGTATGTCACTCCCCCCACCACACACACATATCTATATTTATATATATATATGTACATTTCTCTCTCTCTTTCTCTCTCACTCTCTCTCTCTCTCTCTCTCTCTCTCTCTCTCTCTATATATATATATATATATATATATATATATATATATATATATATATATATATATATATATATATATATATATATATATATATATATATGTATATTTATATATATAAAATATATATATATATATATATATATATATATATATATATATATATATATATTTAAAAGAATGGAGGTGTAACACACAAGTTAAGATATATTGGTAAACGGAAAAGAAATGCTGACAAATTGTTCACAGTGAAAAATAGTTTAATTAGGAATAAATGAAAATTAGTAATAGTATGGGTTAGTATTCAATTAGTATTCAGTTAGTATTCAGTTTTGGTTTTAAGTTTTACTGGTTGCGCATTTCTAATGCTTTTCAAAAATAATTTTCAAAACTGAATACTAACCAATACTGTTACTAATTCTCACTTATTCCTAATTAAACTATTTTTCACTGTGAACAATTTGTCAGCATTTTCTTTTCCGTTTACCAATATATATATATATATATATATATATATATATATATATATATATATATATATATATATATATATACAAAATTAAGACAAATCAAAGTGAATTTAATCAAAATCAAAATTATGGGGGTCATGCCAGAAAGGCATGCGCCATATCACCCGTAAAATAACCTCCAAGATTCTAATGAATAGGTCCGAGCATTTTATAACAACTAGAAATTAATTAGCATATAAATAAACACATGAAACAATCACAGGGGATAATTTTTACAAGTGTGCAAGCACACAGAGCACACATTTATTTATATGTTAATCAATTTCTAGTTGTTATATATATATATATATATATATAAATATATATGTGTATATATGTGTGTGTGTGTGTGTATTATATATATATACATATATATATAATATGTGTGTATACATACATATATACATTTATATATATATATACATATATATATGAATATATACATATATATATATATATATATGTATTGTGTGTATATATATATGTATATCTATATATATATATATATATATATATATATATATATATATGCGGCATTATACTGTTTGTCCTCTAATCTACGAGTCAAGAGACTAAATATTTAGAAACATTTTCTAGAACGCGCTGTCATTGTAGCTACTTTACCGATCTTTTTCCAATAGACATACATATTCAATGTTTTGTAGGGAGTAATATTTTTTATAATCGACTATACAGTATATTTCTGCTACATTTATTGATCATAGATCGATAAATAGCTACGTTATTTCTAACAAGTTTTGAACAGAAAATATAGGGGTGATGGATTAAATTCTATTATAAATACTGGGATTTTCTTGAAGTGATCTAAATTTTTTTCACTGCCAAATAACCACTTACATTTAATTGAATGTTACCCCGTAGCTCCCGTTCCATTTACTCCCCACACAGTTTGTTATATGAGGAGAAAATTATCGAAAGAACGAAATGCTATGGACCCCAGCCACGGACCGATTTTCACAGATAATCAGTCCCGGACGCCCGGACACAGACCACTAATCCTGGGTTTCCAGTCCTGGAGCCCCAGCTACAGAACCCCTATCTCAGACACCTAGTCGTGGACCTCCAGTTACGGATCCTCAGTTACAGATGCCATGTTACGGACACAAAATCATTGACTACCAGTCCAGGACAGCAGGTTGTGAACCATTGATTTCCTTAAAGCAAAAAATTAACCTCTCCCTCTTCCGTCCTATTTTCCATTTATTAGGAAACAAGATTTATCTATTTCATCACACACAGACGCGCGCAAACACACACACATATATTAAAGGTGATTATCATTATTTCAATTAACAAGGAAATTCGGATTTTCTGGCATGATCACATGTATACAAATTAAAAATTGCGTATATGTATATACACACTCTGTATTGATACAGATAAAACTTTATCATAGACTCCGGCTGCAAGTGCACTTCTTGATATATATATATATATATATATATATAATTGAATAAACAAGCAATATAGTTTGTTATCCTTAAGTTAAGGATAACACACTATATTGCTGTAGTTAGTATTTTTTCACCCTAGCAAATTTGGTCCTTACGATCCGAACACATGTATGTTTATATTAGTGTTCATCTTTCTTGTTTATTCAATTATATTGTACGGCTCGGAAAAGCTTTTTTCTTAGAGTTATCTAATTGTAAGAGACTACCCTGAGTTCTTAACTCAATATATATATATATATATATATATATATATATATATATATATATATATATATATATATATACAAAATTAAGATAAATCAAAATGAATTTAATCTAAATCAAAATTATGGGTGTCATGCCAGAAAGGCATGCGCCATATCACCTGTACGAAGCTGGTGTGATGTGTGTATTTTTAGTAGATACAGCACGTGTTACTGGCCAGTCGCTGATTTGAACTTAATGCTTAAACACAGAACGCTGCACTTCTTCCTTGTTGAAAATCCAAGTATCGGCCTCCGTGGTTTACCATTCGATTAATTGGTGAAATATATTTCTTTAATGGAATATATACAGGGAAGATTAATCATATTATAAGGTATCTATTTTTGAAGTTCTAGTTAACTTTATTTAGTTACCTACCTAGCTATGTGCGCTTGCGCACTTGTAAAAATTATCCCCTTGTGATTGTTTCATATATTTATTTATATGTTAATCAATTTCTAGTTGTTATATATATATATATATATATATATATGTGTGTGTGTGTGTGTGTGTGTGTGTGTGTATATATATATAGATGATAAAAACAAGTGGGCCCAACACAGTGCCTTGTGGGACGCCCCTGCTGACTTTGACAGGGCTTGATTTTACTCCTTCGATTACAACATCTTGTGTTCTGTCTGTCAGGAAGCATTTGATACACTGTAGTAACTTTCCACAGACACCAATATTGGATAGTTCTTTTCACTAGAATCTTATGGCAACCTTGCTGAAATCAAGGTAGATGACATCAGTGTTGGAGCCTTCTCCCAAAGCTCTCAAAACAATGAAAGAACTGCGTTAAGCAGTAATTTCCATTACGGAACCCATGTTGGTTGGAGTTCAGCAGGCCGTTGCTTTCAAGAAAGTGGAGGTATTTGAGAGGGTGGTGAGATCACGAATAACCCACTTTCTTGAAAGCAACGGCCTGCTGAACTCCAACCAACATGGGTTCCGTAATGGAAGGGACTGCCTAACGCAGCTCCTGCATCACTTTGACGACGTTTTGAGAGCCTTGAGAGAGGGCTCCAACACTGATGTCATCTACCTTGATTTCAGCAAGGCCTTTGACAGGGTTGATCATAAGATTTTACTGAAAAAACTATCCAATATTGGTGTCTCTGGAAAGTTACTACAGTGTATCAAATGCTTCCTGACAGACAGAACCCAGCATGTTGTAGTCGAAGGAGTAAAATCAAGCCCTGCCAAAGTCAGCAGTGGCGTCCCACAAGGCACTGTGTTGGCCCACTTCTTTTCATCCATCCTCAACATTAATGACATTACTGACATCATCAAGCACAGCAACATAAGAATCTTCGCAGATGATTCCAAGCTCCAAAGGGTGATCAATGAGGTGGGTGACCGAACACGCCTTCAGTCAGACCTACCGGCTGTTATCCAATGGGCAGAAAAGAACAATATGTATTTGAATGAGGATAAGTTTGAGTTAATCCACTTTGGAAAAAACGATGCCCTGAAACTACCATACTCTCTTACTTCGTGTGAAACTCTCGTGGCATCCAACAACATCATAGACCTGGGAGTAATTGTGGGCAACAACATAAGCTGGGCCACTTATATAAACAGCAAAGTTGACATGACCCACAGAATGTGTTCCTGGATTATCAGAACCTTCCAGTTGAGAGATATCCACACTGTTATCCTTCTCTTCTCCACCTTTTCCCGACCCAACCTTGAATACTGTTGTCCATTGTGGTCTCCCCACACGAAACAAGGTATCATGAAAGTTGAAGCACCCCAAAGATCAATTAAAAAAAAGATATGTTTCTTTTATTTGCAACCAGGGCATCAAAAGTGGGACAAGTACAGGGGGGGAGTTTACACAAAAAGGCGTCCTCAATAAGGAGGAGGCAATAACAATATATAAAAATAATATATAACAAAAAATAAAATTTATAACAAAATCCTCAATAGAGAGGAGGTGCCTTGGGGGGTCGCACACACCCACGAAAAAAGTGTGCAACCCATTTCCTCAGGAGCACAGAGAGGGGGTGCTCCCTCGTTCCTTCCTCCCTCGTTCCTCCTCTTCCGGATCCGCCTGCCAGAGGGCGGTGAGCGCCTGGGCACACTCAGTGTGCCAGGCGCCCAGTTTTCTCGGTCTTTGCTTGACCCAGGATTGCAGCTCGGTGAGTGAGACGAGTCTGGGAAAGGTTCGTCTCACAAACGAGGCCCACACCGATTGACCGGTGAGGAATACGTAGAGGTGCCGTAGCCTTAATGCGTGTTTACGCATCATTAGCCACGGCATCCCCAGCCCTCCTTTCGAAGGGTGTTGACAGCAGATGGATCTCCTCACCATAGGAGCCCGCCTCTTCCAAAGGAATTGGAAGAGCGCGCGCTCCATCTTGGAGAGGGTTTCCCTTGGGCAGGGCACTACGGTCAGGCGGTAGTAGATGACGGACGCTATATAAGTGTTCGCCACCTCCGCCCGACCTTTCAGGGATAGTTTGCAACTGGCCCACTTCTGGGTCAGTGCAAACACCCTGTTCGTAACCTCCGCCCAGTTCTTCTCCACCTGGAGGTCCGGTCCGAACCAGACCCCGAGCAACTTCACCGGGCCCTCCGTCCAGCGTCCGACGACGCCATCGGAGGGCATCGGTCTGCCCCTCCACGTGCCGAGTTGCAAACCGATCGACTTGTCCCGGTTCAGCTTAGCCCCTGTGAACCTTTCGTACTCCTCCAGTAAGGTGCCGACCGCCTCGATTTCGGAGGCCGTCGACACCATTACTGTCACGTCATCGGCGTAGGCTGACACCGCTTTCCGCAATCCCGGTTCCAAAGGGATGCCCTGCAACAACTCCAACTTCCGCAGTACTGGCTCGAGAGTCAACACATACAGAAGGGAGGAGAGAGGGCACCCTTGTCGGATGGACCGCGCGATTTTGAACGGCTCCGAGAGGTAGCCGTTCACCTTGACCCTAGAGCAGATGCGGCTGCTGTGCATAGCAGTGATCCAGCCCCTGAAAACGGGTCCGAAGCCTGCCGCCGCTAACACCGCATCCAGGTAATCATGGTCGACCCTATCGAACGCCTTAGATTGATCCAAGTTGATTAGAGCCCCACCAAAGCCGGATTCGTTCCCAACCCTCTCTATGATGTATCGCATGAGGTGGAGGTTGTCATGGATGGACCTGGACGGGATAGCGCATGCCTGCGCATCTCCCACCAGGTTGCCCACGACAAGCGCCAACCTCTTTGCTAGCACCTTGGCCAAAATCTGTAACTCTGTATTTAGCAGAGTTATGGGCCTGAAGTTACTTATTTCGTCCCCCTTGTTCTTGTCCTTCCTCACTAGCGTGACTACGCCCTTGGTCACAGTACAGGGAATTGCCAGTTACAGTAGACCACCTCGAGGGGATCGGGGAACAAGTCCGGCATAGCTAGATATAATTCGTAAGGAAGACCATCGAGACCCGGGGATTTGCGTTTGCCGCATTGGCTCAGCACGTCCTCTATCTCAGCGGCCGAAATCGGCTCCTCGCAGGACTTCGCCTCCCTCTCCGAGAGACGCGGCAGGCCGTCGAGGTATGGACCGAAGTCCACGTTCCCAACCGGCTCCCCGCCTTTGAAAGGCCTCACACATCTGCTTAGGTTCAAGAATCGCCCGTCCATCCAGGTCTCGCAAAGACCGGATGGTGGATTTAGTTCCACTGTTGGCCTCTGTCACGCGGGCCCAGCTAACAGCTTTGGTCCCCTCGTTCCCTAGAGCACGTATTTTACTTCGGACAACGCAGCCTTCGTGCTTCGCGTCGAAAAACTGGCTCAAAGCCGTTCTCGACGCTAACACTCTGGCCACGTCGCCGCTTCTAATTGCCTCTTCTACTCTATCTATTAGCTCCCTTTCCTTCCTATTCTTATCCGCAGCTAGAACCTTACTAAATTCTATCGAGACTACTCTAATCTCTCTCTTTAGAGATACCCACCACCTGCTGTTGACGATCGCTCCAGTCAACCGTTCCTTAACTAACGTACTAATCCGATCCCTGTAAGCTCTACTTGCCGGCAAGGACAAGTTGAGCTTCCAGTAACCGGGGCCCTGTCTATGCGTTCTATCAAGGTTGACCATGCAAGTCACCAACTTGTGGTCTGAATAGCTAACCATGAGCATTTCTGGACAACTTAAAAAGTCCCTGTCCTTATTTCTAACTAAAAATCTATCTAGGTACGACCTAGATGATCCGCTGCGATTTGACCAAGACCAGGTTGGCACCGTCGGAAAATCTAGTCGAAATCTATCGGCCAGGTCAAATCGGCCGAGTAACCCCTTGAGGCTGTTGCACCCCTCTCTATCGGGACATGCCCCTGCATAGTCCCAATGTGCATCCAGGATACCATTCCAATCCCCCACAATCCTCCCTAGAAAAGACTCCAGAGGCTGGAAAAAGTCGGGCCGCTCTGTCCCAAAAGGGGCATATGCGGCTACCAGCCTAAAGGCTCTACCTTCACCACTGCTAAGATCCAGCAGAACGACAACCCCACCCCCACCTCCGGGCTGACAGAGAGATGCGTGCATCTCAAAGTCATCAAAGGTGGGGGCTAGCTGCCGCATAATGCTGATCCGGGCCTCGCAGATAACCATCACATTTGTAGATTGTGACCTGAGGTCATTTAGAAGCATTGCTTGCTTCCAAGATGAGCCCAGGCCACGCGCATTTAGACACCCTACTCTTAGCACAGCCATGTTGATGGTAAGGAGAAAAGGCACTTACCTCTCTGCGTCCCGGGAAACGGGCCGCTCAATTTCCATGCTGGTTGGGGATGGGTTGTTGGGTGGGGTGGTGGTTTGTGGAAGTGAAGGGGCATCGGTGTGTTGTGGGGTTGGGGTGTTTGTGGTTGAGTGGGTGTCTGGGTGGGGTGGGGGGTGAATTTTTTTAGGAGGACGCGGTTGATTGGTTTGGCGCAGGGGGGGCCCACGTCCTCCGTGAAATTTATTTTCAGTGTTTTGTACAAGTTCATTGGGACTTTTATCATTTTTAAATGAGGTAGTCCCACAGCAGTTATAAAGTTAGGCCCTTCAGTTTGGACCGAAGGGTTTGCTGAAATTGTTTTCCGTAATTCTTTGTTGTCTGTGTTCATGTATATTGTAAGGTCTTTTTTTGTGTAGCAGTTAGTGTTGTGTACAGGGAGGGGTGGTTTGTGTGTAGTTTGTGTTCTCTTGGGGGGGGGGGGGGGTTAAAGTTAACATGTGTGTCTGTGGTGCGTCTCCTCTTCTTTCTTTTTAC
>OZ024740.1:43975869-43983369 GCA_964016885.1 Eledone cirrhosa
ATAACACCAAAATCACCCTCAAATCACATTCTATCGTCTTATAATTGGGAGGCTACAGTGAATTGTGTCGTTTTAGGTAAAGTGCCAGAAAAAACATCGTTGTACTGATTCTGCGCTGACCTGAAAATAAGCAACAACAATATTAGCAAGTTATAAATAAGAGCTGTCCATAGCACCATAATTAATCCTTATTCGAAAGCACTTCGTACTTTTCATAATTATTTCTACTTTTGGCACAAGGCCAGCAATTACCCCAGTGCATTACTGGTGCTTTAGTTTATCGACCCCGTAAGGATGAAAGACAAATTTAACCTCGGTGGGATTTGAACTCATATCATAAAGGGCCATAACTCTATGCCGCAAAGCAAGGCGTACGACCCACTACTAATACTGGCAGTCCTCCGCCCTAATTATCACTATAAATAATAGTGAAGAAAATAGGCTAAAGTAACTCTGGAGGGGGAATAATTGGAACATGGTCTCCAATAATTTTCCGTATTTGAGAGCATTTTAACCCATTTTCTCAATAATTATTAGAGTTATTTTTCATTGTGAAGAGTAAATTTGAAATTTGTCCAATATTTTAAAGTCAACCAGATGTTCGTACGCCTATATATTCCTTACGTTCTGCTAAGCAAATTTATATTCTGCTTTACATGTCATTAAAATACGTGATAACTCCCTTATGGTGAATTCTTTATTTCTATTACTACAACTTCAGATGATAGTTCAGTATGGGCATCCGATAGTTGAGAAGTTCATTTCACAATCTTAAGATCTGAGGTTCAATCCCACTGCATGGAATTTTGAGTTGGTGATATAAATTCTAGATTCTCTGGGTAAAAAAGCGGTCTACAAATCTTAACTTCGGTAGATCGCACTTCGAAATTTGTGTGTGTCTGTTTGTGAGTGCGTTTGTTTGTTTGTGTGTGTGTGTGTGATTACAGAACATTATATATGCAGATATGAACAAATATTTCAAATAACAAAGAATCTAAATACACGTTTAAATATATATATAAAGATGCAATACTTATGAAGTGAAAAACATTATATGAATTTTACATATGAGGTTTATTAAAAAAAAACAATTTGAAGAATAGAATACATATATAAGAATTGTATTAATTTGATTTGTAAAATTATCAAAAGCAATTATGATTGAGTGATGGGAAATTTCAGTCCGCAACCACGTTGTTTCGGGTTCACTGTGTGGCACTTTGGGAAATCCTGCAAATATAGCCTCTGTTTGAACAGTGACTTGTCAGCGAAATTTGGTTGTTGTAACTGCAAAAGCGTGTCGTTTATACACACACATATATATATATGTGGTGGCTGCAAACTCTGCTAACAGTACTGCAATTCCTTGGAGGATTGTGGAGTTTTGTGCACTTTTAGGCTACGGCCAGTCACACAAACCTGTAACATTTCCTGAACAAGCAATGTCTGTGCTTTGAATGCTTTTTAAATAGGGAAAGGTCTTGCACTCGACCAATCCCACTCTCTGAGCATCGAAAAGACTACCCGAAAAGGAGAACTGGTCAACATCATTGGATGCTTCCGAAGCCACGGGTTTTTTTTTCAGAGTTTCCCTCTCCTAGAAAGGTGTGGTGACAACAACTGGGAGCCTTTCACTCCTTGGTAAAAAAAAAAAAAGTACTATTTGAATGGCCGTTGACTCTGCTGAGTTCCTCCGCCTTTTCCCGGGTCATGTATTTCATCCTGCAGGGTGTCCAAATATCACCCTCCTCACCAAGCAAGCTTTGTGGGGTTGCCGGTTTAGTCACCGACGACCCGACCATGAGACAGGTTGTACTGGGTTACATGTTTCCAGTAGCACTCGAGAGCGACCTGAGATATATATATATATGTGCTCCTTCTCCACATTTTATTATTATTATGTATATATATATATATATATTGGTAAACGGAAAAGAAAATGCTGACAAATTGTTCCCAGTGAAAAATAGGTATTTTTCACTGGGAACAATTTGTCAGCATATTCTTTTCCGTTTACCAATATATCATAACTCGTGTGTTACACCTCTATTCTTTTAAATATATATATATATATATATATATATGTGTGTGTGTGTGTGTGTGTGTGTGTGTGTGTGTGTGTGTGTGTATAAAATAAATTAAAAGGTGGTTTAAAAAGTTCCATATATTTTATTATGAGCATTTCGAAAACAACATCATCCTGGGACAAAAATTGTGTTTTCATCAGATAAAATAAGGTAACATGATATGAGGCCTAAAAACATTTGTCAACAAGAAAGTGTCCAATCTACATATGACAAAAATATACGAGAAAGAGAAAAATAGGTAAAATGAAGAAAAGGAAAGAAGAATGAAAAAGGAAAAGGAATAGAAGAGAGGAAAAAAGGAAAAAGAAAGAAGGAAGAGAGAGAAAGAGAAAAAGAGAAAAAGAGAGAGAGAGAGAGAGACTTTTGATCAGGAACGCTGTCAAAATGAAAACAGCTGTAAATAACGGGTAAAAAATAAATTGATGAGGTGTATGTGCGATTATTATAGATGGTATTCAAATATTAGAGGTCTAAAATATAAAAACTGGGTATATTATTTTATATTGGGTTTAAATACTAAAACTTGGATTAAGAAGTGTAAAAATGTATTAATAAAATAAAATAAATTAAATTAAATTAAAATAATTATAAAAAACGGTTTTTTAAAATAAAATAAAATAAAATAAAATAAGATAGAATAAAAAATAAAAATAAGAATAGTCTATCTATGTCAAAATTAAAAAATTCTATTAAAAATCTATATATGTAGGGTATACTAGTTAATTATTATTTTATATCAACAAGTAAATAAAGGAAATTGCTAGAGATTTATAAACGTAGAAAAACATATGACGTCATAGTTTGTTTACAAAATTTACGAAGGTTTGAACGAAAATTTAAGGCTATAGAGAAAAAGGTGAAAGGCATTAAAATATGCTGAGAAAACTGAATTAATACATTGCAGAATATGGTCCTTAAAAGGCAAAAACATTAATTACAAAGTTTCTTGGCGTAAATTATGCAATGCTTCTCCATATTCTAACGCTTCCTTATGTAGGGCTTGTAATTTATGTCTAGCTGAAAAATTTACCGTTATCTCGAATTTCAACTCTATAGACGCACCGATTTATTTGCTCTCTGCATCCATAAATCTCTTAGGTCATTTCACAAGTATACAGCTAATACCCTATATCTTATGCCATGATTAAGATTAAAAATTTGCTCACACATATATATATATTTTTTTTTACACAAATACCTTTTTTCTCGCATATTTCAGTACATTCTACAAAGTTTTAAACATACTCTGACGTTATTTGGTCCTCTACTTTTTAAATCACTCTAGAAAATTCCTTTATCTACTTGGTGATACAAAATATTATTTAAACAGTTCATATTTACTGTTTCTTTATATTATTTTTCTCATTATTATATTTTTTTTTAAGCCGCTCACTTTCCCCATTTATCACATCAATTTAATCAGTATAAACATTCGTTGATTTTGTAAACAAATTATGACGTCATATGTTTTTCTTCGTTTTTTCTTCGCTCTTTCCACGCTCTTTCCACGCTTTTTTCTACGCTTAAATAATTATAACATTTTCCTATATTTACTTTTGGATTAATTTAATATTTAAATATTTAAATAGTTTTCCCACATTTATAATTTCTTTTATATATAATCTATAATAAATTTTTTTATATATAATGTTTAATTTCTATATATAATCTGTAATTTTTAATAGTAAACTTTTAATTTTTGACATTATGGGTCTACCCTTATTTATTTTCTTCTACACATATATACTTTTTCACAGAAATATTTTTTCAATTACATTTGTGAGAGATGACATCGTATTATATAATACGATGTCATCTCTCACAACAAAAACAACCTACGCTATAGAATCGAATTAATGAACGACAAGCTGTGATGTTCTAGCATGGTTCACCAGGCACCCAATGTTGAATCATTGTGGATTGTGAGATGGACATGTAGTCTATAAATTGCGTTTCCTGGATTGTGAGAGTGGTGGTGTGTACGAGGACAGTGGTGCTGTTTTGCTTCTCATTTGTAATATTTTTGATATTTTTGGTGTTTCTCCACACACGGGCTTCTATATCGTACAGGTGTGTGTGAATAATGCTTTACAAGTACAGCCCCATGATGCTCTTGATTGCCTGCTTTGACTGCTTGTTTTACTTGTAACAATCTGCCGCACTATAATCTTGTATAAATAGGACACGCGTGCATGCCACACGTGTGACTGTTACATACACTGGCTACTCCAAACGTTCCTCTTGCTTTATCTTAGTAGACTGCCAATATTTTAATTTTAATTTTAATTTTAACTTTAATTTTGTCCTTTAATATGACTGTAATCTTTGTATGTAAATTACCATGCTATATTATTATAATGGATGTCAACCCACTGAGGGTCAATATATACATATGTTTCTATATGTCTCTTGTGTTGATAAAGAGGTCAAGTATGTTAAAAATCACTGAATAATTGCTCCGAAGACTTCAAACCTCGGTTTGGAAGAAACAATTGTAAGCAAATAAATGATTTAAACAGAACTTTGTTTCATGTAATCTCTCTCTCTCTATATATATATATGCGTGTGTGTATGTGTATGTAAGTATGTATGTATATATATATATATGTATGTGTGTGTATGTATATGTATATATATATATATATATATATATATATATATATATATATATATGTAGGAGGTGAGTTTTATTGTAGTACAATAAAGCAATGCAGATATCGGATAAGAAGCACTCTACAGTTTGTGGGACTGGAGTATGCATAATATAAGATCAAAAGATGGTTAAAGGAGTTCCATATATTTTATTATGCGCATTTCAAAAACAAACATCATCAAACAATAATATTTGTGTTTTCATCAGATAAAACAGGAGAACATGATATGAAGGCTAAAAAAACACTTGTTGATAGTGCAGTTTTAAATCAACATATGACGTCAATCTAAAACCACTTTTCATATGTTGATTTAAAACTGCACTATCAACAAGTGTTTTTTTAGCCTTCATATCATGTTCTCCTGTTTTATCTGATGAAAACACAAATATTATTGTTTGATGATGTTTGTTTTTGAAATGCGCATAATAAAATATATGGAACTCCTTTAACCATCTTTTGATCTTATATTATATATATATATATATATATATATATATATATATATATAAATATACATATACTTTCATATATATGTGGTTGCGTGTGTATGTATATATGTATTTATGTGCGTGGTTATCTGCGTCTGTTCATTTGTATTTTTGCATGCTCCAAGCTGTTTATACTTCCACTGGACACATACATGCATGTATCTATTTGTAGTGTTGTGTATGTGATTGTATTTATGTATAATTCTATGTGTGTGACGTCTCCGTATCATTTCGTATATACATATATATATATATGTGTGTGTGTGTGTGTGTGTATGTGTGTTCTCGTATGTATGTTGTTGCAGACTAGTGTGTCTATACACTTGTGTTTGTGCCATATATACATATATATGTATGTATGCATGTATGTTTGTATATATATATATATATATATATATCTGTATATGATATATGTGAGTGTGTATAAGTATATATGCATGTATGTATGCATGTATGTGTGTGTGTATATATATATATATATATATATATATGTATATGATATATGTGAGTGTATAAGTATGTGTATATGTCTGTATATGTTTTTTATATGTGTGTGTGTATCTGTATATATGCGTATGTATATATGTATGTCCTTGTACATGTATGTTTGTGTATACATATATATGTGTATATATATACATGTATGTATATGTATATATATATGTTTTCCTTTTATCTGAATGTGTGTATGTGTGTGTTTATGTATGTACACATATGCCTTTTTCTATATTGCTATATATTTTTATTTTTTATATATTATTTTTTTTACCCTTCTTTTCTGATGTATATTTACCGTTATTTTTCCAGCCTCACTTCCAATTTTTAACAGATTTTAAATCTCATTTCATATCTGTTATCTATAACATCTCTGTCTGACGACCGATCCACACATATATTATTATCGTCTGTGATCAAGAAACCTTTGGTAATGGAGTAGATATATTTTGTGTTGTTCACTTTCTAATTAAATAGCTCTGTTCCATATATACAGCACTCTTTTTTCCTTTGCTTTTCCTTCGGAATTACCTAACACATAAGCAGCTCCTAACGGGAATGATCGACGCAAATTCAGCATATCTATGAGATTGGCATCTTCCAGCCTGACAAGTTGAGCACTCTACAGTCATAAGGAAATTTATCAACACTAACTATGGATTTATAAAAACATCCCGACACCCTCTAATGCTTCTTATACCAAAATGTTAATTGAGAAAGTCGAGAATGTAGTTCAAAAATGAGAGGGGAGGCAATGGTTTTTGATGGACAATTCGGTTTATATTCCAAGGAATACTTTGACATCAATTCGTGCAAATACCCACCAAGAGTTAAGGATATGGCCTCTTTTGAATCCGACTTAGTTAATATAATTAACCAACTAAAATTTCATAAGTACAATAATAATTTTCAAACTAAACTTGCTAATGATATCTCTAATATTAAGTCTTCTAAAAATAAGTTCTTATTTTCCGATTAGACTAAAAACTTATATGAACTAAATAACGATTTATATAACCAACTTTTAACATATAGTATCATTACCAAATATCAAAAAGCCAAAAATAATACCCTTGATAATATAAATGTTGAAGCTAAAGACATTGCAAGTAAATAAAAAATGGATAATAGAACTGAAAGCCTAGCTAAACGTAAAGCCTATATTATACTGAAAGACCACAAAATAGAGTTCAATAACTGACCTAGTTGTAGACTCATTGACCCTGCTAAATCAGAAATTGGTCTTGCCAGTAAAAAAAATATTAAGAAATATAATATTAAAAATAAAAAGTAAAACAGAACTTTATCAATGGCTTAATACATCTTCAGTAGTTCCATAGTTTAATATTATACCTGATAAAAATATATCTAGATTCACTCAATTCGATATAATTGACTTCTACCCCTCTATTACTCAATCTTTATTAACCAAAGCATTAGATTTCGCTAAAGATTACACTAATATATCCGATTTAGAAGAGGAAGTAATTTTACATGCCCGGAAAGCTCTACTTTTTGCCAAAAATGAATCTTGGGTAAAAGAATTTAACCCAGAAAACCCTTTTGATATCTCTATGGGTTCCTTTGACAGTGCCGATGTGTGTGATTTGTCCGGTTTGTTCCTTCTACACATAATAAGGGAAAAACTCCCAGGTCATACCATCGGGTTATAGCGAAACGACGGACTAGGAGTCTCTCATACCACCAATGGCCATGACCTCGACACTTTTCGTAAACTATTCTCTGACCTAAATCTTAAAATTACTATAGATACTA
>OZ024740.1:43988369-44003369 GCA_964016885.1 Eledone cirrhosa
CTTTACTCTCTCAGTCGCTCTTCCCTCTCTCTAAAATAGATTATTCCTCTCTCTATAATTTAACTGCTTTACTCTCTTCACGCTTCGAGGTTTAACACACCTCCTTATGATTTCTTAGCTTTACTCTCTCTGTCGCTTTTCCCTCTCTCTATAATAGATCATTACCCTCTTCGTTCAGGAACACGAAATAAACTTTGATAACTAAGCAACACATCAATTTATACAACAACAAACAGTCATAACGACGTTCATGCATCAAATAACAAAACTTAAAAAGCAGATAACACTAAATACATATTCCTCTCTCAACGTTACATTTTACACACTTACATTCTATATCAAATAACAAATATTCAAAAGCAACAGATGAATTTATAAAACAACAAACGTAATCATAACGACGCTTAAGCATTCATTTACTTGAATCTCAACAAAGACATATTTTATTGTTGTCCCTTTTGTAATTTTTTTCTTTATTTTTCGCAATATGAGACAAACAATAATGAGAAAACTTTTTTCAGGAACCTCCGATTTCGATTATTTATTTTCCAGTGTGCTCCAAAATATCGTCCCTGTTTACGCTCTTTTGTGCTATAACTCAGATGGGCCTGGCTTACAGGTTTGACCTATTATTTAAACCTGTAAGCCAGACCCGTCTGAGTTATAGCAAACAGTTGGCGGTGCACCTTAAAAACGGTCAAAGAGTCTACTTCACCGCCTCCACCGCTGCTGAGATAGCAGAGGAACTCGAGGACACCACACTTACGGCATTTTTGAAGTGATGCCGAAACGATCCCTTCGCCAAGACCCTCTTCTACTCTCAGGTGCCATCATACTACACATGGAACACAGACAACAGAATTTGGTTAAGAAGGGTGAAAGCACAACCCGTCGAGGGACATCCAGATATTAAAATGTCTCCTACCCTTGGGAGAGTGTACACCATTCATCCTAACTAACAGGAACTCTTTTATCTCTGCTTGCTACTGTATGAGGTGGTAGAACCGACATCTTTCGACGATCTGAAAACAATCAACGGAAAGGTTTGTACTTCATTACGCGCAGCCTGCCTTAGACGGGGTCTACTGGAAGATGGCGCTCAGTGGGATGCGACATTGGCGGAGGAAGCTACAATACGCTCAGCGCGAACTCTTCGGCAACTCTTTGTAGTGCTACTGCAGACTTGCGAGTTAAGCGACCCTGTATCCTTATGGTACAAATACAAAGAGGTCCTTTCCGATGCTACATATACCAAGGACAACTGTTACTCCCTCATTCCGACGTACGACTCAGCGACGAATTCTTCAACAAAGCTCTCATTGACATCGAGGACAAAATCCTAACTGCCGGCGGAAATGACCTTCCATTCTATGGACTGCCAAAAGTTCAGCTAACGGGCTCAGACAAACTTCCGCGGGCATAATTCAGGAAACTGCCTACGACGTCGACGCCCTCGAACTGTTCATCAACGAAAACGAGCCGAAATTTTTGCAAAACCAACGGCAGGCGTATGACACAGTTTGCACTTCCATTCGTCAACGCAGTGGAGGTATCTTCTTTTTGGACGCCCCAGGAGGAACTGGTAAAACATTCGTCAATAAACTGCTCCTCGCCAAAGTGCGACAGCAGAAAGGAATCGCCCTGGCTGTGGCTTCTTCTGGCATTGCCGCAACTCTGCTGCCCGGAGGTAGGACAGCTCATTCCACATTTAAACTGCCATTCAACACGACTTCAGACGACACAATAACCTGCAATATCACCAAGGACTCTGACAAAGCGGAAGTCTTGAAAATATGCCACCTAATTGTGTGGGACGAATGCACAATGGCCCATAAAAGGTCCCTTGAGGCGTTAGACATGACCCTACGAGACATCAGGGAATGCAACCGGCCGATGGGAGGAGTACCTCTACTGCTGTCTGGCGATTTTCGACAAACTCTTCCAGTTTTTCCAAAAGCCACCAGGGCCGACACTGTGGAGGCTTGCATTAAGTGATCTCCCCTGTGGCAGGAAGTGACAATTCTGACCCTCACAACAAACATGAGAGCTCAACTGCTCGACGACCACTCATCAGCCGACTTCACATAGGACCTCTGAACAGTTGGTGACGGCACTGCACCTTCAGATGAAGCTGGAGAAATGGCAGTCTCGGAAGTAGGCACCGTTGTCGACAATGTTGACGACCTCACAGCCTCTGTCTTTCCCAATATGGCGACCAACTACAAAAACATGAGTTGGCTGTGTGATAGAGCCATATTGGCTCCCAAAAATGTCTCCGTTGCAAAAATCATTGAGGACCTTCTGCAACGCATTCCCGGAAACCTCCGTACCTACAAATCTGTGGTCAAAGTTGTGGACAAAGATGAGGTTGACGATTTTACCACAGAATTCCTCAGTTCCTTGGACCTCTCTGGACTGCCACCTCATGAACTGCGCGTCAAAGTTGGGACTCCAGTCATGCTGTTGAGGAACCTGGAACCATCACGTCTCTGCAACAGAACACGGTTAGTGGTAAGAAACCTCCTGCCGCATGTAATTGAAGACACAATTCTCACGGGATGCGGCGCTGGAGAAAACGTCTTCATACCCAGAATACCATAAATTTCATCAGGTATGGAATGCCCCTGTAATCTGCGCCGACATCAATTCCCCGTTAAACTTGGCTCGCGATGTCAATCAACAAGTCCCAAGGCCAAACGCTATCAACGGAAGCCTCCATTTAGCCCAGCCGTGCTTCTCACACGGCCAATTATACGTCGCATGCTCAAGAATAGGATGCAAGCAGAAATTATTCATATTTGCGCCCAAAGGCAGAACAAAAGATGTGGTCTACAGAGAGGTGTCGTGACTCCTCTATTCAGCACCACTACAGTCTTGCTGGTCTGACATATGGTGAGTAGATACTATTGTTGTATATTTTCAAACTTACCCGTATTTACTTTCAATGCCTCAATAATCATAATTGAGTGGAATCATTAAAAGCACTTTAAAGCAATTAAACTCCGAGCAACGCCGGGCACTTCTGCCAGTATATATATATATTTATATATATGTGTTGTTATACTTTGGGAGGGTCATGTGTGCTCAGTTTGCGCATGCGCCACATCCGGGTGTCTGTGTGTGTTTGTGTTCATTTATCTATTTGTTTATTTATTTATTTATTTACATGTTGCTGGTTGGTTGTTTGTTCTATGTGTGTGTGTGTTTTCATTTTGTCCTTAATTGTAAGTTGTGATGTTGCTGTTCCACTCATATTTTCTATTTAATTTTGGTTGTAATTCTTTTATGCTTACTGCCTCTGTAATTTGCCTGAAGATTGCATCTTTTCTGTGTGTGGATTCTATTTTTATTTTTATTTTTATTTTTATTTCTATGTTTATTTCTATGAACATAGAAATAAAAATAGAATCCACACACAGAAAAGATGCAATGTTCAGGCAAATTACAGAGGCAGTAAGCATAAAAGAATTACAACCAAAATTAAATAGAAAATGAGTGGAACAGCAACATCACAACTTACAATTAAGGACAAAATGAAAACACACACACACATAGAACAAACAACCAACCAGCAACATGTAAATAAATAAATAAATAAATAACAAATAGATAAATGAACACAAACACACAGAGACACCCGGATGTGGCGCATGCGCAAACTGAGCACACAACACACACACAGAAACAAAATGGCGTAGGACAGAAGAAAGGAAAGGCACAGAAACAAAGAAAGGAATCCCCAGTTACTGAAGAGGTCACAGAGTGTGTGACGAAAGGACTATGACTATATATAAACAACTATCTGGTTGTGGAACCAACCAACCAACCAGAAATTTATAAGTTTGTAGATTTGTAAATTTATAAATTTATAAATATATAATAAATTGAAGTGAAAGCAACTGGTGCGTGTGTTTCTTATTGGCAACATGACCCTCCCAAAGTATAACAATATCGGTTTTAACACACGATTTCAGATAAAGAATCTTGCTAAACAAATTCAGAAACGAAATATATATATGTGGTTGCGTGTGTACGTATATATGTATATATGTGGTTATATGTGTGTTTCATTTGTATTTTTGCATGCTCCAAGCTGTTTATACTTCCACTGGACACATACATGCATGTATCTATTTGTAGTGTTGTGTATGTGATTGTATTTATGTATAACTGTATGTGTGTGACGTCTACGTATCATTTCGTATATACATATATATATATCTGTGTGTGTGTGTGTGTGTTCGCATATGTATGTTTTTGCAGACTAGTGTGTCTATACACTTGTGTCTGTGCCATATATACATATATATGTATGTGTGTATGCATGTATGTGTATATATATATATATATGTATATGATATATGCGAGTGTGTATAAGTATTTGTATATGTCTGTATGTATATCTGTATATATGCGTAGGTATATGTGTATGTCCGTGTACATGTATGTTTGTGTGTGTATATATATATATATATGATTTTATCATTTATTTTGTTTGACCTGTTTAGCTTGACTTGTTTTTTGCTTAGGTGGTTAATGCCTTCTTGACCACTTTTTCAGTTTGTATGGTGTTTTAACATTGTTTAGCTCTGGTTTTTTAACTATGGAGCGCTTGCCACCATAACTCTGATTTTGCGTTTCGTTTCGCTTTTTCTACCCGCCGAAATACGATTCTCGCTTTTTATTTTTTTTTACCTTTGTGTGAAGGGCCCCCTGTTGTTGTCACAACACCTTTCTAGGAGAGGGAAACTCTGAAAAAAAACCTGCGGCTTTGGAAGCATCCGATGATGTTGACCAGTTCTCCTTTTCGGGTTTCGGGTAGTTTTTTCGATGCTCAGAGAGTGGGATTGGTCGCGTGCAAGGCCTTTCCCCACTTAAAAAAACCTTCAAAGCACAGTCATCGCTTGTTCAGGATCTGTTACAGGTTCGTGTGGCTGGCCATAGCCTAAAAGTGCACCAAACTCTATGATGACAGATGATAACCTTGAGGTCAATGGCAGTAAGGGCTCTGTAACTTATTGTGAAGGGGTCTGGCCCGGCAGATGTCCCATGGCACAGCAGCGTGGGCCCGGTCGTCATCCTACAACTGCAAGCAGATTCAAACCTCTGAATATTGGATGTTGGAATGTAAGAACTTTACTGGATTCCCAGTCCAGTAAAACTCGCCCTGAAAGATCTGCTTTGGTGTCGAGGGAACGCGATCGCTATAGCATGGACATCGTTGCTCTTTCAGAAACGAGATTGGCAGGTGAGGGTCAATTCACAGAACAGAAGGGAGGATATACCTTCTATTGGAGTGGTGGAGCAGAGGGTTGTAGGAGAGAGGCAGGGGTCGCATTTGCAGTCAGGAATGGAATCGTCTCAAAGCTGGAAAATCTTCCTTGTGTATTCAATGATCGGATAATGTCCATGAGAGTCCCTCTGATTCAAAACCGCTTTGTGACTCTGGTCAGTGTGTACGCTCCTACTATGTGTGCTAGTGATGATGAAAAACTAAGTTTCTACATGTCTTTGAGAGAGGTCATCCATGTATACCTTATGCAAACAAGATTGTCATCCTTGGTGATTTTAATGCACGTGTTGGTAATGACTGGGAAGCTTGGAGTGTGATGGGCAGGCATAGAGTAGATACGTGCAATAACAATGGCCTACTTCTGTTGCAGATGTGCACTGAGATGGGTCTTGTTGTTGGGAACACGCTCTTTCAACAGAAAGACAAATATAAGGCAACTTTGATGCATCCAGGTTCCAAGAAGTGGCACCTTATTGACTTTGTTTTAACGAGAAAACATGATATCAGGGATATCACATTGGTTCGTGTATTGTGAGGCGCGGAATGTTGGACTGATCATCGTCTGGTGCGCACCAAGTTTCAAGTTGTTGTGAAGACCAAAGTAAGGGGGAAGAAGGTTGCACTTCCAAAAAAACTAAACGTGGCTCGTCTGAAAACAGAGAAAGTCAGAGCTGAGCTGTCGAGGTCTCTTGAGTCCATGGAATGTGAACACACTTGGGAATCATTGAAGAAAACCGTCTATGATGTTAGTGCTGGAGTTTTGGGTCATACCAATAGAAAGCATAAAGACTGGTTCGATGAAAATGATCCAGTGATCCAGACCTTGCTTGAAGAGAAACAAAAAGTGCTGACATCATTATTGTGTGAGACACGTTCTGACGGGAGTGACCGGACCTTCAGGCAGATCAAGGCACGTCTGCAACATCGATTGAGAGTCATGCAGGATACCTGGTGGAGCCAAAAGGCTGATGAAATCCAGAAGGCCTCAGATAGACATGATACAAAGCTTTTATACAGTCTGCTCAGGTAGGTGTATGGTCCGACCGGTTCACACATATCCCCACTTCGCTCCGGGGACGGCAAGGAATTGCTCAGAAATCCGAAGGAAATCCTGATCAGGTGGCATGACCACTTTGATGAGCTTCTCAACAGACCATCAGAAATTGATGATGAGTTCATCTGGTCGATTCCATCCAGACCTACAAAGCTGGCAATGGCTGATCCTCCTTCATTTGATGAGGTGGCGAAGGCCATTACCAAATTAAACAGCGGCAAGTCACCTGGAATGGATGGACTGAGTGCCGAGATTTTCAAGTGTGCTGGTGATAACTTCTTAAACCGCCTCACTGATCTCTTTGTGAATGTTTGGAATGAAGAAGATGTGCCACAGGATTGGAAATAAGCATTGATGGTGGTACTTTACAAAGGAAAGGGAGCCAAATATTACTGTGGAAACTACAGATGTATTTCACTGCTATCTGTGGCTGGGAAGATCTTGTGCAGGATATTGTTGGACAGCACATTGCAGTTGAGGTACTTCCTGAGTCCCAATGTGGCTTTAGGAATGGCAGAGGCACTGTTGACATGATCTTCTCGACCAAACAACTTCAAGAGAAATGCATTGAGCAGCGCATGGACTTATACTAAGTTTTTGTCGATCTGACCAAGGCATTTGACACCGTTAATCGGAAGGCTTTGTAGGTTATTTTGGAGAGATTGGGCTGTCCTGAAAAGTTTGTGAACATTCTGAAACTCTTCCACGATGACATGCAGGCATGGGTGAATGTTGGAGGTAAACTGTCAGAGCCAATCTCGGTTGAAAATGATGTCAAGCAGAGTGATATACCTGCACAGACTTTGTTTGCCTTGTATTTCGCGATAGTGTTCTTCATGGCCTTCAAGGATTGTCAACACGGTATCTATCCCAGATATCGCACTTCCGGCGAGCTGTTTAACCTTAGGCGTCTCACTGCCAACACTAGGGTACTGAGTACCTTGATCAGAGAATTTTTATACGCAGATGATTGTGATCTCTTTGCACACTCCAAGAGTGACATACAACACCTTATGGATTCTTTTTCCAATGCGTGCAGTGCTTTGAGACTGACAATCAGTCTGAAGAAGACTGTCGTCATGTACCAACCTGCTCCGGATAAAGTTTTCAATGAACCCTCCATACACGTATACGGTCAAAAACTGAAAGCTGCTGACACATTTGTGTATTTGGGGAGTACTCTCAGTATGACCTGCTCTCTGGATGCAGAAGTTCGTCTACGTGTTAGTAAGGCAAGTGAGTCATTTGGAAGGCTCAACGACCGTCTTTGGTGCAGGCGAGGAATCACAATGAGGACCAAGGTGAGAATGCATGCTGCATGTGTACTGTCAGCTTTGCTGTATGCATGTGAGACATGGGTTGCCTACAAACGGCATATCCACAGACTGGAACGGTTTCACCAGCAATGTCTCAGAAAGATGCTCGGTATCAAGTTTCAGATGCATGTGAGAGAAGTGATGTCGGAGCATTGGGGGTATCAGCCACCAACGGCGTTTGCGATGGACCGGACACCTCTGCTAAATGGAGGATGATCGAATCCCAAAACAACTCTTGTATGGCGAGCTTTGTGAGGGTAAGAGACCACCTCACAAGCCAAAACTCCGATTCAAGGATTGTGTAAAGGACTCGTTGAAAAAAACTGGTTTGATGATGGCTGACTGGGAGATAGAAACTGTTGAAAGAGAAACTTGGCGTGGAATGGTTAATGATGGCCCCATAATTTTGAGGACAGACGCATAGAGCACGAGAAGATCAAACGGGATGTGCGTAAGCAATACCCTGGTGTATCTCTCGAAACGATCGGTGTCTAATTGAAGTGCCCTGAGTGTGGAAAAATTTGCTCGGGCAAATCTGGTCTGAGGAGCCACAGTCGCAGCAATGTTCAAAGAGAACCAGTGAAGTATGATCCCCATGGTATTGTGAGGGTTCACGGGCAACCTGATGCAGGACCTCAAGCCAGGGAGATCCATAGTTATCGTCAGTGTGTGAAGGAGTGCCAGTCTCTAGCAGGCTTGAAAAGCCATATCCGAGCGTCCCACATCTGAATCTGACAAGCGATTGCAATACTCTTGGCAGCCATCATGTATATATACATATATATTTTTTCATTTTATATGGATGTGTATATGTGTGTGTATATGTGTTTATACATATGCCTTTTTCTATATTGCTATAGATTTTTATTTTTTATATATTATTTTTCTTACCCTTCTTTTCTTATGTATATTTCAATTTTTAACTGATTTTAAATTTCATTTCATATCTGTTATCTATAACATCTCTGTCTGACAACCGATCCAGACGTGTATTATTATTGTCTGTGATCCAGAAACCTTTGGTAATGGAGTAGTTATATTTTGTGTTGTTCACTCTATAATTAAATATATATATATATATATATATATATATATGTGTTTTCTCATATTTTTCATATATATTTTCCTCCGCTATGACCCGTCCGTTTCTTTCTACTGCTTCCCCTTTTCTCTGTATCTCTCACTTCCTTTTACCCCCTCTACCAGTCACTCTCTCTGTTAGCCTCTTCCTCACACTCTCACTCACTCACTCTCTGCTACTCCCTCTCCTACTTCCTCCCGTTTGACCTGTGCGAGATTCTTTCCTCACTCACACTTCGACCAGGGTGGATGGTCTTTATTCTCTCTCGTCTACGATTTCACAGAACTTATGTTCATCGATTTCAGGGACTTGACTCCTTCTTCCTCCCGTTTGACCTTTGCGAAATTCTTTCCTTACTCACATTTCGACCAGGTTTGATGGTCTTTATTCTCTCTTGTCCACGATTTCACAGAACTTATGTTCATCGATTTCAGGGACTTGACTCCTCCTTCCTCACTTTTCGTTGCATTACCATCTTTGTTTGTTTACTGTCTCGTTCGTTCCCCCGATTTACGTGTCCCAACGACTTTCTTTAGCCGTTGCTCGTACCAACCAGAGGTATATGGTCTTTAAAGCGATGAAATACCAATGAAGGTTGGAAGATCACTGATGAAGGACTAAATTTACAACTACGCAGCACGGCATGTTTTCATATTTTATATATATATATATATATATATATACATATGGTATAGATTTAAAATAATGTAAAACTATATATACATATATATATACGTATGGTATAGATTTAATATAATATAAATCTGTTTGACTCCAGTTAATGCATGCGTAGTGATAACGGAACTAACTCATTATTAAGGGTGTGTTTATGGAATATATGTAAATACACTTTAATAGAAAAATCAAAAAATCAAATTTAGACTGAGATAAAAGCTAACTTAAAATTTATTTCATAAAATTATGATAACGTTTCATGACTAAAATTGGTCCTTTAATTTGGAATTTTATTTGAACATCTGACACATATAACATGACTCTGCAGTTAAACTGTTCTCTTTGCAGCCACATGATTTCGAGTTCAGCCCCACTGCGGAGCATTTTAGGAAAGAGATTTCTATTATGACTAATTATTTGTGAGTGTAATTTAGTTGACGGGAACTATACAGAAGGTTGTATCTATCTACCGAATTATATCTTTCTCAATCTCTCTCGTTCTCTTTCTCTCTTACTTTCTCTCTCTCTCTCTCTCTCTCTCTCTCTCTTACTTTCTCTCTCTCTCTCTCTCTCTCTATATATATATATATATATATATATATATATATATATATATATATATATATATATAATATTATAATTGAATATAAAAGAAAGGCGAACACAGACATATACATATATGTGTTCAAATCGTAAGGGACCAGATTCGCTAAGGTGAAAAGAATACTAACTATAGACAATAGGGTTTGCCAGACTCAATTTAAGAATAAATCAAGAAAATAAATACAAACCGGAATTGTGGTAACTACCAATCACCCAGACAGCTTTTGGTACTGCTGTTTCGTAAACTTAATTGTGAATAGGAATGCCAATTCTTGCTCATCAGTGGGTGAAGAATTAGTATCCTAGACACTTCTAAGTATATTAAGAAACTGAATATCTTTTACCTATCTATCGTGGAAGGAGACTATTTAGTATGTTAGGAATATATTTTTGTTTATTTATGCAACAAAATATATCATTACATTTTACTTCATAACAATGATCTCCCATAACCTTTACATATTCAATAGTATATTATGCCAGAGCAGTCGAAACATACGATAAGTGCATATATGAACAATGTACATATATAGTACAGGATTAACGGAGACTTTGTGAATGTGTATATAAATGTGCACCTTGACTATATAGATATATAAACATCCAATTTATGTATCTCACAGAGAGGGATAGATGGCATAGAGAGTGAGAAAGAAGAAGAGATGGATAGAGAGAAATGAAGAAAGAAAGGAGAACAAGGACGAGGAAAAGAGAAATCGAGGGTGAGAGAGATAGAGAAGGAGAGAGTTGAGGGACAGACTCGTAATACTTGATGGAGTCATAGGGACACCATAGTGGCACAACGTATTTTGTGCATGTTTACACCTACTCTCAAGATTTCTTTCAGAGAATGATACTCAAGCTACAGAGCAGATTTCTTCCAGAGAATGATTGAAAGTGAGAGAAAGGCAGTGAAAAAGAAATAGAGAGGAATAATCATCTCCAGTGCTAAACTGGTACATTTTCCCTCAACCACGAAAGGACGAAACGCAAAGTTGACCTCACCTGGATTTGAGCCCAGAGAGCTAAAACCAATATCGCAAAACATCCAATCCGAGGTTCTAACGACTCTGCCAATTCGCCGTCTCCCCATAAATATCAAAGAACCTAAAAGACTGAACTACTTTAATTGTTCAATATCTTTTATATAAAAAAAAAATAAGCTATACGTAAACTAATTCTCTTCAATACAACTGTAGCATTTAACTTTAATGGATAATATGAACCATGTCAATGTTAGTTACCAAAATGGCATCCAATTTTCAATCGAAGCTGACATATGCCAAAATTGGTTATTTTCAACATACGTCTACACAGATAAAAGCAGCCTGCAAATTGTTCAGAAAACCTACTAAAATGGTTAAATTAATCGGTACCGTTAATGTAACAAATTGAAAGAAAACCAGCTGGTCAAATAATTTTTTTTATAAAGTTATAAAACAACATCAAATTAAATACAGTATATACAATAAACGATGTTTGGTGGAGATTAGATACTACACTGATATACTGTTTTGTTTCATTAAAATTATACTGGTGTTTCATTATTGTCTATTAACATGTTTTCTTAAATTATTTTACATACACCAGTGTTCTATATTGTATATATCAACACAAATCCTATTTTAAATACATCAGTACGTAACCTATTTCATATACATAAATATGTCTCATATTATATTCTCCACAATCTCTCCTATTTTATATATATTGTGATGTTTCTATATTATATACATCATCATGTGTCCTGTATTATATACATCATTAGGTGTCATATACTATATACACCAGCATGTGTCCTATTTTATATAATTCAGTATGTATACTCTATCATATACACCAGTAAATGTCGATATTTATACAACTGCATATGTCCCATATTATATATACCAACATGTTTCCTATTTTATATACACATATATGTGTCTTATTTTCTATACATTAGTATATAATTTATATACATCAATATGTCTCTACATCAGCATGTCTCCTACATTATATACACCAGCATATTTTATCTACATCAGCATGTCTTATTTTATATACACCAGTATATATGAATATATACATCAAACAAATATTCTATATTATATACATCAGCACGTGTACTATGTTATATATATCAACATGTGTTATACGTTTTATGTATCATTAAGTGTATGTAAAGAATTATAAGGATAACGGACCTTTAAATTCTGATGGAGACGTAGGTGTGCCACCCTCTCACATGGCGTGGGAGCCTTAAATTCTGATGGAGTTGTATGTGTGCCGTCATGTTGTATGGCGAGGGCGAGAAATTCAGATGGGTCGTAGTTGTGACATCGTGTCACACAGCGAGGAGGGGTAGCCTTAACGATGATGGAATGGAACAACTGAAGGAATAGAAAGAACACTGAAAGAATATCACATATAATCTAGATAACTCATTGCCAGTCACTGAGGCCATGAAATGGTTATCACGGTTGCAAATGATAAATCACAAATGACAAATCAAATTATTAATAAATGCTGTATTTCAGTAAATTCTTATTTAAAAAAAAAATGTTTGATATCATACTTGAGATGTCACTGACACATCTTTAAATAATATTTTAATTTGTTTTCATAATTTGATATTGCTTCATTAATATTTAATAGTGTTTTAGGTTGCTGCTCTGTTAGAAATATGTTTTGATGAAAGGACCACAACACTTATACACTACTTATACTATGTTATTATTGTTAATAGATATGTGACTGGCATCAGTGACTGGCAACAGGTTATCTAGGTTATACATGATATTTTTCATAGTTTTATTCCTTCAGTTGTTCCAGTCCATCATAGTTAAGGCTCCCCCACCTCACCGTGTGACACGACGGCACAACTTAAAAGGGTGGTGGATTGACTGTATCGGTCAAGCGTCAGACACCATGCTTTGCAGCATAGAGTTATGGCCATTTACCTTCTGAATTCAAATCCCGCCGATGTTAACTTTGCTTTTCATCCTTACAGGGTCGATAAAATAAAGTACCAGAAATGCACTATGGCAATTACTGACCTTGTGCCAAAAGTAGAAACAATTATTCTTAATAGAAATGCTTTTTAACTGATAATTGTAGACATACCAAGGGTATATAGATTCTTTACCTGAGAGCATTTGGAAATACATTTGCTAGGTAGTGTTAGTTGTTGCGATCCAGAAGATTTGTGATACTAAGTGCCTCAGCTGTAGCAAGCCCTCGTCACTACTTTCAATCGCAGATATAGCCGTGTGGTTAAAGCGTTCGCTTCGCAGCCAGGCGAGGCTCAATTGGATCATTCTACCCTCTTCACGGTACATTAACCCCAGTTTCACCTATACGTTGACAGTGAAATTTGATAGGCGGAAATTGCGCAGAAAACCTGTGTACGTGCACACATGCACACACACACACACACACAGACACACATCCACACACATACACGCACACACACACTAATATATATAAATATATATAATAACAGGAGGCTGGACTGGTGTAATTCCTTAAAAGGTTTATTATACTATGATCATTTCAATGACCGGTTTCAGTATGAATCCAGTGACATCATCAGGTATTCGAAATATAACAAAGGAGGGCGGCCGACCGGGGTAGAAGTTGCTAAATGTTCGGTCGCCCTCATGTCTTTGATTTTCAGCCCCATGGATTTTGTCTATTATATTCCTTTGTTATATTTCGAATACCTGATCATGTCACCGCATTGATACTAAACCCGGTCATTGAAATGATCATAGTATAATGAACCTTTTAAGGAATTACACCAGTCCAGCCTCCTGTGATCTTATAATAATTAACTCCGTACTCGCACCACCAACTACACCAACAAAGACGGATGAGTTGCATTACGTTGAGTGCTCTCCACAATATTACATCGAGGTTGACCATACGGAATGGCCAGTTCTATCCAGTGGTGAACCAACAAACCTAAATAAATATATATATATACAAATATAAATTATATACATATACACACACACATATATGTATATATGTATATATGCATATATAAATATATATTATATATATATATATATATATATATATATATGTGTGTGTGTGTGTGTGTGTGTGTGTGTGTGTGTGTGTGTGTGTGTGTGTCTGTGTATGTGTGTGTGTATGTGTGTGTGTGTTTATGTGTGTTTATGTGTGTGTATGTATATATGTATGTATACAGAAAGAGAGAGAACAAGGGAACGAGAGACATAGAGGAGGACAAAGGGAGAAACACATAAATTATATACAGAAAATCAAATAAAAAAATAGATTAAAACAAACCCAAACAACTCGTAAAACTAATATCAAATTGAAATTTTATTGCAATTTTAAATATTAAAATGACAGTTAATCAGAAACTAACGCTAAATCACATATTAATGCCAACCAACTGAAACCAAACACAAGATAGATCGTGTGTGAACCCGAATAAAGTGGACAAACACAGCATGAAACAATAAACATTTTTGACGCATAGAGTTACGGCCCTTGCCATTCTGAGTTCAAATCCCGCCGAGCTTAACTTTGCCTTTCATCCTTACGGGGTCGATAAAATAAAGTACCAGTAATGTACTGAGTAATTCCTGGCCTTGTGTCAATAGTAGAAACAATTATTTGATAAAGTATAATACATAAAAATTATAAGAGAGCAAAAGAATTATTGAAATATAATCTCACCCGAATATCACGCTGCCCAACAATGAATCCAGTGTGTTAATTATAGAAACAGCAATGAGATGACCGCGCGTGATTTTAAGTGGAAGCGGCCGAAGTCAGGACCGCTAACAGTATCAGCTTCGGTCTTCCACAACAACTCGTTAAACCCTCTCCTCTCATTTTCCCTAAGCTTACATCTTACCAACAACCCAATCCCATCACTATGCCTTGCAGATAAAAAAGAAGACCTAGCCATAATAAACATAGTACGATTTACAAACACCCTTAGCCAATCCCGTCTCTAATG
>OZ024740.1:44008369-44030869 GCA_964016885.1 Eledone cirrhosa
ATATAATATCAAAGATTAGGAGAATATTTATGCAGAACTGATGAGAAATCTGCAGATACTCCACCCTGATTACACCTTCAGATTTATGCCTGTGATTATTGGGGCACTGGGGTATGTTAGTAACTGCCTCAATACAAATCTTGAGAAGCTGGGCTTCACAGGAACAGAAAGAACAGAACTAGTTAGGAAATTACAAGTACAATCCATTAATGCAACAGTAAAAGTATGTAAAACATTCCAAAAATGTTGCATCTAATAACTGCATATACCCATGTACAGATGCAACGCATATACACATGCACACATACAACTCAAAACATCCACATCCACACATACAATAACATCCATATCTACACATGCACGCATACATAATCTACCTAATTGATGTTGTGTACATTCTAATGAGAGAGCCTTGTGTCTATGTTAGAAACCGCCAATTCATTGGGAAAAAATTTGTGAAATTATAAAACCAGAAGAACATACACACATACATACATACATACATACATACATACATACGTACATACATACATACATACATACATACATACATACATACATACATACATACATACATACATACAAAGATCATAACTAATGGCTGCAACTTGATTTCGTGTAATGCTATCGCTTGATATTTAAGCATGAGCAGCACGGACTGCCTTTTTAGTCTTGCTGAGGACTTCCACACTCTTGCACAGATGTTGCAACGATGTAAACAGTTTCACAAACATGGCTTAGGTCGACTCGTGGCTATATTATTGGCCCTCATGATTGCGAACCGAATTTCCTAACGCAACCATGCATGCTCCCTACAGAGAGCAATGGGAGAAGATATATTGTGTAATAAGCAAAATTGCAATCAACCCTATAAAATTATTTTATCCATATCAAAAGCAACATTATGAACGTAAGAAAACGGAAACAATTTCTTCTTCTTCTTCTTCTTCTTCTTCTTCTTCTTCTTCTTCTTCTTCTTCTTCTTCTTCTTCTTCTTCTTCTTCTTCTTCTTCTTCTTCTTCTTCTTCTTCTTCTTCTTCTTCTTCTTCTTCTTCTTCTTCTTCTCCCACTTATTGCAGAGATGGTCGCGAAGTCAGAGTCATCAAGCACTTCTTCCAGTGGACATGACATGTCCGAAGCAACCGTCTCTAATTTGGTTATTTCACAAGATGCATAACTATAGGTAAAGGTTGGAATGAATACCGAATTGATTACGAGTTTGGCTTTTATACCTACCTCCTTTCTGATCACCGAATGCTGAAACCGACATGTTCGAGCCGTCACCGCACCACAGCCTGCTGGGAAGACTAATCCGTTATACTAAAATAGTTTTCATTTAATTGTAATATGTATACATACCACTGTTGTTATTCCATCATCGAGATTGCTGAAAGTTGTTATAAAAGCAGGTTTAAGAAACTAAACACATGTAGATAGCTAGTAGTATATTATATCGATTTATTTAAACAATATATAGATATTTAGACATATTGATCAAAACATAATGCAGATAGAATCACAGAAAATATGAGTATAATTCGAAAAAGAATGAAACACATTATCATATTTCTCTTTATAACTTTGGAATCTACTTAATAAAATATGAATGGTATTCAGATCGACTGTGTCAGTTAAATGGCGGATTTCACAAGGCCAGCAATTACCCAGTACATTACTCGTACTTTATTTTATCGACCCCCGTCAGGATGAAAGGCAAAGTTAACCTCGGCGGGATTTGAAATCAGACCACAAAAGGCCGTAACTCTATGCTGCAAAGCATGGCGTCCGACACTCTACCGATACTGCCAATCCACAGAGTCAAAATAATGAAAATAGTTCAAAAATGTTCAATAATTTGGTACATTGTGGTTATGTTAGAAATCAAGATTATATCATGAATCTTATATTTTAGAGCTAAGAAGGAGCAAAACAATACAAATTTAATATTTACATGAGTCTCCGTCGGTTTCACCGATGAGGGTTTCAGTTTTCTATCAATAAACCAACTTGTTCTTGAAATTTAATAGCTGACAATCGTTTCTTCCAAACTCTCGTTTGGTATCATCAGAGCATTATCAATGTTTGCACATATAATTCACCTGCTATTCTACTGAACAATAATATAGATACATATAAATTGATGTTGTGAGCAACAGTTTCGTATTTACAGGGTGGAATGGATGCGACATATATTTTACGAGAATTGTAAATAATTGTACAAGCATTCAAGTTCAAATTAAAATTAAAATCAAAATTAAATTAAAATCAAAATCAAAATCAAAATCAAAAGTACGGAGTGGAATACATGCAACAGTTAAAACAAGGGAACAGTCCAAATATTAAAGAGGCATTGAGGAAGCAGTTTTGAGAAAGGAAGAGTGCGATAACAAGTCATATGCAGGCGTGTGGATATTGTCACAATATCCACACTCCATATATATATGTAGAAATAAACCCAGTAAATTGTGTGCCTAAATTTAACCAGAAGCAAACGGAAGATATAGAATAGATATACAGACCGTCTCAATAACTATTTCATTTCTCGGACAGATTAGAGATTTCATCTGTTTCGCCCTGAAAATTGTGTTTGTAACAGATAATCCGTAGGCTTTCCCCGGCGAGAGATAAGATCAAATGCAACAAACACATACAACTAAAAGGCACACGAGTGAATATTTCACCTCGTGCACTGGACGTCAGAAGTGGTGTGAGTGGATATGATAAAAACAATAGCCTTAATACATCCAACTTATAAGCTCACCTAGTTAGGGAGCCGAAATACAAATAAAATTCAGAGTTCCTAACTCATATGGATACCCTGCAATTAACAAGCTCAAAGTATAAATACTGAGCATTATGAATTTCATTTGTGGATTGGCAGTATCGGTAGAGGGTCGGACGGTATGCTTTGACGCATAGAGTTACGGATCTTTCCATTCTGAGTTCAAATCCCGCCGAGATCAACTTTGCCTTTCATCCTTACGGGGTCGATAAAATAAAGTACCAGTAATGTACTGGATAATTGCTGGCCTTGTGCCAAAAGTAGAAACAATTATGAATTTTATTTGTATATATATATATATATATATATATATATATATATTTTTTTTTTTTTTCTCTAAATAACAAAACACACACACACACACACACACACAACACAACAACAACATCAACTGCCACCACCACCACCACCGCCACCGCCGCCGCCATCACCATCACCAGCGACCTGGCCTTAAGAACAACTTTAATAATAATTTTTCTGCTTTTGGCACGGATCCAGCGACTGGCCCAGCGCATCACTGGTACTCTCTTTTGTTGACTCCGTGGAGAGCCATAACTCTATGCTGTAAAGCAATTATAGTAATACTGGACTGTAATACGATCGGCTTCAACTATACAAACTCTTGAAAGTCAACAGTTGACATAATCTTGTAATCTTGTATCAGTAATGACGGTAATATATATATATATATATATGTGTATGTGTGCGTGTAAGTGAGTAGAGTAGCGCGTGTGTGTGTTTGTTGTATGTATGAGTGTTGCTGTGTGCGCGCATATGTATGCGTGTGTGTGTGTATGTCGTACGTATAAGTGTCAATAAGTGATTTCTTTTTTTTTTTTTTTTTTTTTTTGCGTGGGGACATAGAAATAATCGGGCTGGATGCCCGATCGCGCAGTTAAACCACTGGGAGTGAAGAACCCCTAGCCCTTGTCAGGGTATTCTTCTAGGAGAAGGCATCTCAGGAAACTGGGTTAACTCTGATATAAAACCTGCGGCTCAGTGGTTACCGATGAGGTTGATCTTTTCTTCTTTTCGGGTTATAGCTACTGTCGCTCAGAGAGTGGGATTGGCTCAGTGCACAGTCTTTCCTCACTTTAAAAATATTCGTCACGCACAGGCATTGCACGAGTGCATTAATAAATGGCCATACTCGATAACGAGGGGGCAGCCATCATCATATATATATATATAAAACGAATGCAGTTCATAGTCCGAAAGATTATAATCACATTTACAACAGCACCTTTAGCCATGTGATAATATTCTTATCACATAATAAACGATCCAATATTACGCTATGTTCATATGATCTAAATCATTGTTTATGCAACGTGAGCAAAAGTGGTGGATTGGCAGACTAGGTAGAGCATCGGACGAAATGTTTTGCTTCATTTTTTTTTTCTGGTCTATCACGTTCTAATTTGAAATCCCGCTGAAGTCATCGTTGCTTTTCATCCTTACCGGGTCGAAAAAATAAAGCACCAGTAATGCACTGGGATAATTGCTGGCCTTGTGCCAAAAGTTGAAACAATTATTATATATTAGATATATCGCTAGAGCCTCGGACAACATGCTTTCCATCATATAGCTACAGTCCTTTACAATCAAATCCCCCGAGATTAGCTAAGTATTTCCTCCTTACGTGGTCGATAGAATAAAGTACCAGTAAAGCATTAGGTTGGATTAAATCGACTTTTCCCTTCCCTTCAATTTGCTGGCCTTGTGCGAAAGTAGAAACAATTATTATGTTGAAACAGTAGGATATAATGCTGGCAAGATGGAGTATTAGATATTCTGCACTTTAATGTAAACGTTAGACGTTTCACGTTGAATTACAACGTTCCAGCAGAAAGGCGATAAGGTATGACAATTGGTTGGTGCATTTTGAATATCACTGATAAAGAAGAAATAATCTGATCATCTCATATGTTACACTAGGTTGTAATGTTATATATAGCGTAATCAAATCTTATATTATTTGGCAGAGAATCTGAGAAGGTTTTGCAAAGTGCAGAAAGATTAAGTCATACAAAAGTTACGCGCGCGCGCAGACACACGCACACACTCTCACACACACACACACAAACACACACACACACACGCACACACTCTCACACACACACACACGCACACACTCTCACACACACACACACAAACACACACACACACACACACACACACACACACACACACACACACACACACACACACACACACACACACACACACACACACACACACAAATATATATATATATATATATATATATATATATATATAGTTAAAAATTCAACACCACAAATACTCAGATACAAAAACGCAGAATCTTATTAGTATCACGCTTGAGAATTAAGATTAAGAAATAAATGGATTTTTCAATGCATAGATCGATAGAGAGGCTAAAAATGACAGTCATTGCTTCCATCTGATTTCCGTGATGGAATGGTTATACCGCTAATACATGGACTATTCATAGATATTTTCTTCCTTCTGAAAATCCGAGAATACAATAATCTTTTGAACTGTAATGTGTACTCGCAGAATACAATAACCCCCCCCCCCCACTAAGTATATCCCCACACTCGATATACCACCACCCTTGTTAATATGAGCCCACCCTTAATATGGCTCTCGATGTAACTCCAAACTTGATATACCACCACCCTTGATAATATGAGCCCACCCTTCATATAGCTCTACCCTCGATATATCCCACACTCGATATACCTCCACCCTTGATATTATGAGCCCACCCTTCATATGGCTCTCGATGTAAGATGTAACCCCACACTCGATATACCTCCACCCGTGATATTATGAGCCCAACCTTCATATGGCTCTCGATGTAAACCCACACTCGATATACCTCCACCCTTGATAATATGAGCCCACTCTTCATATGGTCTACCATTGAATTAATCCCACACTCGATATAACTCCACCCTCGGTAGAGCTCTACCTTCGATATAACTTCCCCTCACTATAAACCCATGCTCAATATAACCTGCTATAATATAACCACACCTTTGATATGACCCTACTCTCGATAAGACCTCTCTCTTGATATAATCCCACACTCGATTTATTCCCACCCGCGTTGATATAACCATACTCCATTAATCGATAATTTGGTTTGATTTAGAAACATAACCAACTTTCCCATTATTAAGCTTGTGTTTGGAACGTAACAAAACATAGGAGTTTACTAAACATTATGATGGATGTTTCTTAGATAAATATATTTTAACAGAAAGTTTTATATCATAGAACCAGTCACTGTTTCAAACGGTTTGGTACCAGAAGGGGTAATTCATGAGTCACACTTATTTATTGAACATCTGTTGATTGAACATCTGAATGGCTCATGCTCGTTGATAACGACGGAGGATCAATCATCATTAATATACTGCTACACTTAACCTTTAACTTGACAGTAGACAACCGACTGAACTTTATCCTGATTCTAATTGATTCTAAAAAACTTGATATAAAGTTACACCGAGCTTGATTTTTCTTTCAACTCGAGGAGAGGCAGAAATAAAGTTTTCTTGTTAATATATTGTTATAGAAAAAATATTTATATTATTGCCTCATTGCTTTGGCAATGAACAATATATTTTTAAAATAGACATTATTTTTCTCTGATTGACATTTACGATTGATCTTCTTTTAGTGCGCAATAGGAAAAAAAACCCCGCATATTTCTGTCTATTACAGAAGGACGTAGCATGAATATAGTTAATAGTGAACTTAAACGTAATCGATAAGATTACTTTTTAAAACATTTGATACTTGTTGCACATACTACTACAACAACAACAACAACAGAAACAGTAATAACAACAACAAGAGCAGCAACAGAAAGAACAACAACAAAATCAGCAATAAACCAAGCCAAACACAAAAACGATGCGGTACTATGCGGATTAATATAAACATATATATTGGGATGAAAAGTAATATGAAGTCATGTTAGTGGCGTTACTTACATACATACATACATACATGATGGCTGCCCCCTCGTTATCAAGTATGGCCATTGCACGATATAACATTATCAATAATTATCAATGAAGCTATCGTGCAGTGCCTGTGCGTGAAGATTTTTTTAAAGTGAGAAAAGACTGTGCACTGAACCAATCCCACTCTCTGAGCGACAGTAGCTATATCCCGAAAAGAAGAAAAGATCAACATCATCGGTAACTACTGAGCCGCAGGTTTTATGTGGGGGTTATCCCAGTTTCCTAAGTTGCCTAGAAGACTGCACTGACAAAGGCTAGGGGTCCTTCACTCCCAGTGATTTAATCGCATGATCAGGTATCAAGCCCGATTATTTCTATGTCCCGGCGCATATGCACACATGTATATATATATATACATATATATACACATATACATACATATGTACATATGCATATACATATTTATACATTTTTGTATGGCATACATACATACAAACATATATACATACATACAAACATAGGTGCGTGTGTGTGTGTATACGTATGTTTATGATGTATATTTCTAGACCTCCGTCCTTTCCAGCAATGAGTGCTCCAGTTGATTCAATCAACGGGATTGCTTGCTCAGGAAATTATCCTGTATGTCGCTGAACATTCCACAAAAAAGTGCACCCATAACATAGTTCCTAGGGAGATACAGTGTGATAAAACTTTTGGCAAGTTTGATCCCTTGAATTATACTCACAACACAAATTTGCCAGCTGAGTACACGAGAATAATGTCCAGTAAAATATCTTGCTCAAGAACTGATAATTGAACTGATAATTGAACTCTAGACTTCAAGTTAAGCCAAACAGGTTAAGCTCTAAGCAACGTGCCTTTACATAACGTGATATATATACGTACATACATACATATATATATATGTATATATTTAAATATAAATTAGCGAGAATTGCATTTCGGCCATTGGAAATTAGCGAAAAACAACTTCCGAGATGTGTGGCAAGCGTTCTATAGAAATGAGTGAAACAGAGCAACAACGTACGTTAAAGGGCCAAACACACTGAGACGATGGTTAAACCATTATCCGCAAAGTCATAGAAATGACCAAGCTATTCAGGTCAAGCAAATAAAATATTATTGAAAATTATACCCGGACCCCCTAGAAACGGTGGTAAAATCCAATATGGGGTTTCTGCAACTCCTAAATTAGGTACTGTCTGCTTCAACAAATAATTGTTTCTACTTTTGTCACAAGGCCAGCAATTACCCAGTGCATTACTGGTACTTTATTTTATCGACCCCGTAAGGATGAAAGGCAAAGTTAACCTCGGCAGGATTTGAACACAGAATGGCAAGGGCCGTAACTCTATTGGTATGATGATCGAACAAGGAAGTAACTTTTTCAACAGGCATTTAGTTCTATGCAAAGTTAAGGAACTGACCGTTATCTGAACCCACGTATATTTATATATATATATATATATGTGTGTGTGTGTGTGTGTGTGTGTGTGTGTGTGTGTGTGTGTGTGTGTGTGTGTGTGTGTGTGTGTGTGTGTGTGTGTGTGTGTGTGTGTGTGTGTGTGTGTGTGTGTGTATATGATAAAAAGAAAAAAATTCGCTCTACATGGCTGAATACAATAAATGTAATCTGAGTTTTTCGAATATTAATAATAACATTCGATTGGTTTGTAATTATGCAAACAACCCTCATTTTTAAAGCCATGTCAGTAGAATGAAACCTTCATTCTTACTCTTGTGTTGGCATGTAAACAGAGCTGTAGACACTAATGTTTCTGGGTATCACCCTTCATCAGTACAGCTCACTGTTCACCTACCAACTGCCAGAGCTAGTGAAAATATATGGTCCTGGAACAGTTGAATAACCAGGATCTTTACAGAAAAATCAGCAAAAGCGAAGAAAGAAAATCGATGATTAAAGTAGGCAAACTCAAAGTACAACCTCACGCTAAAGGAAATCAATTACTTAACCAACTTCGAAATGAAAACCAGCAATTTCTATGGTTTACCGAAGGTTCACAAATCCAGAGAAATCCAAAACAACATAAAAGGCAAAAATACATCATATGTTGAAATACCAAAACCGATAGATTTAATATTACGCCCAATTGTTGCTGGTCAAGCCTCAAGCACACAATAATTAAGCAACCTATTAGACATCATACTGAAACCCTTATGTAAAAAAAGTGCCAAGCTTCATCAGAGATGATATGGAATGCCTGAACTATATCCCCCAGAACATACATCAAGAAACAATTTTAGTCAGCTTTGACGTAACAAGCTTATACTCGTATACTAACATCCCACACGACTTAGGAGTTGAACCTGTTGACCTCTGGATTACAAAACACCCAGACTACTTTTCAGAGAGATTCCCCCAAAAAATTATTTTGGAAGGACTCAAACTTTTACTGGAGAACAACCACTTCCTTTTTGATAACGAACTATATTTACAAATAAAAGGAACAGCCATGGGCACCAAAGTGGCCCCAACATATGCAACACTCGTTATGGGCCACCTAGAGGCAAAATTACATTCCAAACTGCAAGAAACATTCAGTCATGACTTCGCCACCTACATTAATCACAACTGGAAACGCTACCTAGACGACTGCTTCATTTTCTGGAATAGAAGCCAAGAAGACCTGCAAAGATTCCATTCCATCATAAACAATCTTCACGAAGAAATAAAATTCACCATGGAATGTAATAAAAATGAACTACCATTTTTTGATACCCTTACCATTAAGGAAGGGGAAAATATCAAAACGGACTTATTTTATAAACCAACAGACACACACCAATACTTGAATTTCCGATCAGCATACCCCTCACGTACCAAAAGGAACATTTCTTTTAACATGGCAAGAAGCATCTACACCATAGTAACACACCCCACACTACAGGAAAAAAAGATTATATGAATTAAAACGGTTCCTTAAAAGACAAGAATATCCGGTGAACCTCATCAGCACAACCATCTCCAAAGCCCAGAACATTCCAGTGACAACACTGAGAAAAACAAAGCAACAAAATAGAATGGAAAAAACAGTTATCCCTTTTGTCATCTCTCACAATCCAAGGAACTTCAACATTGTGAAAGCCGCTAAACAATATCTCCCGATTCTCCAGCAGTCCCCTAAAATGAATGCACTCATAAAAGACGCACAAATTATATATAGTAAACGCCAAACACCTAACCTAAAGAAACTGCTTACCAAGGCAAAATGTACATCTAATAATTGTTTCTACTTTTGGCACAAGGCCAGCAATTACCCAGTACATTACTGGTACTTTATTTTATCGACCCCATAAGGATGAAAGGCAAAGTTAACCTCGACGAGATTTGAACTCAGATCGTAAAGGGACGTAACTCTTTTCTGCAAAGCATGGCGTCCGACCCTCTACCGATACTGCCAATCCACCGTCTAATTTACATCTAATAATGAAGCAATGAAAGTTAAGAAATGCGGGGACCCTCGATGCGGAACTTGCGAACACATTGAAGAGGGTGGACAAATCTCCTTTCAAAACAACCAGTCTTTCACAGTTAATGCAAACATGAATTGCAAAACCAAAAACTTGATTTACTGTGCAACCTGCCCACAATGTAAAGAATACTACATTGGTGAAACCGGAACGGGCCTATTTGACAGAGTTCGAGTACATAAACAACAAATTAGAGACCCCTCTGTCAGAAACACCACATGCAGTGAACATTTCGCAACATGCGGAAAGGTAAAAATTAACAATTTTCACCTTCTTTAAGATATGGTCGGACAACGAACATTTCCGAAAATATAAAGAAGAATTCTTTATTAGAAAATATAAACCACTACTGAACACAAAAAAGTGATATTCCATCTTCAAGTAACGGGATTCTCCCCCTCTCTCTTTCCTTTTAAAAAAATCTCATATTGAAAAAGAAAAATAGTTGAAAACATTTCATCAATTCCCCCTTCCCCACACCAATGTATATATGTGAACTTAAACACTTGAGTAGATGTATGTACATATATATGTGTATAGATATGTTTATATATATATATGTCTGTAGGTGTACAAATATGTGTGTACATGTATATATGTATGTGTGCATATGTGTGTGTGTGTGTGTATGTATGTTTATGTGTATACGTATGTATGTACATGTATGTGTGGGTGTATGCATGTGTATGTATATATATATATATATGTGGGTGTATATATGTGTGTATATATATGCGTATGTATCTGTGTGTATATATGTGTATGTGTATATATGTATGTGTGCATATGTATGTGTGTGGTATGTGTATATATATATATGTGTGTGTGTAGATATGTGTGTGTATGTGTGTGTCTATATATGTAATATATATGGACTGTAAATATATTTACATATAGGGAAGTGAATATGTGAGCTAGCATGTAACCCCCACACACACACTTCCTCTCCCAAACCAATATCAACAGCATACATTTCTGACAAATGTTCCAAAACTATCCTTTTTTTCTTCCATTTTTCCGCTTTTCATTGTCATCCCATTCTTATCAAAAGACATGTATCTTACACCTCATTAAGACTCATCACCACCACCACCCCAGACACGCACCTAAATTCATCTTTGATATAGAAATTTAAGAGAGTTGATTCAGCTATAAGAAACGAATTATATTCATCAAAGGTCATCTATTGAAATAAAATCAGCAGGAGGGATTTTTACAACGACTTCCTTAAACACCCTTATCTTGATGTCAACCTCACCATTTTCTGTGTGTGTATATATGTATGTGAGTGTGTGTATGAACGTGTATGTGTGTGTATGCTTTAATTCCTTTAAATTTTCACCAACACTCATTAACACCCCACCTTAACACCCAGACACATCCAATTCTCTCATATATATATAGAGTCACACGTCACAACACAACTTGATCTCAGTTTGACAATCGCCACCGACGAATGCGAGAAAGTTCTCCAAAAAAGTTAAACAGGAATCTTTAAAATTCTTCCCACCGAAGTTAACAAAGAACTTACTAGATCTACCAATAAAATTAAATCAAATTATTTAGCACTACAAGTGAAGTCATTCTTTACCATTTTTTTCAAATATATATATATATATATATATATATATATATATATATATATATATATATATATATATATACAACCAAAGATTAATATGACCAAAGATTAATATGGTTCATTGATTACTTAATGAATATAGTTTTACAATAGATTAAAAGCACTCTACAATAAAGTTTTCTGGAGTTATTAATATTATTCAAAATATTAATAAATGAATACGTTCACATAATCAAAATATAAGTTTTATTATGTATATTTCGGAGGTACTGTGCTGTTTTTTTTCAGTACGTCCTCATCAGATAAAATATATGAATTGATGTATGACATGCCTCAACTGTCTTGATGGTTCAATTCCAGTATTGGCAGTGATTTATTACAACAAATCTCAATATTAATATACACAAATAATAACATGATAAACTTAAATATGATGAAGAAGAGGATGTGGAGCGAGATATAGGTATAAGGAGGGGGTGAATATGAGAAAATGTATGAAGAAATATATAAACACATGCATACATAAATATTTAAATATTTAAAAGCGTAAATATATGTGTTAGGGAAGACAGGAAGAGAGAGAGATAGATAGAAGAGAAAAAAGAAGAGAAGATAGAAGAAGGAGAGAGAGAGAGAAGAGGGATGACGTAACTTCAAAAAGGAAAGAATGAAAGAAAGAAAGAAAGAAAGAAAGAAAGAAAGAAAGAAGAAAGGGACATGATGCTTGACCGCTGTTTTCAAATATTAAGTCAAATAGAAGCGACCAATTAAATTCCGTCAAATTTTTAATATCTTTTGTATTTGGTTATGTTTGAACTAATTATACTAATATATTATATCAAAATTAAACAATATAAAAATATTTTCTATAATAATCAGAAGCATAGTTCAATTAATAAATATATTAAATATTTTGTTATAAAATTCAAAAATCAAAAACATTTTTACCTATCAAGCAAGTTTACAAACATATTAAATATGTATAAGGATATTTACCACAACATATTCGCATATCACCATCAGTATATGCATTTTATATAATTGTTTCTACTTTAGGCACAAGGCCAGCAATTACCCAGTGCATTACTGGTACTTTATTTTATCGACCCCGTAAGGATGAAAGGCAAAGTCAACCTCGGCGGGATTTGAACTCAGATCGTAAAGGGACGTAACTATGCTGGAAAGCATTGCGTCGGACCTTCTACCGATACTGCCAATCCACCGCCGTTTTATATAATGTTTAGAATTATTATCTGAATTATTCATTTTACATTATAAACAGTTGTCATTTACTTATAGGATTAATAAGTAGTTATATTTACTCTTGAAAGTATTAATATTTCGATTTTAATTTCGTAACTATATCATAATATCATAATATATGTAGTTTCCCTATAAGGATTAATATCATGTTAAATATACATTATTAATCCATTTGGATAGAAAGAAAATAATATATTCAGAATGCAAACAAAGGGAGGTAATCCATATGTGGTCATTTATATTATCTAAGTGCTTTGAAAGCCAGAAGATATTTTAAACCGCAAATTTAGAAAATTCTTGTTATACAATGACCATTCAAAAAACCGAACTTAGGATAGTGAGTCACATCATGAGATTATTTACTATATAAAAAAAAACCGATATACAATTTTTATAAAATTGTGTATCGGTTTATACAGTATACTTAATTAAAAGCATTCTGATTATTACTGGAATTCTATAAGAATCCAACACACATAATTTTCAGCAAACAGGAAGAGTACTGAGCTTTGATAAGTACCAAAAAGTACGAAACAGAACTCTGTCAGTTTATCTCCCCTGTTTGCTGAAAATTTAAATAAGTGACATTGTCACTATTTTAAAACAATAGCGTAAGGTCTTCAAAATGCTTTTAATTAAGCATACAGTGTATTGCAAAATACACTATACATACATTCATAGATATATATATCGCTATTTCAGAGCACCAATTCTAATTTTCATATATATATATATTTAGAGAGAGAGAGAGAGAGAGAGAGAGAGAGAGAGAGAGAGAGAGAGAGAGAGAGATAATAGATTTTGATTTTAATTTCACATCTTACATCCATATTAAATAATTCTATCTGATGAACGACTTCGGACGCTTCTGTGAGAATCATCTGACTTCGTGAAACCTTGGGTAATGGAATAATTATATTGTGTTGTTTATTACATAATTAGATAGCTCTGTTCTATACATAGAGCACTCTTCTTTCCTTTATCTTTTCCACGGAAATACTTAACATATATATATATATAATTCGTTTTTGAATTTGTTTTGCGAGATTTCTTATCTGAAAACGTGTGTTGAAACAGATATTGTTATACTATGGGAGGGTCATGTTGCCAATAAAAACACACACACCTGTTGGTTTTCACTTCAATTTATTACAAATTTCCGGTTGGTTGTTTCGATAACCAGAAGTTTGTTTATATATTGTCAAAGCTCTTTCGTCACACATTCTATTTTAACATGTTGGTAGAGTACAGATGATTCTTTACTATCTTGAAGGAACGGATAAATGAAGACTGGCGAGACCTTCAAGATAGTAAAGAATGATCTGTACTCTACCAACATGCTAAAATAGAACATAAGGGTAAATTAGAGAACATAGAAATAAAAATAGAATCTACACACAGAAAAGACGCAATGTTTAGACAAATCACAGAGGCAATAAACATAAATGAATTACAACCAAAATTAAATAGAAAACATGAGTGGAACAGCAACATCACAACTTACAATTAAGGACAAGATGAAAACACACACGCACATAGAACAAACAACCAACCAGTAACATGTAAATAAACAAATAAATAAACGAATATAAACACACACAGACACCCGGATGTAACACATGCGCAAACTAAGTACACAACACACACACACAAACAAGATGGCGTAGGACAGAACAAAGGAGAGGCACAAAAAACAAAGAAAAGAATCCCCAGTCACTAAAGAGGTCACAGAATGTGTGACGAAAGAACTTTGACAATATATAAACAACCATCTGGTTGTGGAACCAACCAACCAACCAACCAACCAGAAATTTATAAATTCCTAAATTTATAAATGTATTATAATAAATTGAAGTGAAAGCAACTGGTGTGTGTGTTTCTTATTGGCAACATCACCCTCCCAATATCGGTTTCAACACACGTTTTCAGATAAAGAATCTTGCTAAACAAATTCAGAAACGAAATATATATATATATATATATATATATATATATATATATATATATATTTATATATATATTGTGAATGACGGCCGTAGAACGTACGGGTGAAAAGTAGGTAAAAGGAAAGAATTATTGGTCGCACATATGAGCCTCCCACCTTGGTTAAACCTGTATCCATTATTCTTCCCTCTTATCACTGGACTTCGTAGCTTCCTTCGTCAAACCTATATTTTCGTCAAGATATATTTTCGTTCTGACGGCGTATTCTCTAAATCTCACAGAATTCGGATCACTTCATCTAAAATTAATAGCTCTATTTTGCGGGATTTTTGTTTATTATTTATATCTAAAATTTAAATTTAAATATGTATTTTTAAAGTATCATTTTAGATTAATATTTTCGCATGAATATGCAAATGATTCACTTAAATGAATGGAAAATATTATGTATAGTGTTGAGACTCAATATATATATATTTTCCCTCTTGCGAACTTATAAGTACGTTTTCGAATGGAAGATTTGATTAAGATAGAGAATGAAATTCTCTTCACGATATATTTACAGAAATATAATGACAAAGAAAAGAGAAAGAACAAGAATTATTTTGAAATTTTTAAGAAATTAGATTAATTAATTTTTAAACAAACTAATCAGCTAAATATATTAATACAATGGAGGAAATTAACTTTTAGAGTCAATGACAACTTTACTGACTGTATACATACACCGACATGTATGCATATATATATATATATATATATATATATATATATATATATATATAATACGATATATTAACAAATGGAAACTATATTTATAAAACCATATTTATTTCATTATACATATTTCAAGGACACCAAGTCAAATTATGGTGCGCTTTCATCAGATAAAATATAATATAGATCACTTTTATAAATAAATATTGACATACTCTTAAAGAATGCGACCATTTCTGTTGGAAGCTCGCGGACTTCCAACAGAAATGGTCGCATTCTTTAAGAGTATGTCAATATTTATTTATAAAAGTGATCTATATTATATTTTATCTGATGAAAGCGCACCATAATTTGACTTGGTGTCCTTGAAATATGTATAATGAAATAAATATGGTTTTATAAATATAGTTTCCATTTGTTAATATATCGTATTTTTACTCCAATAATTTGTTGAGTGCTTTATATCAGTTATAAAAATATTTGCTTGTTGTATCCCAACAAATTAAATATAACTTCTACATATATATATATATATATATATATATATATATATATATATATATATATATATATATATAGTATTGTAATAATAGGTAGATAAAAATACCTAAGGTATAGAGCAATTCACGTCAGCAGGGTGAGTTTGAATTTAATTATTAAGGCCACTTACTACAATGGCACTATACCAAGTACGTACGTTTCGTTATCTCTGAGGGCCAACTTGTTCAACCTGTGCCAATGAAAATAAACCGGAAATTGTTTCCTCAGAAATGAAAATACAGAACAATAGGGAGAGAAAAGCCCCACATCAAGGGCAGGTAATCTGGATTGTCTAGAGCAGACAATTCTACCCCCGCCCCCACCCCCACCCCCACAAACGCTGAAATAACTAATAATTATGAGGCGGTGGGGAATACAAATATCGATAGATTAAGAAATATATCAATCACTATCAAGGAGGCCAGTTCTTTAAGAGCTATTCAGAAACATGAGAACATCGTGAGAAGAAGTCTGTGCGTGTGTTTATTATTGTTATGGAGGATATTCAATATCCATCATTTCTCGTCATTATCTGTACGCCTTGAGAACGTTTATATGTGTTCATATTTTTCTAGTATTTTTCACTTGTTAGAGAAGTATGTGTTCTTATCTTTGATGTTTCTTTTATTTGGGCATTTGAAGGTCTTTTCGTGATTAAGAAAGCGATTTTTAAACCAACGCTCTGACATACCGACGTATTTCCCAGGATTCTTTTATGTGGTGTTGATTCAATAGAGAGACCTCAGCTTCTCATATTATCGCTGTGGTGTTGCATTATAGATTCATGGGGCATGATTCAAGTTTTTTTACAAGAATATCCGTATATAGTTTGGGACTGCCCTATCGAAAATGGCTTGGTAAGAAGAAAGGTTAAATATCCGCTTGCTATTATTCTTAACTCAATTTGTAAGAGTATAGGGGGAGGCAGGAATTCTTGTGTATGTATCTAAAGTTTTCGCTAGTCTTGTGGAAGGGTTTGTGTCTATAGGTAGGTTTAAACTGAAGTTTAAGTAGTTAACATTAGTGAGATTGGTGGATACGGTAATTTTTAGCCCTATGTCTCTAGAGGTAGTGATTAACTCTTTCCTAAAGGTGTCGATAAAGGGCTCGTAAGGGCCAGACAAATATCACGGTATAAACCCATCTGGAAACCCGGGAAGTTCGCGCATAAGCTATAGAGGATAAAGAGCAAAATATCCATCCTATTAAATCGTAAATATCCATCCTATCAACGATCTCAAAGTCGTTTGTCACGGATTTCTTTAACCAGGGTTCTCCCTTTTTGAAGAGGAGTGTTTTACGGCAATGAGATATTACCAGTCTGTCCAAGTCATGTGTATCTCTAAATCTACTGGCGAAGTCCAGTGTCTTATCGAGTAAGTTACTTGATATCGACGGGTAAAATTCCATGATATCGAACTATGCGAATCTGGCTCTATCCGTATGCTTAATTGAGTTAAAACAATCCCAACACCACTTCGCTGTTTTCCCATTGCTTAAGCTTACATCATTTATTAATATTCCTGTTCAAGATTCTACGTAGGTTCTTACTGACTAGGCCTAATTCTGTCTTGACAGAGTTAATGAGTCTACATATCTATAAATAATCAAAAGAGGACTAAAGGTTGAATGTGTGCATCTACTCGGGACTGCGGGTGCACCTAAAAACTTTAGAGAAAACAATGACACACACTACCAAGAAATATTTGATCGCAACTGATGACTGCTGCAATATATATTTCTTTTTCAGTTAAATTTTGTTTTGTTTTAGTTTTTCTTGTAAATATATATATCAGTTTTACTGTAAGCTATCAGAGAAGTAATTGAATATTTTCTGTCTTTCTGAAGCCTCTCCTTAACCCAGTAAGTGAATTAATATCATATATGTAGGCAGTATATATATTTTACACTTCTTTCTTATTTGTTTACAAAATCAAATTGTATTTTCACTAATCATTTGATAGATGTATCTGTCATGGGGAAAGTTTTATAACGACCATGTTTAATTTAATATTTTTTATAGGCAGTAACAAATTGTCAGATTGTATAGAGTGTTGAATTAAATACCTGTACTCTGAGTTCAAATCCGACCAAGGTCAACTTTGGCTTTCATACTTTCAAAATTGATAAATAAAATACTAATCCATAACTGGTGAATATGGGGAAATTTATAAAGCGTCAGATGAGATGACTTCCGTATTCGTTTCACCATTGCTAAATCTCGTATCATCCCTTCCATTCACCGGAAACACATTAAAGTTTCTGCAACCAGTAGATAATACGAGCCACAGAAAGTTTCTCGGAAACGACGTTTCCTTTAACCGAGCTGACAATTGGGTCTTTCCATTTCCTATATTCTTCGTCTTTCCAATTCTGAAATCATTTTGATCATCATTGTGCCTTATATCATCAAGTGGATTCAGAAACTTCTTCATGTACTAATGTTTTATATCGGTCACCTAACTACCTCTGAATATGTTAAGTCAAAATCCCTTTTGGAAATAAATTTACAGAAATAAAAATTTGAAACTCAATATTCCAAAGGTTGGCGTTATAAAGAAATATATCACTACATTTTTTGTTAGAATATTTCAATCTTCATCAAATTATATTATCAACTCTAATTGTTTACAATTGTAAGAAGTGGTGTCAATTATATTTCAGATATAAAACGATTATTTAAGGAAACTTAAAATGCCATCACAAATAGAAACAATATCCAGAATTGATTTTTGCATGCATAAGTTTGCTCTTTCTACCAAAACATCTGAAAATGTTTCTATCCGAAAGCAAGAAATTATAAGATAGCTAGAAACATTTTAAAACGAAACGTTTATTTTATTTTTATATTTTACAGCTCTTTGCATATTTTCACTAATAAGCTAATTTCTATTGCATACATTTACTAACAACTCTATAGTGCTTTCACTAACAATGGTGCTTACTTTGGGAAATACTTCAATTCCTGGAAGTTAATTCCATTGGTATTAATCATTATGTCGAATTACGAATTGGTGAAATATTTCTCCCGGAAGTGTCAACATTATTGGAAATATTATTAAATCTATTTAACAATATATGTGAATAATCTACGTACGCAACACTATTTATAAAATATCCACAACGCATTCATACACACATGCACACGTTCACACACAAACATACGCGCACATAGTCTCTCTCTCTGTCTCTCTCTCTCTCTCTTTCTCATACGTACCCCCCCCCCCCCACACACACACACACACAGCTGTATTCCTTTTTTGACAAACGACGAAAATGTTTTAAATTATATTGATAGAATATATCTTCCTTGAAATATCAATTTATTTTCTACGTTTTGCAATAACCGAATCATTCTCTCGCTGAGTCTCTCTCTCTCTCTCTCTCTCTCTCTCTCTCTCTCTCTCTCTCTCTCTCTCTATCTCTCTCTTTCTGTCTCATATATATATATATATATATACATACATATAACAATGTTGTACCGGTTTTCCGGCAATAAATTGTCTTGCAGTTCTCGTAATCCGGATATTAGTTATGCTCGTACCCTCCAATTTCCTGCAACCCACCAGAGTAGTTTACTGGGTGACCAGCGGCGGCACTTTGTGTAATTTCCAATTGACGGCATATTTAGATGTCAGCAGCTGTTGCAGCTGTAGTGAATTTGAGAAACAGTTATCCTATTTTGCTCATATTAATGCTTATTCATGACATCCAAACCCAGTGAAAGGGTCAAATGTTTTACACCTTTATATCATTATAGTTGAAGCGTAAGTAAAGGGTTTCCGCCTTAATGAAGGTGTGTTGCAAATATTTGGGAGTAAGATATTTATTAATTGTTTCTACTTTTGGCACAAGACTAGCAATTATCACCATTTTCCAGAGCAATGTCTTTTCCATCCTGTCCAGCAGGACCAGGAGGTGCTCTGGTCCTTAACTTGCATTGCTAGGCATGAATACTCTGCTACCTATAATCTACATCATTCTTTTGATGACAACAGGATTGTGAATTAATCCCATTTGACCATCGTTTGCATTGCCAGTGTTCAAACAATGTGAACAACAACAAGATTTGCTCTCAACAAATATATACACCTGTTAATATAATGTTTCAATTAACACATCACACCTCTTTAGTGTTAACAATAATGATAATAATTATAGTTAAATTTTTATATAGAATAATTAGACGTTAAGTTTGTTTGTTGTGTGAACACTGTTTTCATTATAACTTGGAAAATATCCACATTTCATATGTTGAATTAATTATAATCCCAACTTAAAAGAACTGATAGCCAAATGCGGAATAGAAAATAGAGAAAATCTGAGCAAGACAAAACATGAATATACAAAACATACGGTTGTATTTCATTTATTAAAACAATGATATCTGATCATAATGACATTAATGCGTTGATATGTATGTATGCCACAGAAAAAGCTGCTCTCCCTTAATTAAAAGCGTACACGGTATCTTGTTGACTCTACTAGCAGAGAACATCCTGGAAGGTGGTGTTTCTGCTAGTATATATAACACAATGAAAGAGGATTGTGGAGATTTCAGAGAATCATACAGAAAAGAGAAATAGGGATTCAGTATTGGAAAAAATATCATAAACAAAAATCAAGTAACAAAAACTAAACAATATAATAATTATATTATATATGTTGGCAATCTGATTAAATGAATGAAGCTTTTTCGTTTTTCTGAAACTTTTCATCGAAAGAGTTCGATTATTTTTTAACAAAATATTCATTTTCGTTTTCACAGTGCACAATATACACCCTGAAGTAAATAAACAAACATTAGGACGAAATGAGGTCAAAGTCAAGTTAATTGGAAGAGCACTACTTTCCTGTGAAATAAATGTATCTGTCTATGTAAAATAAACATACAATAAGTCACACTAAGATGTTAAGCTATGGTTGGTCATGAAATCGCATGTATTGTCTCAGTCCATTAGACATTTTTCTACCTTATATATATATATATATATATATATATATATATATGGATATGTTTCTGCTGAAAAAAAATGTTGATATTAGAGGACATGACTAGAATAGGAGACAAATGAGGCCTTTCGGTTCGCATTTCTATCTTGGGACACCGTGCTTTACAGTCACTTCTTTCCAGGTCAGTTGATCAGTGCCAACATGTGCATTGAAGTTTCCCAGCTATTAAAAGTGTAGATGGAAGTGATTCAGTATGACACCGGGTCGCAGGAGGATACCCTTGTTCAATAAAGATGTTAAAGATGTTATCCAAGCATATGAGGTTTACAAAGATTGGCTTGGAAAGAAGTATTTTTTCTTACACTCCTGGCAAAGGCTGGCGCGAAAAGTCACTGCAGAGACAGTAAAGGTGTCATTGGTTAAGACATATGAGGACGTTGAGGATTCCGAATTTAGATCAGCAAATGAAAGTGTTCTGGCAGATCATTCGCCGACTTCATAATACGAAATCCCCCTCCACGCATATTATTATGAACTTGTTTGGACTTACTTTTCTCTGAAGCGAGGGGAAAAGAATACTTTGCTGATCTCTTAAAGCTGGTCACAACATCTGATGTACATGAGGTGCATCTATGAACGAAGTCTCGAGGCTGGTGTCAGCAGAGCAATTAAAACGCTCACAGGAAGCAAGACTACTGGAGAGGATTAAATTCGGCTTGCGATGTTAAAAGCCTGGTGGTCTGGATCTCAGGAAAGACACCAAACTTGTTATTTTCAATTCAGTATTCTCGCCAAATCTCAGAAATAATACAATCGCGAATATAAGCCGCCATGGTCAACTTTGCCTTTCATCCTTTCGAGGTCAATAAAAAAGTAACAGTCCAGTACTGGGGTCAATCCTTCCTATTTATTCTTTATTTTAAATATATATGTGTGTGCGCGTGCGCGCGTGCATGTGTGTGTTTGTTTGCGTGTGTGTGTGAGTGTGTGTGTGTAAGTGTGTGTGAGTGTGTGTGTATGTATGTCTATAATTATATATATCCATGTAATGTTGACAGGTGTGAGAATGAGTGCTAAATAATAAAGTAGAGTTTAATATTGTTTTCTTTCTCTCTCTCTCTGTCTCTCTCTCTCTCTCTGTATGGGTATGAGCGTTTGCATGTAAATGAAAATACTTTTAGCAGAATTAATTTTACAGTGGAGAACTACTGTTCGTAATTTAAAAACAATTATCCAAAGATATG
>OZ024740.1:44035869-44103369 GCA_964016885.1 Eledone cirrhosa
CGACGGGATCTATTACTTCTATGTCTATTTTCGTACTCTGTATATGCTACCTTATCGATGAATCCACTCCGAGCAAGAGCTTCATTGTAATAAGTGGAATAGTCGTTGAAAATATGCTCGTTAGTAGATAGACGGGAAAGCCTCAACGAAACGTTCCTTACCAGGTTCTTGGTTATGCTGGCAGGATGGTTGGAATGCTTACTTATGTAATTAAGCGTATCATTCGGCTTTCTATACGGGTAATACAACCCATAAATTGAGGGTAACGTCGAGGTAATTAACGACCGAGAGATTGGCCTCAACCTGTATAGAGACGTTGAAGCCTTTAAAGAAGGCTGTGAGTTCTTTTCTGAACCTGTCGCAAGCACGAGGTCCACACTTAGTCATGGTCAAAAGACCATCATTACGGTACAAACCACCGCCTGCGTTGGGGAATTCGTCCTTGATAGAGAAAAGAAGGAAAAGGCCGATAAGATCAGTAACCTCCGCAGAGTCGCTGGCGCCCATACTCACGTCGAATGGGGTACTATTGGATGTCTTAATCCAAATAGAGTCGTCGAAATTAATCACCGACTTACGGGCATTGAGGATGACATCAACTTCGAAATCCTTAACCACTGTGAGTGTTTTAGCGAAATTGAGAGCTCTAAGGAGAAGTGGTAAAATGATGGAGGAGTAGTAAATGTTGATGACGAATTGGATAAAACGGCAATGTTCCTTGTTACATATGCCGTTGAACCAATCAATCACCGCGAAAGAATTGTTCCACAGTGCAAGAGGGGCCAAACTTCTAATTTCAGGTATAATTCTATCAAGAATCGTTTTACTAAGTCTACCTAAATCGGACTTCGTAGGGTTAATAAGCCGAATAGGGGCTTGTTTGGAAAATTGGATTTGTGATCCTTCAGGGTAAAGTGGGGAGAAATAGGGTCCAGAGGTTCGGTCCAGTCCAGGATGTTGAGATCAGATGTGATTTTAAACCCAGCATCGTTGATTTCATTGATGACGCACCGATTAGTTTTACGGTAATCCTTAGTTACAGCATTATGTAGTAGTTGATGGTAAGTACTGCGCTCCACTTGATATAGGTTGCCAGTTTTGTTGGAATGGACGTGCACGGCATTAGAATCCTTAATAGAACGAATTCTATTCTTCAGGTCCTGCTGTAAGGAATTGCTCCTATTCCGAAATTTGATACTCTGTATGAGTTCCAAGACATCATTTTCGAAGGGTAGCAATGCTGGGTTACACGGGGGGTTATTATAGGTTTTAAACCCAAATTTATCCCGTTTGTTGTCAGCTTTCCGCGGATTATCGAAATAAAAGGCACGCCAACGCAACCTTTCAATGAACGCGTCTGTTTTCTGTATCAAGAGTTTTAGGTATGTTTTCCTGCTTGGTACGGGTATGTTCTTTGTAGAAATATTCAAATGTTGTTTCTGCATGATGAATATAAGTCAATAGAATGCTCAACCGAGGGAGCCAAACTCCCGACCAGGATCGAACTTCAGACCAGGATCACCACCGTCTATGATTCCTCCAAGTAGGCCACCGAGACAGCTACAAAAGTTTAATGAAAATTGATAATTATAGACCTACTTTCAAAATAAAATTTAAAGAGTTGTGGTGTCGTTCATGGCTTTCCTAGTGCTATAGTAATATTTAGGGTCGACTTCTGGTCATTATTGAAAGTCTCTGGATTTCGCAAAATACATAATAAATGTTATTGTAGAAGGTAAATATTTTCCCGCAAAAATTTGATTGCACTGTTTGGTTTCCACTTATGTATTTTTAGAAAATGTTATTTATTCATTATAAAAATTATACGATAGCATTCTATATATAGGTGGGTCTCCGTCCTCTCCTGTCAACCAATATTTTTAAAACCAGTCCGCCACTGTATATATATATATATATATATATATATATATATTATGTTCTGGTATATCAAATTATTACCATAGAACCACCTTAAATCATAGACACACTATATATTTCCGGGGGTACATTGTACCCTCAGATATATATTAACCTTTTTCAATAATCTCCATATGTAGAGATACAAATGTTGTCGTTATATTTAGTTACTAAAAATCTTTTTTTAGTGGCGAGCTATAGACGGCGAGTCTACGATTTTCCGCCTTCACTATACACCAATGTATTTACGGGTCACTTTCACGACCTTTTAGACCTGGAGTGAGGTCATATATTTTGTCGTTCCTGGGGTTTTTAACCCTAGGACAGGAAAATGCTTCTCTGATGATCGTTGCTTTTCCATTAATATCCTAGTGATATTTAATGTTTTGCACCGTGAAACTGTACAGTTAGGGCCATTAGAATAGGTAAATATTTATATTATATTTTTTAATTTTGATTAATTTTGATTGTATATTAATTTTGATTTATTTTGAAAAATTGATTGAATTTTTACTTGTTCTGCTTATCTTGATACTATGTTCTGGTATATCAAATTATTACCATAGAACCACCTTAAATCATAGACACACTATATATTTCCGGGGGTACATTGTACCCTCAGATATATATTAACCTTTTTCAATAATCTATATATATATATATATATATATATATATATATATATATATATATATATATATATATACATTTAAAGTATATGATAAACACGAAATGTGTTTACATTGCAACAGACAAAGTTAGCTATTAATGAAATAAACTAATAAAAGTGAATACAATTTGTCTGTCTCGATACAAGTCAATAAAGACAAGATTATATTGGCAACAGCCATGATTCCTGGACATATTTAAATTTTTAAATTCAAACCTGTTCTGTAGACGAATTTGAACCTCGAAACCCAAATAAGTTTCGCAACGGTGGAATGTGAATTGAAAAATAAAGAGAATCGAAATGGAATAGAAATAAAAGAGTGAAATGTCCAAATCTTCTGTGCTTATCAACAGGAATCCAGTAAGATTAGTCTATCTCACATCAAAAATTTTGCAGGTCTGACTACACGTGGGTAGGCAGGCCAAAACTAGCTATCCCACATTCACGGTGCTAGAAATAACAGCCGCTTATGCAGGCTTAAGGATCAGCTCTTACAATAAAGGAGCTATACATTATATTATATTTTGAGAATAAACTCTCAGTCGTTTACAATAATTAAGCTCCAGGAAGGGGCTCTTCCGAGCAGTTAATACATTTAAAGTATATGATAAACACGAAATGTGTTTACATTGCAACAGACAAAGTTAGCTATTAATGAAATAAACTAATAAAAGTGAATACAATTTGTCTGTCTCGATACAATATATATATAGTAATTGTTTCTCAGGTGTCCGTCTTGATCAACTAACAATTATGTAGGCTCGCTTTTGTCCTCGACGTAGCATACTTTCGAGGTTGTGATGTAATCACACAGTTTTGTGTACGACGGGTTTTTTTTATAATAATTGTTTCTACTTTTGTGACAAGGCCATCAATTCTCTCAGTGCATTACTGGTACTTAATGTTATCGACCCCATAAGGATGAAAGGCAAAGTTAATCTCGGCGGGATTTGAACTCAGATCATAAAGAGAAGTAACACCTTCAAAGCATGGCGTCCGACCCTCTACCGATACTGCTATTCCACCGGATATTTATATAATTATGAAGGATAAGTCATGCTGGAATGCTGGAATATTTTATCAAATCATTAATTATGTCATTGCTGTTATACGTATTTCGATAGTATCAATCATGTAATAAATATGACCTCATCAGACAACAGTTATGTAATTTTTTTGTACTGCGATATGCCTCGTGTGTGTATTTTGATGTTGCTCTTTCTACGCCAGTCTAACATATGGATCTTAGTAAAGAATAAGCATGAGAAACAGGAGAAGAAAATTCTTATTTGAGCGTATTTTAAATCAAGAACCTAGCGTGTTACCAAATGCAATTTTAGAGGGGCAACAACATACAAACGGATAATATTGTAATTATAATCAGAATGTTAGCAGTAAAACATACACATAAGACTGAATAAATAAAAAAGAAAATATAAATATACAATTAAAGTAATAAAAAGTAAAATATGAATATATGTCAACAGGAGTTTAAAGTATATAGTAAGAGAATAAATAAGAATGTGCGTTATACTATCGCTAGTATTATGTCTTGAGTAACCTAGAGTGTAAAAGTTAAGTCTAGTATGATTCAGTAGTTAAGTGTATGGTACACAGTTATTTGTATCTAAGTTTTCTAAATGGGTAGAGCAAGTATTAATGTTAGGTGCAGTGTGTTACATAACAGGGCTTCATGTTAAATTGTAAGTAATCACTGGTATCCCACATTTATACTAATTTAGGATGGGGGATTTTCTTAAATAATTATCATTATTTCACGTTTCCATATCCCCTGAGAAAATTACCCGCTGTCAGTTATGTGCAAGTACCGAAGAAGTCTGCCTTTTAGAAATTACCCATGGTTCACTCTCACTAACCATAGCACTAGAACAATTGAGAGACTGAAGAGGTGACATATATAAATATAGAAACTAGGAACTTAGGATATAAATAGACCCCAACAGAAAAATAATTAATGATTGGACAGCACTTTAAACATAATGACAGATCTATACTACCAATATCCTAAATCCTAACCTATGTTAATGCTAGGTCGAACCATTATAGAAAGGTGGACGTGTATTCAATTGGCATCTGGTAATGTCAACAATAAGCAGGTTCTGTATTACGTGACATTAAAACTTTACGACTTGGAGTGTCCACACACAGAAGTATACGTGTAGCAAAATCTCTTCACACTTTATCACGATGTTAATATTTCTTCTTGTCTTGAATTGTTTCCAACCCTTTGTCTGGAGAAAGCATCCCACTTGGTCATTTACTGTTTATCGAATATAACACTTTCTTCACCCCATTCTCCCCTCGTTTCTCAGCAGACGGACATCACACGAAGTTGTTCTAGAAGAGGGACGTAGCACTTAGCCAAGCACACCAGCCATCTTGACAAGGTTGGCACCTCGATAAAGGTTAGTTCAATGATCATGTGAGACTACTATTGTATTCAAGCAAACTAGCCACACAACCATAACCCACAATTCACTTGGTTCCTTCTTATTTTCCTCTAATGTTAACAATGGCTTCGACGTTAATTATTTCTTAAATATTATCATAGCAATGTTTGTTATTGTTCATGGATATTTTTAATGGCAGCTTTACTTTCAACCTTCGACTTCCAACTACTGACTATTACAACCAGTACAACCAGATATCTCGACTCACTGAGACACACAAACTTGATTTATTCGCTATAACTCACAAACATTCCCACAGCACTTATATGGGAGAGAACAATTCACGCCAACACAACATTACTACTACATCGGCCACATCTAAGTGAACAATGTACAATAATACCAAATTCAAAGCATTATCTCGCGCTACAACTAAAATATATGAACATCATTACATATGAACAACGACTGTTCTATAACCACTCAGCCACGAAACGGAATGAGTTTCAAATTATATCTCCCAACCAACAATCTGACAAACAATAATACATAGGATAAAAAAGTAACTACAATCCAATAAGCTGAACTTTCTCTCCTCACTCTCTCCATATGTCAATATATATACGTTTATCTATCCATATATATATATATAAATATATATATATATATATATATACATGTGTGTGTGTGAAGGTGCATGGCTTACTTATATATGCATACACACACGTCCGCCCGCAAACACAGTGGTCATTTTAAACACACACACTGTGTGTGTGTGTTTAAAATGACCAATACCTTACACATATTGACACTATTGAGAATGCCGATTTTTCTGGCGCCTGTGACTTAGAAACACAATATAAGCATGACAGGTCACGTTATTCGCAACCAACCATTATTGTTCACCCTGTATGACCTCAACTTTGCTAATAAGGTTTCTATTATTGGATTCTGATTATATAACTTCAAATCCATAAATGATATATAATTGATTACATGACACTTACAGTGTTGTATGTTACAGAAAGTTGTCAAACCGACTTTCACAATTATTTCACGTTGCAAGATATATATATATCTATCCATCTATATATATATATATATATATATATCTGTATCTATCCATCTCTCTCTCTCTCTCTCTCTCTCTCTCTCTCTCTATATATATATATATATATATATATATATATATATATATATATATATATATATATATATATATATATATATATATATTTAGAAACACACAGATACATGCGGACACACACATATATACATGAATGCATCCGCACCCAACTGTGAGTTAAGGGTGCCAACTTCACCGATGTTGCTCAATGAATGACTGGGACAGACCAATTCAGTTTTAACTAGACTGAACCAGTATCAGAGTTAAAAATACATTATGAAGAGAGAAGAAACATTTAGATATAATTAGTAATAAAATGTATCATACCTATCCATCTATCTATCTATCTATCTATCTATATATATATATATATATATATATATATATATATAGATAGATAGATAGATAGATAGATGGATAGATACAGAGATAGAGAGATACATAGATTTCTTTATGAGCCACAAAGGCACAAAAGAAGGGAACAAATACAAATGGGGTGTTTACATACAGGTATATGAAAATAAAACTATTAATAAAATAACAAATAACAATTGAAATCCCCAATAGGAGGGAGGCGTTACACAGGGGCTGTACACACCCCGAAAAAATGTGCAACCCTCATCTCCAGGAGCACCAAGAGTGAGTACGTCCTTCCTCTCTTCCTCTTTTTCCTCAACCTACAGGCTTATATAGAGAGAAGGCACAACCACTCGGGCCATCTTTGCCACATTGACCCACGTTTTATAAAATTTGCTGGGGTACAACACCTCACTCTCCATCCTGGTTCTTCTTCCAAAATAATATTTGAAAGAACGAATCAGTTGTTCGCCGGAGAGAAAGGTGTCTGACATCAGCCCTTTTAACCTCGTCCACCATATAACCTCTTTCACCATAGCCATAACACATAGGAAAACTGCCTCTCCTTCGTTTTTGAAGGAGGGTGGCGGTTTGATCATGATAATGGACTCGGTGGTCAAATGGATTGGTCCCACCCGCGACAATAGTCGTTCTACGTAGCCCCACAGGTCGGTAAAGCCCAGGCAGTGTAAAAATGCGTTCGCGATGGTTTCCTCGTCGCGCACGCATCTCGGACAGATCTTTTTAGAAGGGTCCTTGCCCGGGTGCCCGTGTCTGTAGAGCTTGTCTCGAACTGGTAGAGCTCCTCGGTAGCACTGCCAGGCCAGGGACTTTTAGAAGTTGCCCATCGGTCCCGGGCGGAAGTTCTACCGAACAGACTGGCCAGTTCGTCTTCCTCTACGCCTAGATTTTATCCGAGCGCGTCGTCGCACTTGGTGCGGACCAACACTCTATAGAATGACAAAGCGGAGTGTCCACTGATCGCCGGGTCCGCCTGCCAGATGGCTGTGAGCGCCTGAGCACATTCGATGTGCCAGTCTTTGCTTGACCCAGGACTGCAGCTCGGTCAGCGAGACGAGTCGTGGGAATGCTCGCCTCACGAACGGGGCCCACACCGGTTGTCCGGTGAGGAATACGTGAGGTGCTACAGCATGAGCGCGTGTTTGCGCATCGTCAGCCATGGCATCCCCAGCCCTCCGTTTGAAGGGTGTTAGCAGCAGATGGATCTTCTTACCAAAGGAGCCCGTTTTTCCAAAGTAATTGCAAGAGCGCGCGCTCCATTTTGGTGAGCGTTTTGGCTGGACAAGGCACGACGGTCAAGCGGTAGTAGATGACCGACGCTATAAAAGTGTTCGCCACCTCCGCTCGACCTTTCAAGGATAATTTGCACTCGGCCCACTTCTGGGTGAGCGCAAATACCTTGACCGTCACCTCGTTCCAGTTCTTCTCCACCTGGAGGTCCGGGCCAAACCAGATCCCGAGCAGCTTTACCGGTCTTTCCGTCCAGCGTCCGACGACGCCATTGGAAGGCATCGGTTTGCCTCTCCACCTTCCGAGTTGCAAACCGATGGATTTGTCCCGGTTCAGCTTCGCTCCTGTGAACATTTAGTATTCCTCCAGTAGGGTGCCGATCCCCCCGATTTGCGAGGTGCTCGATACCATTACTGTCACGTCGTCGGCGTAGGCCGACGTCGCTTTCCGCAGTCCCGGTTCCAAAGGGATGTCCTGCAATAGCTCCAACTTCCGCAGTAGTGGCTCGAGAGTCAGTACGTACAGAAGGTAGGAGAGAGGGCATCCCTGTCGGATGGATCCCATGATATGGAACGGCTCCGACAGGTAGCCGTTCACCTTGACCCTTGAGCAGATGTTGCTGCTGTGCATTGCAGCAATCCAGCCCCTGAACACGAGTCCGAAGCCTGCCACCTCGAGCACCGCATCCAGGTAACGATGGTCAACCCTATCGAAAGCCTTAGACTGACCTAAGTTGATCAGGGCCCCACCGAAGCCGAGTTTATACCCTAACCTCTCTATGATGTATCGCATGAGGTGGAGGTTGTCATGTATGGACCTGGTCGGGATTGCGCATGTCTGCGCTTCTCCCACCAGGTTTTCGACGACAAGCGCCAGCCTCTTTGCCAACAACTTATAAATAGATAGATAAATAGATAGATAGATATATAGATAGATAGGTATATATATATATATATATATATACCAATAAATAAATATATATATATATATATATATATATATATATGAGGAAGTTATAGTTCACTTGAAACATTGTGTAATGAGGCATAAACGTTTGTATTTGTAAAGCCAAGACAATGCAGGTCTGGACATAGAATAAAGAATGCAAATGCAAAAGATATTGTTGACAATTAGTCTTTTATAAATCCTTAATTTTCGAGATAATATCTCTTCTTCGGAGGGAAGTAAAGCGGTTAAACTAGTGTTCTAAATATCTTGCCAAGTTGACTTGGCAAGATATTTAGAACACTGGTTTAACCGCTTTACTATATATATATATATATATATATATATATATATATATATATATATATATATATATATATATATATATATATATATATATATATATATATATATATACATATATATATATATATATATATATATATATATATATATATATATATATATATATATATATATATATATATATATAATGAAAAATTGAACAGGGACAGAACAGAGAGGCAGTACAATAAATGTTTATTAAATTCACGCTCAGGAGAGTGGGGGATAGGTGGGGGACGACGTTTCGGGCATAAGCCCTTCTTCAGGTCAGAAGTGTGTGGGAACAGAGTTCAAAAGGTGTGTAGGGGAGTGGTGGAGAGACATATAGCGAAAGGAAACGGTGCGAATGAAAAATTAACAAATAAAGACAAAAAATATAATAAATAAAAATAAAGCATGATCAAAATACAAGGAATGAGAAAATTTAAAAATAAAGGCATGATCAAAATAAAATGAAATTAAAAGGGGGGTAAACAGGTGGTGGAAGGGTGTGGGGTGAGTAGGGGTGATGGCGGGTGGAGTGGAGAGAGGGAGACGGGGTGTCCGAGCGGGGAGGGCTGAAGGTGGTGTGTGTGGTTAGGTGTGCGTGTGTGTGTGTGTGTGTATGTGAAAGTGAGGGTTGGGGGAAGAACGGGGTTGCATGTTCAGGAAGGTGTGTGTGGGGGTGTTTTTGTGGGTCGGAGTGTCTGTGCGTGTGTGGATAGGGGGTGGGGGGAGAGGAATCAGGAGTCTGAGGGTGTAAATATGTGGTGGGAAGCACGTGTGTGTGGTTTAAGCGTGTTGTGGGTGTGGGTGGCGTGTGGAGAAAAATTTCTTTTTGGGGTGTGTGTGTGGGTGAGTTATATAGGTGATGGCGTAAGAGGATGGTTGAAAAGTTGGTAAGTTCCACGGATGTTTGGAGATTTGGTTAGAAGTCAATTTCGCGTGTGGGTAATCCAAGAAGCGGTGGTCGGAAGAGGAGAGATGTGGGGTGCGCGCGCAACAGGAAGTGGTCAGCAGTGGGAGTGCTGTGGTCAGTTGGTGCTGAGAGGTGGTCGGAAGGGCATAGCAGCAGTCGGTGGAATGGTAGGGAGGCGAGGATGGGTAGGTGTGAGAGTTGGAGTGAGGAGGGTGTGTGTGTGTGTGTGTGTGTATTAGTAGGGTGTTAGTGGGATGAGTGAGTGTGGAGCGGGGAGAGAAGGGTGTGTGTGGTTCTATGGAGGGAGTGTGGTGTACTGGTGTGTGTGTAGTTTGGTGAAGAGGTGTTAGTGGGTGTTAGTATACGGGAGGTGGGGAGGGGTGGAATGCTGGTGTGAGTGGGGGTTGTGGTGGTAGGGTGTGTAGAGTTGGTGGTGTACGAGGGTGTGTGGGTACGTGTGCGTGGGGTTGGGGGGTGTTAGTGATGTTAGTTGCGTGTGGGGTGGGTGGTGTAAGTGGGTGCGTGTGTGCGTGTGATAAGGAGGGGGGAGGAGGAGAAGAGGGGAGGGAAGGGAGGTTAGTATGTTAGTTGGGGAAGGGTGGTCAGATGAGGGGTGGAGTGGAGGTGTTAGTATTGTTAGTGTGGGGTGGGCGGTGAAAAGGAGGGGTGTGTTAGTGGTGTTAGTGGGGGATAAGTGTGGGGGGAGGGGGCGGTCGAACGCTAAAGGAATAAGGGTGGGGAGTTCAGGCCGGGGGGAATGTGGGTCTGTAAGATGAAGATAGTGCGTTGTTCGACCGTAAGGCGATGGGCGGGTGTTCCGTGACACTGGAGTAGGCCACAGACTGTGAGATGGCGTGCGGAGTGTCCAGGGCCACCAAAGTGGCGGGCGATGGGGGAACTGCCTCCGAGACGAATATCCCGGAGGTGCTCCGTGACTCGGTCCGCCAGGCGACGTCCCGTCTGTCCGACTAAGTTGGAGGAGGTGCAGCGGAAGGCATGCCGGACCGAGAGAGAGTGGCCGTTGGGACCCTGGAAGGTGGTGGTGTTGGTGATGTGGGGACAGGTGTTGCAGCGGGGCCTAGAACAGGGGAAGGAACCGGGGGGGGGACAGAGCGTGGGTTGGGGGGTAGGGAGCTGTGGACGAGGAGGGTGCGGAGATTGCGTGCGCGTTTGAAGGAGGGGAGTGGTGGGGTTGGGAAGATGTGGGAGGTGGAGGGGTCGGACTGGTGCGGTGGAGGGGTATGGTGGAGGGGTGGTAGGTGATGGGGAAGGGGAGACGGTGGGTGGGTGTGCGGTGGCGTGGGGTGAGGGTGGTGGAGCGGGGGATAGCACGGGCGCGGGTGAGAGCGGTGTAGACGAGAGAGGGGGGTAACCTCTGCGGATGAAATGGCTGACTAGGGAAAGGGCCTGGGACTCGAAGTCAGCATCACGGCTACAGACGCGGCGGATCCTGAGAAGTTGTGAGTAGGGAATGGAGATTTTAGTGTGGGTGGGGTGGGAATAGGTGAAGTCGAGGTAAGAGTGGGAGTCGGTGGGTTTGAAGAAGGCGGAGGTGACGAGGGAGTGGTGGGAGGGGTCGAAGGCGACGGAGATGTCTAAGAAGTGGACGTGGGTGGTGGAGATAGAGGTGGTGAAGTGGAGGGAGGGGTGGAAGGAGCAGAAGAAGCAGAGAAAGGAGTCGAGCTGTTCTCGGGTGAGGGTCGTGGCTCCGATACAGTCGTCAATGTAACGACCGTACAGTTCGGGCGTGGGGCCGGTGTACTGGGCAAAGATTTGGGCCTCAACATGGCCAACAAAAAGGTTGGCATAGTTCGGGCCCATTCTTGTGCCCATGGCTACCCCCGTGACCTGTTGGTAAAACTCACCCGAGAAGGAGAAACAATTTAGGGTGAGGACCAGCTCGGCGAGGCGAAGGAGGGTGGGGGTGGAGGGAATGGGGGAGGGGCGAAGGTCAAGGTAGTGTTTGAGGGCGCGAAGGCCGTCGGCGTGGGGGATGACTGTATAGAGGGACTTGATGTCTAGGGTGAAGAGGAATGGCTGAGGGCCGGGTAGGTAGGTGAAGGAGTCGAAAAGGCGCAGGGCCTGGTTGGTGTCGGAGATGTGGGAGGGGAGGGTGGTGACAAGGGGGGCGAGGAGGGAGTCGAGAAAGGCGGAGATGAGTTCGGTGGGGTAGTTGCAAGCGTAGACGATGGGGCGGCCGGGGTTGTCGGGTTTGTGGAGTTTGGGGAGCAAGTAGATGGTGGGGGTGCGGGGGGTGCGGACGATGAGGTGGGAAGCGGTGGGGCGGGGAGGAGGGAGGAGGCGATAAGGTCTTTGATGGTGGAGGAGACTTGTTGTTGGTAGAGGGGGGTGGGATCGGAGGGTAGAGGGCGGTAAAAGAGGGGGTTACAGAGCTGCCTGAGGGCCTTCGGCATATATATATATATATATATATATATATATATATATATATATACACACACACATACACACATACTTATATATATACATATGTACGAGTGGGTTATATCGAATATTGATAATAACGTTCGATTCATTTCTAAACAAACGAGCCCTATTACGAGGAGCTGTGCCGTTTGTTCAACACTGGATTTAAGGAACAATCACCGTGTTTCTGGGTCATTACCGTTCATCATTGGCAGAGAAGTATACATTCCAGATAACATTTACGTACATGAACGTGCGGTTTGGGGTTTCAGAGAGTTAGCGGTTTTTTGTTGCGTCAATGCTAGTTTCATGTCTGCAGTTAACCTGGTTAAATTATCTGATGCCTCCGACCGCAAAAATGGTGAATGCTACGCAGGCACGCAGGCACGCACACACCCCAATAAATGAAGATGGTAATTCCATTCAATTTCTCTTTGACAATTCTTCAACTCAGCCAAATCTTCACTCATCACTACTATACCAGAGTTTTTCTTACTCCTCCCCACATAAGTAATAAAATATACACACACATAAACAGACGCACGCGTGCGCAGTCACACACCCACAAACACAACGACACTCGGAAAATACATACAAAAATATATTAAAATAATAAATAAAATATAATTTATTTTCAAACATTTTTTAACAACCTACAAATAATCTTTATATATGTATGGGCTTATATACTTACATGCTTAAACCCCTATATAGACAGTGCATCATTGTACCGACACGTAAATCACCTAAATCACGCTTCCGACAAGATGGCAAGTTCACTGCAAGTAGTTTTATCAACAGTCTGGAATTAGATCTCGAAACGGCAAGAGCTCAGCCGTCGGGCCTCGACATTTTGCAATACATATATATATATATATATATATATATATATATATATATATATATATATATATATATATAAAAACAAATAACGAAACGAAATTAAATTTCGTTTCGTTTGTAACTCACTTTTGTATGACTGACGCTTAAACAATTAAGTTAAAAATGTACATCTACATATGCATACTGAAATACTAGTGTGTATATGAATACACACACGTATACATATGTAGGTGTACCAAGTCTTTCACTGGTCGCTTTACAGTGAGCGGCCCAGCTATTCTGTATATAAACACACAGACAAACCGGTTTTTAGAGTCATACTGGTTTTTCGGGGGAACACCTTCCCCCTATTCTCCAGAAAGCCAGACAAGGAACATTGAACTAGTTTCGTTGTTGTTACAACTCATCAGCAATATTTACCTATCTACCGGCCTTTCTGGAGAATTGTAAAAGCACATATCGTTATATGCTTTTTCTATGAAAATTAGTAGTGGGCAGACTAATTTGCATAGAGTGTGAGTACGCACCGGTTCAGCGGAGACGATAAAAACAAATAACGAAACGAAATTAAATTTCGTTTCGTTTGTAACTCACTTTTGTATGACTGACGCTTAAACAATTAAGTTAAAAATGTACATCTACATATGCATACTGAAATACTAGTGTGTATATGAATACACACACGTATACATATGTAGGTGTACCAAGTCTTTCACTGGTCGCTTTACAGTGAGCGGCCCAGCTATTCTGTATGTAAACACACAGACAAACCGGTTTTTAGAGTCATACTGGTTTTTCGGGGGAACACCTTCCCCCTATTCTCCAGAAAGCCAGACAAGGAACATTGAACTAGTTTCGTTGTTGTTACAACTCATCAGCAATATTTACCTATCTACCGGCCTTTCTGGAGAATTGTAAAAGCACATATCGTTATATGCTTTTTCTATGAAAATTAGTAGTGGGAAAACTAATTTGCATAGAGTGTGAGTACGCACCGGTTCAGCGGAGACGATAAAAACAAATAACGAAACGAAATTAAATTTCGTTTCGTTTGTAACTCACTTTTGTATGACTGACGCTTAAACAATTAAGTTAAAAATGTACATTTTTAACTTAATTGTTTAAGCGTCAGTCATACAAAAGTGAGTTACAAACGAAACGAAATTTAATTTCGTTTCGTTATTTGTTTTTATCGTCTCCGCTGAACCGGTGCGTACTCACACTCTATGCAAATTAGTCTGCCCACTACTAATTTTCATAGAAAAAGCATATAACGATATGTGCTTTTACAATTCTCCAGAAAGGCCGGTAGATAGGTAAATATTGGTGATGAGTTGTAACAACAACGAAACTAGTTCAATGTTCCTTGTCTGGCTTTCTGGAGAATAGGGGGAAGGTGTTCCCCCGAAAAACCAGTATGACTCTAAAAACCGGTTTGTCTGTGTGTTTACATACAGAATAGCTGGGCCGCTCACTGTAAAGCGACCAGTGAAAGACTTGGTACACCTACATATGTATACGTGTGTGTATTCATATACACACTAGTATTTCAGTATGCATATGTAGATGTACATTTTTAACTTAATTGTATATATATATATATATATATATATATATATATATATATATATATATATACACCACGGTTGAGAAAGTCAGATAAAACTGCCCAGAAGACGAATCAATGATACGTTAATGATATTGTTTACACTTTTAGGTACAGATATAACATCTTCTAAAAAGATGGAATTGGTAGCCAACGGCTCTTAAGCGTAGCGATTATTTCACTCATCCGCCATCTTATGGGATGCTTTACAAGATTTTTCCAACTGTTTGATAAAATTGTTATCGAATATTATTATTGTCAAGGGCGGTAGATTGGCAGTATCAGTAAAGCGTTGGACGCCATGCTTTGTAGCATACAGTTACGCCCCTTTATGATCTGAGCTCAAAACCCGCCCAGGTTAACTTTGCCTTTCATCCTTACGGGGTCGATAAAGTAAAGTACCAGTAATATACTGGGGTAAATGCATGCCTTCTGCCAAAGGTAGAAACAATTATTATTGTCATTTGCGTTTGGACATACATATTTCAAGTTTCATATATGAAGACGCATGGCCTAGCGATAGAAATTGGATTTGCAATCGTGAGGCTTCGAGTTCAATTCCAGGATAGGGTGATGTGTTATGCCTTTGAACAAGACACGTTATTTCAAGTTTCTCTTTCTACAAAAGGTTGCGACCGGTAGATAGAATCAGCAATGGAAAGATTAATGGAAACGTTGTTTCCCCTGTTCCAATTTGTTCCACCCAACTCAGTAAGCGAGAGCGGTCTGGGAAGTTGTCGATCAATATGTTTATTTAATTATATACTAGCTGACGTACCCAGTTTCGCTCGGGTAAACAGATGATAAGAGAAGAAAGGTAATAGAGAAAATGACTGTATTGGATGTTTGTCTGGTTACAGTATGAGGCGAGTCCGTGGTGTCTGTGTGATACAAAAAACAGTAAAAAAAATCTTCCAGATATACCAGATTCTTCGTTGTACCGTTTGTGCATAGTATATGAACAATTCTAGGTGCTCCCACCTAGAATAGTGACCTCTAGGAGATGATTCATCTTCTGCCTGACTGTAAAACGTGTATCATTGCATAGACGTGGTTGTTCCACGTTTCTCAAAAGGATGATGGAAGTTCCAATCTTTTATATTATATTTAGATATAGATATAGATAATTAATATAAAAGATGATGCTCAGCCAGTTCGTCTTCAACCATCGCAACACGCCGCCGCTGCTTGGCTCCAGTGTTTTGTTGGCGTTGTTCAGCCAGTTCCTCTTCATTCATGGCGGCACGTCTTCGCCTCTGAAGTTCGGCGTTCCGCTGGCGCTGTTCGGCCCGTTTTTCTTCATTTTCTGCACGCCGTCGTCTCTGTAGTTCACTGTTTGATAAAGTCGAATTGCTTTTATTATCAGTATTCATTTCGAGCAATTGTCAAAAAATGACACAATAATAAATATAAAAGACGTCTGTCAATGTGAAAAAAAGGTCCCTATTTACTCCCTTCACAACTCTGTGTATATTAGACTAAGAGACAGGCACACGGACAGATAAACTGTGTGGCAATTGTGGAACACCGCACGTACACACACATATACGCATGGAAACGCGCGCACGCACGTAAACTTACACACGCACCCGTGCACTTACACACACGCATACACTCACACATGTTGATAGTTTTTACTTTCTGTGGAACGGTGCACGCACGCACACGCACATAAACATACGCGCACGTACATACACAGGCACACACGTTAATAGATATTGCTTTCCTTCACCTCATATTTTCACACACATCACACACACACATGTCTCTACACTGACACATACACATAGTGTATCCAACACAGCGTTCACTTTGCCTCTGTTTCTTACTCTCCCCTCTCGCTCCCTCATTAGCATTATGTATATTAATTTAAGTTTGGCGTCGTTGAGGTGGGCGAAGTCTTTTGAAACCTATGAACCAATGATAATCGAGAATGATGGCACACGGAATACTGACATTGTTTAAATTAATATATAGATGTATGTGTGTATATGTATATGTAGCAACTGCCTGTGCTTCTTATTCTCTATGCTTAAACATCATATATTTAAAATTTATCACCTCATCATTCTGAAAGTTCGAAGTTCGAGCTTCACACATAGCCCCCCCCCCCCCCATATATATATATATATATATATATATATATATATATATATATATATATATATATATATATATATATATATATATATATATATATATATATATATATATATATATATATAATTATAACTGAATATAAAAGAAAAACGAACACAGACATATACATATATGTGTTCAAATCGTAAGGGACCAGATTCGATGTGCATTTGGCAGTATCGGTAGAGGGTCGGACGCCATGCTTTCCAACATAGTTACGTCCCATTACGATCTGAGTTCAAATCCCGCCGAGGTTGACTTTGCCTTTCATCCTTACGGGGTCGATAAAATAAAGTACCAGTAATGCACTCTGGGTAATTGCTGGGCTTGTGCCTAAAGTAGAAACAATTATTATATATACACACACTATTCAGTTTTTTTAATATACTTATAAGTGACCAGGATACTAATAATTCTTCACCCGCTGATTAGCAAGAATTGGTATTCCTCTTCACAATTAATTTTGCGAAACAGCATTATCGAAGCTGTCCGGGTTATTGGTAGTTACCACAATTCCGGTTTGTATTTACTTCCTTGTATTATTCTTAAATTGAGTCTGGCAAACCCTATTGTCTATAGTTAGTATTCTTTTCACCTTAGCGAATCTGGTCCCTTACGATTTGAACACATATATGTATATGTCTGTGTTCGTTTTTCTTTTATATTCAATTATAATATACGGCTCGGAAAAATCTCTTTCCTTGAGCTACTTTATTGTAAGAGACTATTTTGAGTTTCTAACTCAATATATACCTTTGATATATATATATATATATATATATATATATATATATATATATATATATATATATATATATAAGATTCGAAGTCAATGTTGCAGCATATGTACAAAATTTACTAGCCTATTACAATTGTTTCAATATCGATCAGCTCAGGGTACAATTAATGTGACTTTGAACACATAAGCTCGCATATCTGACGAGATGTCAAAAAAGGGTCGGGCCTCATTACCTTGATTGTACTCTGAGCCGATCGATATTGAAACAATTGTAATATATTCATAAAGTTTGTACATTTGCTGCAACACTGACTTAAAATCTTTTAAATCTATTTGCACCCTGCACACTAAAGCCATAAATCTGGAATACAATCCAAATGAAACAGACCTCGTAACAGCATTGAGTGCTTCAGAGGCGCACTGCCTGTAACTGTTCTTACACATCTAACCACAAACACACACACGCACACACACACACACATATATATATATATAAGATTATTCCGGGTTCAATGGGGGGTAACCACAGTAAGTAAGGTACTCAATACAAAGCAGAGTATAAATATTTAATATAGAATAGCTTCTACAGGAATAGAACTGTTTCATTGGCGAGAAATCATCAGGAAGCTGACTATTCAAGTAATATGGTGGTTTTTATATCTTTTCTGGGGTGGGGGGGGGGATTGTGATGGGCGGAGGTCATTGGTTGATGGATTTAAAGAAGAGGGAATTCTTTAAAAGATATATTTAGAGTAACAAAGGCAGAAAGAATTCTATAAACAAGTTCAAACTAGAGGAGCCACTCCTTATTTTTGAGGTTCACTTAAGCTAACTATGCCAATGGTCAGGTGTCTACAAACACATTCACACAGACATACACATATATATATATATATAAACCCCTTACTCCTACACTCTCGCAAAAACACAAACTCTTATACCCATATATATATTTATATATATATATATATATATATATATATATATATATATATATATGAGAAAGTATGACCCCGACGGCAGAGCTCAAGCCGTTTCGACGGCTATTTCTGGACTAGTCCATACTTTCTCCTATTACCCACTCTACTACGCTAAGTATTGAGTACTCTGGTGAGTTATGGTCCATCTGGTTCCTTACCACAAATCCTTCGTTATTTATATATATATATATGTGTGTGTGTGTGTGCGTGTGTGTGTGTGTGTGTGTGTGTGTGTGTGTGTGTGTGTGTGTGTGTGTGTTGTTTAGACACTACCTTGCTCACAAGTGTCTCTCTTAAGCTTCATATCATGTCTCCCTATTTTGTCTGATGAGAACGCAAATATCGTCCCTGGATGATATTTGTTTTTGAAATGCACATAATAAAATACATGGAACTTTTCTAACCATCTTTTAATTTCTTCTTATATATATATATATATATATATGCGAACTTGAAAATACCACAAGAGAGACCCTTTGGATAGCGTAGACAGACGCCGGACCATACCCGCAAATATATACCCTGATCTGTCTTGAATATGCATGGCTGACGGAATATGGATAACACGACCACCATCTAAGCTGGAACCGACCCCTACAACAAACAAAGAGGGGACAGCCCTTCGCATTTGACCAGTCGCGTGCGTGCTTGGAGTTCGTGAGAGGAGGAGATATTAGCGAGAGACGCAATATACCACCCCAGTCAAATCCACACTGGTTTTTTTACCAATATAGCATGTAAACCAATACATCCTATGCAGCGAGACCTTGGATTTAGAACCGGCAGGCTGATCTATCGCAAACGCGTGCAACCCCCGAAACTAAAAGATCGAACGGACCACACCCAGCAACCACTAGCTATTTGATCCACAGGTACATTTCCCAGAGAGTCCACACAGCTGATAGTGAATCCCAGTTGATTCGTGAACTCTGAACTTTTAAAAAAAGACCAACTGTGCCTGGAGCTATGCAGATGACTACATACGCACAATGGATATCGCACCCACAAGGTCACCTGTATTGTTCATCTTGCTGTATGTGTGTAAAGTATCCGTGCGTGGGATATCCCTGAGTACATTTTCTTGACTATCAATTGTTTATTGATTGTTTGTTAATTAGGCAGGAATATACCATTATGTCTTTGTTAATCCTAAGTGTTGCTGTATGTGTGTAAAGTATCCGAGCGCGGGATATCCCTGAGCTAATTTTGCTTGACTGTTAATTGTTTATTGATTATTTGTTAATTAGGCAGGAATATATTATTATGTCTTTGTTAATCCTGTATTAAGAATTTTATAATAATTTTTTGATAGTACATTATTAGATTACTGAAGCTACCTTATACCTTCTTAAAAATACATCTTATAATTATTGTCTTTTTGCTTATGTATTTTCTTACTTATCATTTTCTTTAATCTTGCCCAACTTGATAAGCTCTTTGAATTGCTCCCTAATTAAATTACTTAAATTACTTAAATTATTTTATCTATTATACCTAAGTTGTATCTGTTGAAGCAGCCCTTTGAATAATTCCCCGGATATCGCAAATCCCGTAATTTTTAACTTTTAATTTATAATTTTCCTCAATTCGTTTGTATATATCCTTAAAGGCTCTCTAAAATTTTAATTCTTCGAAGGGTCTCTCGGGAGAGGCTCTTATTAAAAATATTAAAGGGGCCTTTTCTGAGGGATTTTTTGAAGGCTTTTTGAATTAACCTTTAATTGATTAGTTTCTTTCAACTTAGTAGGATTATCAAAACTTGGTAAATATTCTGAAAAAATTTTTTTAACGTGATCTCTGGGGAAAAAAATTTTTTTCTTTCGAAAAAATTTTTTTTCTCTCGAAGGAATTTTTTAGGAAACTTTATATTTTATTTTTTTATTTTTTTAGTCTCTTAATCTCTTCTGGTTTGTTAGGTTTATTGGGGCTTATAAGCTTTATGCACTTATTGAGGGATTTTTTAAGGTGCTTCTACGAGATCCCAAGTCTTTTACTTTTAATGCGTAAATTATAAATTATCTAATTTTTAACTTTCAATCCGTGACTCTTAGGCCCTTTTCAAATTCTCTTAACTCCCCATAACCCATCTCTTTTACAACTCCGACAACTAATATAAAAGAGCCCCCTTAGAATATAGACCCCAAATATACAAGCGGAGCTGCTGATGTATACCACAATTTCAAACTGCTAATCTTGAGTGAAACGTTGATGTAAATAATGAACTTGCAATCACATGTTATATGCCTTGAAAAGTCCCACCATATGGTCGGACGAATCGGCTGTCGGCGATAAACTTGTTATAATGTCATAATAGTTCCTTTGTTCTTTTTCATTAATATTTCTGCTCTGCTTATAGGCATAGAGCTTAAATAGCTACCGTCGCATATTTGGTAGGTCAGGCGTGATCATCGGAATTCACATACGACCTACCATACATCTTGCTTATATATATATATATGATGACGAAAGGCTTTCTCCATGGGTTCCATTCGGAAACCATGTTTATTCCCTTTCAGAAACTAATTAGTTGGAGTGAAATTTTAGTAAGTTAATATTTATAATTTTCTTATTTTACGTCTTTCATATAATTGTTCTGCATCCCCTTGCATTGAACCACAAAGTTACTGAGACAAAACCTATATATTTGCTAGCAGATGTATGCATCTGTATATATATGTTGGTAGATATACTAATTCTTTATATATATATATATATATATATATATATATATATATACATACTGCACACGCACACACACACACACACACACACACACACACACACACACATATATATATATATATATATATATATTTATATATATATATATATATCTAAGGCGGGTAAAATTCCCGAGATCCATGGACGAGTTCTCTCCAGCGGTCTCTGTCCCTCATTATCGCTGCCATACCCTGCATCTCCAACAGACCAGTGTCTGTCCTTAGGGCATCAACATATGTTAACCCTGGTCTTCCTCTTCTAGTGTGTCCATGTAGGGGCTCCCAAAGGAGCACTGAGTGCAATGTCAACTCTGGATGTCGGTGAGCATGTCCAGCCAACCTCAGTCTCCTCTGTGTCACTTTTGAGCTGACTTTTGGGATGCTCCCATACAGCTCTGAGTTTTTCATCCTCAGTGTATACTGATTAATGTTCAGAGCCATCCTCAGCATTCTCGTGTAGCACCCATCCACCATCTGAGTGAGTCTCTTGGTCAGTGTCCAAGTCTCAGACCCATACAGCAGCACAGACTCCACTACAGCAATGAAGAGGCGGATTTTCAGGTCTCTACGAAGGTCCGACTTCGACACCGATCTCAAGCTGTGACACGCCGCCCAGGCCTTGCTCTTCCTCTCAACCACATCATCTTCCGTATTCCCAATCTTTGCTCCCAAATACAGGAAGTCCTCAACCAATTCCAGCGGCTTCCCGCCTACATTAGTGATCCCCTCTGGCTTCTCAACATTCTCTACCAGATATTTTGTTTTAGTCTCATTCATTCTCAGCCCCACACCCATCGACACAGTCTCAACCTCCCGCATCAAATCCTCTGCCTCCTTCACTGTATTTGTCACCAAAACTATGTCGTCGGCAAATTCAGCATCCGATACCTTTTTCGCCCCAACTCTCCTGCTCTGAGCCGGTGCTACAGTAAAGCCAGAGTCCTGGTGTTTCTCCAGTGCAAGGCGCATACAATAGTCCACTACGATGATAAAAAGGTAGGGAGCCAATGTATCTCCCTGGAGCACTCCAGCCAGTATCTCAAAGAACTCTGTCATCCCATCAGGTGTAATGACTTGGGCTTTGGTGTTGGTGTAGAGCAGTGATATCAGGTCCACTATCCTCTTGGGGATTCCATAAGCCTGTAAGATCTTCATCAGGCAGTAACGGTCCACAGAATCAAAGGCCTTCCTAAAGTCAATGAAAACCATGACCGCAGGAAGGCACTTTGCTCTAGCTCCCTCTAATATCCTCCTCAGCATCAGGATGTGACTGGTGATTGATCTACCCTCTCTGAAGCCGTTCTGGTTGTCCCTGAGCTTCTTCTCCATCTCAGGCTGGATCCTGTTAAGAATCATCCTGTCGAGGGTCTTTGCCACAAGTGACGTCAGTGAGATCCCCCGGTAGTTGTTGGTGTTAGAGAGATCTCCCTTCTTTGGCACTGATCCTCCACTGATTCGGGGCAACTCCTTTCTCCAGTGCCCCGTTACAGAACCCCAGGATGATATCATCAAAATCACACCTCTTCATCACCTCTGATGCCACTCCATCTTCTCCATGAGCCTTGCCCTCCTTTATCTTCTTCTTGGCTCTCTGAAGCTCCTCTCTGGTGAAGGGTTCTGTCTCAACATCCAGTTCCTCAAACAGCCGCCTGATCTCCCCAGTTCTCTGGGCTGTGGAGGGTGGCTCTCCTAGTAGGGTCCTAAAATGGTCTAGCCATTTCCTCTTCCTATCCTCGGGCCCCGTTCCCTGGATCTGACTCGAACACCTTTTCTTCCTCCCTGTGATCTCGTTATATATATATATTTAAAAGAATAGAGGTGTAACACACAAGTTATGATATATTGGTAAACAGAATAGAAAATGCTGACAAAGTGTTCACAGTGAAAAATAGTTTAATTAGGAATAAGTGAGAATTAGTAATAGTATTGGTTAGTATTCAGTTTTGGTTTTTAGTTTTACCGGTTGCGCATTTCTAATGCTTTTCAAAAATAATTTTGAGATAGAGCGTCCGTGATGTTTGCTCTGATCTGATTAGTTTTGGGAATTCTACATGTTTTTATGTTAAAAATGTGGCTCCATCGGTATTAAAATAAGTTTTGCGCCAATTCGTGTTGCAAAAATTCTTGTGGTCAAAACAAATTTGATTGATCGGTAGAGGTCATGTGAATGTAAAAAATTGATTTTGCGCCAAATGTAGGTTTGTGTCGGCTGACTGAGAAATAAGTCTTTCACAACAAATATGTGTGTGTGTGTAGTAGTAGTAGTAAAGAGGTTCGTTGTTGTGATAATGGTCAGCAGGGATGTGTGTGCGGACCACAGCCTGTTGACAGTTCAAATGCCTATTAAGACAAGTGTGTGTGTGTAGCAGAGTAATTCGTGGTAGAGGGATGGTCAGTAGGAATGTGTCTGTAAGTGTGTGGGGGATATTTTAACATGTTAAAAGATATTTTTCAGCTCTTGTCTTATACGGAGAAGTGTGTGTGTGTGTGTGTGTGTGTGTGTGTGTGTGTGTGTGTGTGTGTGTGTCTTTGTATGTTAATGTACGCGTGTGTACGTGTATGTGTATATTTGTGTGTGTGTGTGTGAGAGAATGTGTGTGTGTGTGTGGGTGGACCAGTATTTTTTTCTGGTAAAATGGTGTACATTATTCGATATTTTCAGTAAAATCGATTCTCTCAATAGAACATCAAAAACCTTAATAATAAAAGGTGTGAAATGATATATATATATATATATATATATATATATATATATATATATAGGAACGAGTAGGACCTCGACAGCTGAGCTCAAGCCATTTCGACGGCTAATTCTGGACTAAATGAACATTTTTATCCTGGTATTTGAATAGCCGAGCTTCTCAAGGGGTAATTCCATATATGGTCAAAGTGATTGTCACAGAGATTGGTCAAAAGTTAGTAGTTGAGACATAATAATTCTATGAGGGCAATTAGTGGAGGGAAGGGTAGCTAAACCTTCCAGTAGGAGAAAGAGGGAGAGGGGGTGGAGGAGACCCATTCATGCGTTGATAGTGCCGGCTACAGCTGGGCGTGAGGTCAAAGAAGATACTAGGGAGGGGGAGGGGGAGGTAGTCGAAACAGTAAGTAGAACAATGAGGGGTAAATATATACGTACGAAGTACGAGTTTTTATGTAGCTTGCACTAGAACTTTTGTATCGTGGCGGCAACCTTAGAGATAGTATTAGTATTCTTTTTCGGGACTCTGAATTATTATTTCGTACTAGTTTACTTTTTTGCACTGGGTGGTTGCTGGCCTTGTGCCTGGGGTAGAAACTTTTATTATTTCGTGGTAGTTGCTTTAGTATTTTGGCGCCTCACTTGTTGACCCGTCACCGTAAGATATACTTACTTATACCTCTTAAAAGGGTCTCATTTTATTTCCGTCCCCCATAGTATATTTCTTTAGCCTAGCAATAGTGAGAGACTTAGGTCGTAGTAACCAGAAATTGTTTGTTTTTTTTACATTTAATCGCCTTTTAACACTCTCAGTATTTTTCTATATATTTACCCCTCATTGTTCTACTTACTGTTTCAACTTCCTCCCCCTCCCCCCTCCCTAGTATCTTCTTTGACCTCACGCCCAGCTGTTTCGAAAATATTCTTACTTGACACACATATATATATATTTCACCTAATGCGGGGCCTAGGGGATCAAAAATAAGAAAATTATAGTAATTAGCTTACTTACTTAAATTTCACTCCAACTAATTAGTTTTTGAAAGGGAATATACATGGAGAACATGGAGAAACCTTTTCGTCATCGGGGAGTCATTCTCAGCTAAGATACCTGGCGATGCGTGGACACAGGGAACTTATACAAAAATATTCAGTGGATAGAAAAGAGCAAGCGGGGACTAAATTCCAAGAAACTAAAGAAAATCACTGCCTTCTTGTTCGGTGGCAAATTCAAAAGAATCAATCACGTGACATCGAGGTTAATCAGTGAGGAGTGATTAACCTCGATGTCACGTGATTGATTCTTTTGACTTTGCCACCGAACAAGAAGGCAGTGATTTTAAGACTCTAACAATTCTGCCAATCCACCAGCCTAATAAGTACGAAAGTGATACTTGACAAAATATCCTGGCATCACTCAATGAATTGAAGACAGGTTATTGAATTTTGGTTCACATGAAATCTTTAAGTGAACAAAAACTTGACCAAATGACTATGGCAGTGAGCATTTTATTTTGGACATGGAACCATAATGAAATAGCAACTGAAATGTCAAGTGGTAGTTGTTCACTGGATATGGAATAGGAATGTCAGAGTAAATATCAACTGATCAAATAAAATTTGAAAAGAGGATAATTTTACTGCTGGCCATAAAATAGCTTTTTATAGAGAATAATAGTAATAATTCCATAGAAAATATATATCAAATGTAAGATATTTTAAACCGTTAATGTAGAACAAATTATTAAGAAAGAATACATTACAAACATGGGAAGTAAAATGTTTATAATAGAAGAAGAATTTTCGATTTTCCATGGCTGGGCGTTATTTGATACAAACATTTTTAAAAGTCTATTTCTGAAGAGAAACATATTATACGTATTTATCGTCTGGGTATGCACACACTGAATCATTATGTTGGATAAAAAAAAACGCTAAAATATATCAAGTCAGCATATATTGTGAATTGCTAAGAAAAGGCTCCACTTCGAGGAAACAATGATGGAATATGTCAAAAAAAAATTGAAAAAAATCAAATTAAGATAATAAAACTCGTGAACCAAATAAATTCGAATCCCATGATCAGAGCTGAGATCTGGCGTGTCATGTAGAATTTCAGGTTATGAGAATAAAGCAACTCGAATAAAATTCGTATTTGAAACCGTAATGGCATAGACCACTTGAAGGTTCTTTTACCCTATGTGAGAGGGGAGAGGGGAGCCCGCGTCAGCCCCTTTGTGTCCAATATTTGAAATACAGCAACAACAGTGAAATTTCTGTGAAAAGCCGATTAATTTAACTGTGATATGGAAGTCATTGGGGTTTTGTACGACGATTATGCACACCAGGCTCTTAATATTTGTCTGGGCACACATTTATCGTAACTCCAGGAAACTGCGAGCTGAAGAGAGGTGAAACTCCCAAGTTGTTCGGGGGCACAACATGGAAGGAATTAATTTGATCAAATTGCTTATTAAGAAGTCGTTTGCTCACGCTAGTATATTTGGTACTGATTTATCTACGACAATTTCAATTTTATGTGATACATAATAGAGATATTTTATGTGATACATAATAGAGATATTTTATGTGATACATTATAGAGATATTTTATGTGATACATAATAAAGATATTTTATGTGATACATAATAGAGATATTTAAGATTAACAAATATGTTCGTATGAAATAAATACTGTGGCAAAATATCCTTACGACATTTACAGATCCAAGTATTGCTATTTTCTAGAAGGTGTCTATGTTTATAAAAAGAAAGATAAAGGGCACATGAATCCTGGTGGAGTTGTATGGGGGCGGTCATTACACAAAGGCATGTCTTGAGCATTTTAAACCGGGAGGGATAATCCCTCTCGAGGGCAGAAAACAGTCGATTTCTTCCAGAGAGATAGAATAAGAGAAATCAAGAGGGGAGAAAGGGAATGAGTAGGAGAGAAAAAAGGAGAGAGAGAGAGAAAGAAAAAAAAGTGTATAGATAAAGGAAGAGTCGACCACAGTACTGATGTGGTACTTTAATTATCGATCTCGAATGGATGAAAGTTAAATTTGACCTCGGTCGGTTTTAAAGTCAGAGCACAGAGAACTGAAAAATAATTTACATGACATGGGGTCTTAAAATATTGAATTTTAGGGGCGCTTATCCATCTCCAGATGGTCGACTTTTTCGAGAGAAGAAAGATAACGACAGAAAGAGATGCAGAGTAAGAATCAGCCCCTGAACTGGTATTTTGTTGATCTCGAAAGGGTGAATGGCAAAGCTTGACATCAATAAAATCTGAACTCAGGGAGCAGATAGATAGAAGAGATACTTCAACACATTCTATCCGATGCTCTAACGACTCTGCCATTTCGCCGCCCTTCTTATATGCCTATAAGTTGTTATATGATGGTCTGTTCGTTTATGACGAATGCTAATGCTTCTGCTATCCTATTCACACAGGATTATTTGTGCATCTAGGCAAGAGGTTGTCTTTTATTTACATAAGAGACAACAGGTTTACGAAGCTATTTGCATTGTAATGGCGTGACTTTATGCATGTTCATTTCGGCTGATCTATTTTTTGTGTGTTTTACTTTAGATTCAGGTTTGAGCTGTTCGTGTCTAAACGAATTTCGTCAGATATTATCGATTTATTTCTTTTTTTCCCAACGTAATATTGTGCTTGTAGCAGGGCTTCTAATGAGCTGGAAATCAAATGGCTAACATTAACGACTGCCTTCGAATCTTCCTTAATATTTCCCTCTCTTCTAATACCACTTGAAGAGAAACAAGAACAAAGAGAGAGATGCTGCCCTCTTATGAATTTCATTAAAAAGTGGATGAGAGTGGCAAAATGGAATTGATCAAATGGATCAAGATTAATTAAGAGACAGTAGACTGGTGATAACAACTGGGAGATGTTATTATCTTTGGCATCAGACTAAACTGTGATGTGGATCTACATTAGCTAAGCTGCCGTGGAGTGATGATAAAAGCTTTGGTGTATCAGACTAGTCCGTGGTAGTGTGTGGAGTACTCTAAATCGTACTACTTAGTTTCTCCACTATTTGGTTGTGGAGTGCATCCGTTCCCTCTATCCTAATTTTTTATGTGCTGTATCTTCTGTTTATTATTAACTGCTTAATGGCGGTGGATTGGCAGTATCGGTAAAGGGTCGGACGCCATGCTTTGACGCATAGCGTTATGGTCCTTGTTATTCTGAGTTCAAATCCCGCCGAGGTTAACTTTGCCTTTCATCCTTACGGGAGCGATAAAATAAAGTACCAGTAATGCACTGGGTATTGCTGGCCCTGTGCCAAAAGTAGAAACAATTATTAACTGCTTAGTAATATATTCATTGTTATTATAGGCCTCCTCCTTTTTACTTAAAGTAAATCTCTCAACGGGTCTTGTTTGTTGGTTTGCCACGTATTTCGTTTTGGTAATGTTCCGCAAAGTTTTCGGCCCTTATAGCGAATATAAAAGCTACTACTACTACTACTATTACTATTACCACTACTACTACCACCACAACTACTACTATTACTACTACTACTACTACTGCTGCTGCTGCTGCTGCTGCTGTTGTCGCTCCTTCTACTACTCGGGATCAAGAGGAGGATGTTGATGATGATATGATGTTTTATCGTAACAAGACGTACTTCACAAAGCTCTTGTTTATGTGAATTTGTTTTTCAAAATTGAATGACATTTTCTGTTTAATTCATTCGATTTGATTCTAAGAAAAATAAGCAGTTTGTTGTTAAATTTTGACAGCTGCACGGAAAACACATGAGTACAACGAACAAAATTTTTGAAAAAGAAAGCTCTAATAGTATGAAACAAAGAAATATAAAAAAGATTGTTCTTTAGTTTTTAATACGAATGAGCGTGATTTTGACAACTCGCTAAGCAATAACACAGATTTGCGTACACAAACACATTTGAAAATCATTAAAGAATTTCTAGATGGAAAACAGCTTTAATAAAACGAAAACTTGTATTAGGGATATATTTTGAAGGACTCTCTCTTGCCCCCCCCCTCTCTCTCTCTCTCTTTGGTCAAGTTAAAGTGTGGTAAAGTTGTATTTAAAGCGTCTCTGTCTCCTTATTTGGTAAAAGGTATAGTAGGGATATTTATCAAGATGGACTGTGTCTCTTTAGTAGAGGAACATTTTAGTAGAGATGTATAGCTAGATCGAATTTGTCGAGGAAAAGTTTAGTAAGGATTTATATCTTGTCTCCTTAGTCGTGGCAAGGATTAGTGGTAATACATATCTTGAGGGACACTGTCTCCTTTGTCTACGAAAAGTTGAGCAGAGATTTATCTATAGAGTCTCCATCTCCTTAGTCAAGGAATTTATCCAAGAAAGGACAAGTTAACATTTGTCATATATCTGTCACACAAAAAGAGGTGGGGTGTTGTATGCCCTCTAAGTGTGATTCAAAGAGACCCCTACTCCACGACTAAAGCAATGATGTGCTCAAAGTGTGAGAGAGTGTGAGTGTGTTTACGGGTGTGTGAGTGTTGCTCTGTGTGTCTGTGCTTGAAAGAGAGGGAGAGATAGGGAGCTTGATTATGCGACACCATGGGTGGTTTTAATGGTCCTTGTTGGTGTTGTTGCTGCTGCTGTTGTTGTTGCTGGTGGTGTTGTTTCCTTTACTGTTGCTGTTGCTGGTGCTGATATTGTCTTTTGTTCCGGCTCCGGTCTTGGCAGCAACTGAAATTTGTGGCCCCCTAGAGTTTTTATCTGTGGGCAAAAAGCTCGCAGGTGTGTGGCTTCACTACCAACAAAACTGTCCTACCGTTTGCCCTCCGTGACTACCTGGATTTCGTATTCGTCTGGCAGCATGATGTGGTCCGGGAAATTGTTGATGTCTTCGGGTCTGATTTGGAGAAGAATCTCCAAAAAAATCCCGGAACACCTGTCATTCTTTGTAAATATAACGTCGAGGAGGGTACAGGGCCCTCTGCCGCTATGCATCCTAGGAGCCACCATAAGTTTGGTCCTGGCGGAATCCTGGGAACATAGACTCTTACTGTTCTCCTCCGCAAGTAGGACGGGTACATGATTATTTGCTCCGTTTTGCAGGGGACCAAAGAACCTCCACAGTAACATCCGATCCAACATCACCACCACCAACAACAACAGTGGCACCACCAATCTCACCACCACACTCAGCTTCAACAACACAATAAATAATGCCCCAAACACCCACAACATCCCACTTTTTCCGACCTTCATTCAACATGGCCTTACTCGGAATAGGCTGCATAAATGCACGTGTTTTGCATCATCTTGGAGGCAGGAGTCACCTGCTCAACGAACTCAGGCAAATGGACATGTGGTGACCACCCACGAGACCAGAATTTCCGAGATACAAACCTTCGCACCCATTTTCACTGTACGCTACGAGATGTATATATCCCCAAGCCATCCGGGATCTAGACGCCGAGTCACTGTGTTGTGTCTAAAAGACGTGGATCTCATGATGGAGACCAGTTTCCTGGACAAGTTGGTGGTGCTGGACGCGACCAGCAGCGAATGCAATGCTTTCATATTAGTGACTGTCTGTGCCCAGATTTCTTCAGGCGCTTTGAGACATTTCTAGGAACGTACCAGTCTTTAGTGTTAGTGGGTCACTAGAACGGTATCTCAGACGCAGACTGGGACTGCGTTGGATAAGCAGATAGGGGAGGAGGGTGTAAAATCTCGCAAACCTCCTCAGAGATTTCCAGGTACTGACAGGATTTCCCGAATGAGCTAATGTGGATATCTACAAACCGCATTGGGTCATCCAGATCGTATCTAGAGAGGGTTTTAGGGAAGTAGAAACGGCTAGCATAAGCTGTGCCCATTGAAAAATAGTTAATTACAGAGACTACATAACTTTGATTTTTAGAGTGGCTAGCTGATTTTCCTCGACGCCCAGGGTCTGACCAAGGAAATCGTCGCTCTTACCCTCCACTAAACCTCTACAGAACTCCAAGGAAGAGTTTCCACCGATTGCAATGCCCGATTGACAAATGGCTGAGAGCTCTTGGAGACATTCCAGTTCCCAAGCTTTCACTCGTGCAGCTCCGCCAAGGAGAGAGCTGGGGTAAAACGTGCCTAGCAAAAGGCAACCACACCTTTTTACCGTCTAGGAAAATCTGAGATGTCGTAGTCTCAGCTCATGTCTGCGCATCCACGGCATGCCCAGTCCTCCACGCAGCAGGTATTGACAGCAAATAGACCACCTGACCATCAGTGTGCGTTCCTTCAACAAAAACTGAAAGGGCAAACGCTCCAGTGCAGTTAGACGAGGCTTAGTACAAAGCATCGCATGATGGTCAGGCGGTAATAGATGACGGACGCAATGTATACATTCGCCATCTCCACGGGACCTTTCGGGAATAACTTTCTCTCGACCCATTACTGAGTGAGAGGCCACCCTGCTCGTCACTTCATCCCAGTTTCTCTCTATTTGGAGGTCCGGACCAAATCAGACCCTAGCAATTTAATCTGTCCGTCAACCAGCGCCGATGACGCTGTTGGACGGCATAGACCTGCCTCTGCATGTGCCGAGCTGCAGGCCCAGTGACTTTCACTGGTTAATCTCTGCTCCTGCCAACGCCTCATATTCTTTTAGAGTGGTGCTGACCGTCTTGATGCGTTTGGCGTTCGACACCACAGCAGTGATATCGTCGGCATAATCTGACATGGTTCTCCCGCATCCCAGTTCACGCGGAATGACTGTCAACGTTCCTAGTTTATCAGCAATGACTCTAGAGTTAATAAATACATCAGGGACGAGAGGGGACAACTTTGGCGAACAGACGTCATGATTTTGAAAGGTTCTGGAAGGTGCCCGTTCACTCTCACCACAAAGCAGATGTTGCTGTGCATGGCACCGACTCCATCCTCAGAGAATGGGTCTAAGCCGGCCGCCCTCAAGACCGCAGCCAGGTATTGATCGTCGACCATATTGAATGCTTTCGATTGATCTAAATTGATTAGGGCCCCACCAGCCCCAAGCTCCTTAGCTACACTCTCCACTATATATCGGAGGTTGTCGTCGATGGATCTTTTGGGAATCATTGCGTTTAGCAGTGTTATGTGCCTGAAATTATCTATGTTGTCCCCCATGTTCGGGTCTTTTTTCAGCAGCGCCACCGCTCTTCGGCTCACAGGTATTCCATGATGTCACTGATGATGTCTGGCATGTGTACGTAAAGCACGTAGGGCAGACCATCGAAACCAGACGATTTACACCTCACGCCGCCAAACATTGGATTCCGTATTTCAACGGCAGTTATCGGCTTTTCGCAACACTCCGTCTCCATTGCCATGTACCGCGGAAGGCGGTTGAGCTAGGGACTAAAGTCCATTCCGCGATCCGGCCCGCCCATCCCCGCCGAGCAGTTGAGCAAAGTGCTGTTGAAAATCTGCACACATCTGCTCGGAATGGATTAACATACACCCGTCGTGCTGCACCAAAGACCGGACCATGGTTTTGGAGATGGAGGTGTAGTGCTATTGTAATTTGTGTGGTTATTATTGTGTGACTGAAGGCGGTGGATTGTCAGAATCATTAGAGCATCGGACAAATGCTTTGCAATATTTGTTCCGGCTATTTACGTTCTGTGTTCAAATTCCACCGAGGTTAATTTTGCCTTTCATCCATCCTGGACCCAGGAGGTTAATTATATCAACCTCAGTTCAGGAACTGAGGTTGATATAATTAGCTTTCCCTTGACCGCAAAATTCCAGTCCTTGTGCCTAGACGAAAAGTGATTATCCTTTTACAGTCTGAGTTAAAATCCCGCCGAGGTTAACTTAGCCTTTCATCCTTACGGAATCGATAAAATAAAGTACCAGTAATGGCCTTGTGCCAAAAGTAAAAACAATTATTATTGTCAAATTGATAAGACGTACTTTTTAATGGGTTTCGAGGTTGGATTACTTCATGACTATCACATGAACATTTTTCTTTAAAGCACTTGTAAATCTGGATTATTTCACAGCCAACGGATTTCCTGACAGTGCAAAATCTGTCAAATTTGTGGCAGATCTGGAAATTTTCTTGACGGTTTTGTATGTTACCTTTCTTTCCTATTTTGTTTGCAAACATTCTCACGAATAACAAAATGATAAGATACGCCGCTAAAAATTGAGCGTATGAGATATAAAAAAAAAGAATATTAATATAATTCCACAGCGAAATATTAATATTTAACTATAAAAAATATAAGGAATCAATGTTTTTATAGCCAAAAAATTACCAGTTTAGATATCACGAGTGAAAATATTGCCAACAATACGAACAAACACTTCATGTCAAACGAAGATATTTCGGCACCTTCACATGTAAATGGCATAGTTTCTAGCGTAGTAAACGATGAAGAATATTAAAATATGAATCTAATGTCGATAAAAGAATCATTATGTGGGAAACACATTTTTGAGAAAAACATATCTCTATAAGAAGACTACGTACAGGAGCAACCAGAGCAAAAAATAGCTACTTCTGTTCTCTAAAAATGGAGAGGGGGCATGTCTCCAAAGAATGAAGAGTAACAGATGATATAATAGACTTGAGGGAAATTATCTCGTCTAACACAGGGAGAACCTATAGTACTATGAGCATATTTTAGAGAGTGAAAAAGCCAGAAAGTCTAAGGCAGTCATGGGCAACCTGCGGCTCGTAAAGCTTTCTGAAAGGCTCGCCTAAGTCACCTAAGTGAAATCTTTCTGAAATTGTTACCCCAACTTTTCAGTCGTAATTTATCTTTATATCGTGTTTACGATCGAGGAAAACAACGTGTACGAATTCTGAAGAAACAAATCAAAACAACCTGAGTTACCGCCCTTTTTAAATGTGGGGGCACGAATGTAAATTAGTGCTTGCTAAAAAGCAATGATGGCCTGATGATGAGCCATATCTCATGCGGCACTTTTCTCGTGGTCTAAGGCACACGCCCTAATACTAATGCCCGAAATACTAATGCCCGAAAACAGATAAATACAAGTAGGGCAGTCAGCGACATCATTAACGATTTTGACATTTGACTTATTGTCACCTTTTTACTGTTATAGTGAGCCATTTGGTGATATTTTCAGAAGCTGTATATAATGATCCTTTCTCTATAGATACTGTACTTAGTGAGTCTACTATAACTCTGAACATTGGAATCGTATCATAATCGCATATTACCATTCTGGAGGTCTTCAGCGGTTCTAAGTCCCACTTTAAATCCTGGTATATATCTATCCTCACGCTTTCTATTCCTTTCACTGCGGTGCCGAATGAACAAGCTATATCTACCATTTTATAAGTTGTTATATCTTTTTCTAGGAGTTACGGTTCCATACATACATATATGTCTCTAGTGCAACTAGATCTGAGTTTCAGTGTTTCAATTTCTTGCTCTGTCTGTATTTTCGTGAAACATTTCGACATTTCCAAATTTAACAACATTCGCTCGTCAATGTTCATGCAATTTTTCTGGTTGTTCTAAACTGTGTTTTACACAATTGTAAGCGTGAAACTGATACAATTTCTTTATACCTTCAACATTTGTACTATTTCTCTGTTCAGCTTTTACACCCTGGTAGAAAATGCGTTACAATCTCTTTTCTCTCGCTCTATAATCGATATAGTGATGATATATATTCCTTATTTGTGTCTTCTGATTGATCATGTCCTTACAGTATAGTTAGTATAGTGGGTTGCTATTATAGTGGCTTCTTTAGCTTCCTTCAAATCTTATTTTTCTTCACTAGTCCCAAAATCGAATGCGTTATCTTCGAAGTAAATTCCATGCATTTTGTTCTTCAGCTTTTCTTTCCTGCTTTCTATAACATCGTAATTTTTTATTCCAGCGTTTATTGTACTTGTATTTATTGTTCCTTCCTTTTTCACAGATCTCGAAATACTTTTCTTATTTTCTAACCCGTATTGTAACAATAGTATTCCTCATTTACAACACAGTGCTCTACATTGATCAAACTTCTACTATCTCATCGTTCCATACGCAATGTATCATTATCACATTTCTTATAAAACATGTACATTTTCATCAGCTTTTTTGTTTTTCTATCAACATCCTGTCGTGCTTCAGTGTTCCAACACGTAATAACTACACAATAGCACACAGCATAGATTATGGAGAGACCACTTGAATTTATAGCTATGGAGATATTCCTAATATTCAGGTGGGATTTTTATATTTTATTCTTCCTTTTTATCTCTTATTTGTTTTACAATATTCTTTATGCTTTGTCTTATCTTCGATCAGGTTGTCGAGGTATCGGTCACATCTCCAGCGTTCTTGGCCTCCGGACCACCTCTTTTCCCACTTCTATCAAGGCGGAGATGGCAACCAGCAGGAGCGAGACCTACGAGTTGGAATGACTCTTCCAACACGTTCCCTTGCCATCCTCCAGGTCAACGTCTTCTCCATTCTGTTCAATGGAACCAGGTGACAGCCTGTACGTGTGCTCCCACACACATCAGAGAAATCTTCCCCACACCATCCGGGCTCGATTCAATGGAGTAGCGATGCTAAGTTGTGCTAGAGAGATAAATGTAATAACCATTTTACTAAACTTAAATTTCAGCTTGTAAAATTATAACTAATCTTACACGATACCTACCTATTAATTCCATATTGTCACCTTTTCACAATAACGATCCCCACTGGCCAATTCTGACTTCCATTCTCATCTCCTCACTCAAATGCCGTACGTTGTTCAATTTACCAAAGTGTTAAGCTGCTGCTGCTGCTGCTGCCGTTGCTGCTGCTGCTCATACAACCACTGCTACAGCAATTGTCACTGAAGCTACTATTGATATTGTTGCTACGACTGTCACTTCTCCCATTGCTGCCGTTGCTCTTGCTACCGCCATTGTTATTGTTGTTGCTGGTGGTGGTATTGCTGCTGTTATTGTTATTATTGTTGCTGCTGCTGCTACTACTGTTGTTACTGCTGTTGCTTCTGCTACTAATGCTGCTGCTTTTGTTGCTACTGCCGCTATTGTTGTTGCTGCTGCTGCTACATCTGTTACTGCTGTTGTTGATGTCGTTGATGTCATTGCTGCTACTGCTACTGCTGCTATTTTTGTTGTAGTTAAGATTAATTTAACACAAAATTGACACAGGTTGTGTTGAAAGGATTTTTATAAAATCTAGTTACTTCTTTTGTTTAGTTTTGTTTCTTTTAATTTTCAGTTCAAGTCCCACTAAGTTTGACTTTTCCTTTCATTTTTCATAGCTAGGTCCATAAGATTATAGACCAGTGAAGAATACTCCCACAAATCTAGTTGACCTTTCTATCCCAAAGTATTTTACCCTGTGTCTATAGTAGAACTTATATTGTTGTTATATTTACCCAAATTGAAATTCTTGCTTATAGGTCAGTCCTATTGTTCTTATATTTCTTGTACATATGCAATGAACGTTACACAACTACTTTTACTTACTCAAAAATATGTGAATTTATGTCACATAAACACCCAACATATACCAATAAGGTTTCTTTTTTCTGTCTATCGCTTTACATAAACTTTGAATGACCAAAAATGGCGCATAAAGTTCGTAATTTATCTCACATAACGTCATAAGAAGCGGTTGTTATCATAGAAATAATCTTCTTTGTTGAAATACATTATATCAATCATTTAGAGTGAATTATATTTAGTAACAATTCTTTCTAAAATTGACATAAGGTCAGCAATTTGGAGGGAAGGGAAAGGTGATCATACAGACTCAAGTATTTCATTGATGCTATATTTTATCGACCGTAGATAGAGAAAAGGCAAAGTTGACCCCGGTGACATTTGAACATAAAATGTAAAGTGCAGGAACAAATAAATGCTGCAAAGCATTTTATCCGACGATCTATTGATTCTGCCAATCCAATGCCCATATAATTAAATAACGATATTATTTAATTTTATTATTTCTAATACTTTCAGTACTCTATATCGCTTTTCGTTAATGCTTTCACTTATTAAATGCGTTTATACTAGACTCGGGGCAAGATCTAATGTAGGGCAAAGGGGGAAAATACCCCGTAATCCCCGTAGAGGATGGGCGCACCATCAACAGTCGTAGCAATTTATTTGAGCCCTCTGCTGGGCTTTATAGTTTTATCCCTTTCAAAAGGAGAACTATATTTTTAACACAAATGATTCAATGTCCTTGCCAAATATGTAATATATGTAACCATGCCAAATATGTAATGTATGAGCAAGATGAGATTGCTCCTATATGTCTGGTCTCAGACTGCAGCAACCTGTCCAAATCATCCCAGTGTGGAAAGTTGACGTAACAAGAGGATGGTTAGATTTTTTTTTTTATTTAATACCTGTATGTATAACTTTTCAATTCCAATTACTTGCTCCAGCCGACTTTGATATGTAAAATTGGCGGTTTCGTGTGTATTCTAAGTTTTGTGTATGCGGGAGCCCCCAAACCTGAAATATTCCGTACCCACCAAGCTCTAAGTCCAGCCCTAACTAGACTAAACTCAAATTCAAACTCAAACTCGGAAAGTTTCTGTCTTTCAATTTCTTGTTGATAAATAATTGTTTCTACTTTAGGCACAAGGCCAGCAATTATTATCCAGTGCATTACTGGTACTTTATTTTATCGACCCCGTAAGGATGAAAGGCAAAGTCAACCTCGGCGGGATTTGAACTCAGATCGTAAAGGGACGTAGCTATGCTGGAAAGCATGGCGTCCGACCCTCTACCGAATCTGCCAATCCACCGCCCTTATATATGACATTAAGATAATGTCATATATTTTGTAATGTTTTTTCTTCAGCTATGAAGTTCATCAATATTACCGTACCGTACTCTACACATTTGAAAATGCTTCTCTGCAAACTTCGTTAACAAATATGCATTGTTAAGAAAGTTGTAAAGAAACAGAATCTAGAAAGGAGTAATAAACTGTAGCAATGTCGATCTCCCATGTCTGAGCGTGGCTGCCACTGTTAGTACTTGAGCTGTGTGTGGGGTGAGGCAAATAACATCCCACGCTACGCAATAATTCCTGCGCTGCTAATCTAGAATTTCATTATATAACGTGTCCTTCCCTTTTTGAATCGTTATCGTGTAATTTTAAGGAAATTCAGCAGGTATTTCTAGCCAGTGAACTGATATGGTAGAAATTCTTGTTTGCCTTCTCTTTTCAAAACGTTAGGGTGTAATTTGAAAGAAATGCGGTAGTAATGTTTAGCATCACACATAACTACATAGAAACTTCCTCTTCCCTTCTTCACCTTTCAAAACATTAGAGTATAATTTGAGAAACATCCAGTTGCTAATTCTAGCCGGTTGAGCGACTAGGTAGAGATTTCTTTTTTGTCCTTCCATTTTCAAAACTCTAACGTCTAATTTGAGAGATATACGACTGCTATTTATAACTGGTTGAGCGGCCACGTAGGGACTGTCTGTTTGTCCTTCCATTTTCGAAACGTTAAGTTGTAATATGAGAAATATATGGCTGCTATTTTTAGAGACTTCCACGTTAGTTCATTACATTTTATATTAACTTCATTTTGCATTTGTGTAATATTCCTAACACGTTCCTTAATTTTCTAGTTGTACTTAGAAAAATGTTTTGAGATATTTTCTTCCTTTTATTTTCTTATTTCTCTATTGATATTGTCTGTGTATTTGATGGGCCTCCGTCGTTTACGGCGATAAGTGTGCCAGTTGTTTAAACAACGTAACAACTTGTTCATAAAATTAACGAGCTAGGAACTGAAGATTCCACAGAGACGCATACCCTTAACGTAATTCTCGGGGGTATTCAGACATATTATATGACGTGGCTGGCCTTTTAAATTATAGGTGCAACTCGTTTTCAGTGGCTGAGTGGACTGGAGCAACGTGTGATAAATTATCTTGTTCAATGATATAACACATAACTGGGAATCGAATTAACGAACTTACAACCATGAGACGTACACCCTATGTTAATTCATCTTTATCATTTACTACTATGAGTTCAAATCCCGCCGAGGTTAACTTTGCCTTTCATTCTTACGGGGACGATAAAATAAAGTACCAGTAATACACTGGGAAATTGCTGGCCTTGTGCCAAAAGTAGAAACAATTATTACATAATACGTCTGGTATTACATCTTTTTCGGACGTTGGAGCGGGAAAACATCTTTGGTATTTGTCGCTTCACATTTCATTAAATTGTTTCTTTCATGTTCAGGATTATTTGGGGTTTGTTACAATCGTGCCTTTCTTTTTTTTTCATCTACGATAACAATATTGGGTCTTCCAATTTCTAGTATAGTGTTGTATTGTATGTTGGAATTTGCCATTTATCTTAATTATACCAGAAGTTTAGTGAAGGTGAGTACCTTAGTGATAAGATTATTCGGCTCACTATAGGGAAGTCATGAGTACACTTCGCGGCGGCGCGTTATGTTCTTGAGCAAAATATTTATTTTACGCTGATCATCCCTGCAAAATACTTAAAGGTACACGTGTCTGTGGAATGCTCAGTCCGTTCCGTTGATCAAATCAACTGGAACACTTATCGTCATAACTGACGGAGTACCAGTTTTACCAGAAGCCTATTGTTCATACATTTTTTCTTTATTTCATTCGTAATATTTTCCACCCATTTTCGATGTGATCATCCGAAGGAAATATTTCTTTCTCAACTATAACTATACACGTCTCTTCCACGTGAACATCATTTGATCTCTCTTAACTATACCATAATGACACACAACTATTACCCAGGGACGTCATGTAATCCACCTATATACACGAGCTTAATGACACTCATCTGTTCCACGTAGAAATTATGTGATATCTCTTAACTATACCTTATTGGGACGTATCTCTTCCACGTGCACATCACGTGATCTCCCTCACCTATCGCATAATGACACATATCTGTCCTACGTGGACATTATGTTATTTCTTTATATACATGGCCCAAGACTTTTCAGATCTCGAATACTTCAAAATCATTTTCATTGAACTTTTGAAAGACATGGTATCAATGGTATATGACATATGAGAGTAACTCATATGAAAAAGAAAAATATATTTAATTTATTCCCAGAGATTATTTATGAGAGGCAAATAACAATAATTTAATCTTTCACATCCGTTCCTCTAAAACTGCTCATATATCCTCTTCCGACCAAACATTGTCTTAATATCTTTAAATATCCCCCCTTGATACACATGAATCCTATAAAAATAATTGAATTTCAAGTATTTTAGCTGCTTTCATCATTTCCAAATACAGTTCCTTATTATTACTTACGTAACATTGCTAAAGGTCAGCCTACCCTAATACACACTCTATAAATCATTATATTAATCCTAATAAGGGCGGTGGATTGGCAGTATCGGTAGAGGGTCGGATGCTATGCTTTGACGTATAGAGTTACGGCCCTTGCCATTCTGAGTTCAAATCCCGTCGAGGTTAACTTTGCCTTTCATCCTTACGGAGTCGATAAAATAAAGTACCAGTAATTCTCTGGATAATTTCTGGCCTTGTGCCAAACGTAGAAACAATTATATTAATCCTAATAACGTTTTGCTTTGATGTATTGCGCTATTTAGGAAAATAACGATTCAGGTTTTCTTGTGTTAACCTACTTTTTTCTATTTCTTGACAATACAAAAAATCAACGACAAGACATAGGAATTAAAATTACATTTTCTCGTTTTTACAGCAATTTAAACCTTCTGAATATTGCTCTTGAGATATTTTGCTGGTGATAATTTCGAAATATTTCCATTATAAACATGTCTCCCAATTTATCAAACTCTATCATATCTATTTACTTCGTTATCTGGAGCACGCATCGTCGATATTGACGGAGATCCATTGCATTCCATTTATTTGCCAATATTATTTTCGTTTTCTTTTGGTTTCAGATTATGAATTTAAAGTCGACCACAGTATGATAGGAAGCATGCTACAAAACCTGTGACAGTACAATGAGCAGGCGGAAAACAATAACAATAACAAGATTCTTTCAGTAGAAAATGTTCAAGAGATTTTTTCAGTGAGATATCAAAACATAAATTCATTTGCAATACCGGTTTCAGTATTATATGCATTGTCAATTGCGTATATGTAGAATATTGTTAAGCTGCATATTTGTACAAATAGTGATAATAATAACAATGAAAATAAAAAGGGGAAGAAAAATTAATTTTCACATACATGTTCATTCAGAGAAGAGAGTTCATTGCTCTGTCCATCCTTCTCTGCTTATAGCTTGGTTGTGACCGGTAGTAGGAGAGGGTAGAGGAAGGGGGGAATAATAATAATAAGGAGGAGGAGGAGGAGGAGGAGGAGGAGGAGGAGGAGGAGGAGGAGGAGGAAAGGGATAGTTGCGTTGGCAGACTGCTGTGAGAGTCCCTTTGAGGAGTGGATACAAGTTCCAGCTGGGATTGGTTTGAAAGGCCGGGTGATCAGTCCTTATGGAGGGAGAATATTATACAACCTTAGTACTCTCATCTTTAGAAGACGAAACATACTACGAAAGGGCTCAACACTACAGCCAACAGAAAATAATGAGAAACCTAAAAACAACCCTTTACAGAGGACTTACCGACAAGGGATACAAGTATATCACTGACTTCAAAAGCAAACCCAGCCTTTTCTACGGTATCCCTAAGATACATAAATGCGAAAAAATAAGTAAGGAAGCTACAAACATATTCATCAATGTCCCCCTCACCCAATGACCTCAAATTAAGACCTATAATAGCAGGTACGGTTTATGAAACCCACCGCCTCAGCAACTTCCTAGATATCCTGTTAAACCCATTCCTGAAACGCATTGAAAGCTACATAAGGGATGACCTTGATATGCTCAACCACCTCCCCAAAACACTTAATAATGAACATACCCTACTAGTGTCTTTTGATGTAGTCAACCTTTATTCCAATATCCCACACAACCTAGGAATAGAGACAATCCAATCCTGGTTAGAAAATTACCTCAATGAACTACCACACCGCATCATAAAAGAATTCGCAATAGAAGGGCTCAAATTTATCTTGGAGAATAACTACTCCGAATTCGATGCCAAATCCTACAGACAGAAATCCGGGACTGCCATGGACACGAAAACGGCCCCCTCTTACGCCAACCTTGTTATGGGATACTTGGAAATCACCCTCTACCGAAAAGTACTAGATAAATACGGAAAGCCCTTCTACCTCCAGATAGAAAAAAAAATGGAAGAGATATGTGGATGATTTCTTCATCCTCTGGCATGAAAGTATTAGAAAGACATTGAATTTAAAACATTTCTTAATTGACTCAACACAAACATTCAATTTACAATGGAATGAACAACTTCCTTTCCTCGACATCCTTATCAAGAAATCCAACAACAAAATAGAAACAGACTTATACTATAAACCCACAGACTCCAAACAGTATCTTCCATTCAACTTATGCCACCTTAGACACACCAAAATGAGTATTCCTTACAACCTAGCCAAAAAGATCTGCACAATAGTATCTGATAAATACACATGCTACATACGACTAGAAGAAATAAAGATTATTAGCAGGAATTACCCACAATCCCTAATCAACAATGGATTCCAACGTGCCCTAAAGCTCAACATCCAGGAACTTAGACACCCTAAACCGAGGAAAGAATCAAACTGAAAACTATACCTTACATCTCCTCACACAACCCCCTTAACAATGAAGGACTCGACACCACCCTCCAGAACATACCCTTACTAAAAAGAGACCTAAGAATGAATCAAATCCTCCAAACACACAATATCATAAAGAGCAAAAGACAACCCAAATCAATAAAAAAACATCCTTACAATGGCCAAAGTCCAGCCGACCCTCACAATGAGCCCTACAGTAAAAAAAATGCGGAAGACCCAACTGTAGTATATGTACCAATCTAATAGAGGGATCGGAGTTCCACTTCAAACAAGGACAACACTTTACAGTTAAACACAATTTCACATGTGCATCAGCAAACCTGATCTATGTGTTGACCTGCTCAGGTTGTCGAGAACACTACATAGGACAGACCAAAAACAGCCTCCGACAACGTATGACGGTCCATAGTTCCCAAATCAAAATATGGGAATACAGAAAGACAGCACTGAGTGAACACATCGTGACCTGCGCTTTTAATGAACAACCCAATCTTAGAATTTTTCCCATCTACAAATTTAAAGACAACGCTTCCTACATCCAGCGCATTAGCAAGGAATCACAATTTATCGCCAAATACTAAACCATTCTAAATGCTTCCACTTCGAACTAAACTAAAGCTGGTACACTTTAAAATTAACACCCTAGACAACTTAACCCTTTAGCAATGTATCCTTCTCCAAGATTCCAGCAACCTCTGGCAACTATATAATGCAGACCATGCAACCACATATAAACACCTACATCAGCTAGCCCTGGGGGACTTCCCCGAAGATAATCGGATAAATGGAAGCATTCAGGTGTCAAACTAAATGCTTTACATTCCTCTGAATCTGGAAGTTTCTGCTGAAGATAGAATGGGCATTCCAGTGGCTCTGAACCCCTTTTAGTGACATATTTTCTCTATTCCCCAAAATCTGAAATTTCGGCTAGGGGTAGAATTAGCATCTCAATAACTCGTAATCTTCTTTGTGGCCAAAAAATCCAAGGTTAATGTTGATTTTTTCCAAGAGAAAATACCAAGATAGATATTTCTAGAAGCAATCACCCCCCCCCCCCCCCACCCCATCCCGGTCAACTCTAAGGTCACCCGGCTTTTCAAACCAATCCCAGCTGGAACTTGTATCCACTCCTCAAAGGGACTTTCACAGCAGTCTGCCAACGCAACTATCCCCTGCATCATCATCCTCCTTATTCTCCTTTACCCCCTTCCTCTACCCGCTCATACTACCAGTCACAACCAAGCTATAAGCAGAGAAGGATGGACAGAGCAATGAACTCTCTTCTCTGAATGAACATATATGTGAAAATTAATTTTTCTTCCCCTTTTTATTTTCATTGTTATTATTATTATTATTATTATCGCTATTTGTACAAATATGCAGCTTAATAATATTCTGCATATCATCAATTGATAATGCATATAATGCTGAAACCGGTATTGCAAATAAATTAATGTTTTGATATTTCACTGAAAAGATTTCTTCAACATTTTCTACTGAAAGAATCTTTTTCCATTCTACTATTTGTTTTGATATATATCAACTCATGTGTTACTTTTCAACATTCGATATATATATATATATATATATATATATATATATATATATATAGAGAGAGAGAGAGAGAGAGAGAGAGAGAGAGAGAGAGAGGGAGAGAGAGAGAGAGGGGGGGGATGAAAAATGGCGTGCTGCGTTGTTGCAGATGTGATACATATGAATTAAAAAGTAGAGTAAGAAGCCAGGACTATTCGTCATCAATGATCTTCTGGCCATTATAGTTATTTCTTCGCATTAAAGATCATATACCTCAGGCCAGCGCGAGCAATAACTAAATAAAGTTATTGGAATAAAAAGAATTGGGTGGAGAAAGAGAGTCATGTAAACAAACAAGAATGGTAAGGCAACGTAATGGGTGAAAAATCAAGCCAGTGATACAAGTGAACATAAGATCTGGCGAATCATTGACGAGAAGACGAAAGACGCATCCAAGCCATGCGAAATGTGAGCGAGAAAAGAATTTCACACAGGCCAGACAGGTGGGAGTGAAAGAGGGTGAGTAGCCGAGAGTGAGTGAGTGAAAGTGTGAGGAAGAGGCTAGCCGAGAGAGGGTAACTAGCAGAGGGGGTGAATGAAAGTAAGAGGTACAAGGAGAGAAAAGGGGGAGAGAGAAAGAGGATAGCAGTAAGGGAAGAGAAAGAGGATAGCAGTAAGGGAAGATAAAGAGACAGGTCACAGCGAAGGGAAAAAATATAGGGATGAAAAATGGCGTGCTGCGTTGTTGCGGATGTGATACATATGAATTAAAAAATACAGTAAGAAGCCAGGACTATCCTGTTTACATGTCTCTCTTTCTCCACCAAATTATTTTTATCCCAATAACTTTATTTAGTTATTGCTCGCTGGTATATGATCTTTAATGCGAAGAAATACCTATGATGGCCAGAAGATAACTGATGACGGATAGTCCTGGCTTCTTACTCTATTTTTTAATTCATATACATATATATACATATATATATATATATATATATATATATATATATATATATATATATATATATATATATATATATATATATATATATATATATATATATATATATATATATATATATATATATATATATATATTGTTATACTTTGGGAGGGTCATGTTGCCAATAAGAAACACACACACCAGTTGCTTTCACTTCAATTTATTATATATCTATAAATTTATAAATTTACAAATCTACAAATTTATAAATTTCTGGTTGGTTGGTTGGTTCCACAACCAGATAGTTGTTTATATATAGTCATAGTCCTTTCGTCACACACTCTGTGACCTCTTCAGTGACTGGGGATTCCTTTCTTTGTTTCTGTGCCTTTCCTTTCTTCTGTCCTACGCCATTTTGTTTCTGTGTGTTCTGTGTGTGTGTTGTGTGCTCAGTTTGCGCATGCGCCACATCCGGTATCAACATGGCCGACACCTCATTATCAGAAGAGTTCAACAACAAAAACACCAACATATATGGGAACGCAAAAATAGATAATGATGAAATGTCTGTGTTATGTTTGCCGCCGAAATTTGCGACATTCAAGAAGGTAAATATGATTAGTTGTCTGTCAGAAATAGAAAAATCATTTATAAAACTACGCTGGAGCATCAAAAACAAAAGCAACAATATACGCACACACATATACAACACACATCCCAACAACAACAGACTCACAGACACAAACAACAATAACCACAACACACACATCAACAACAACAACAATAACAACATACCCAGAAACAACAACAACAGACACGCAGACACAAACAACAATAACAACACACACAACAACGATAACACACACGGAGACAACAACAACACACATCAACAACCGCACACATCAACAACAACAACACACACGCATTCAATGCCTCTCACCACCACCACAATCTTAACAAACACACAGACACAGAAAACAAGTAATGACAGTAGCACAGAGATCACAGAAATAAGGGAAAGTAATAGGATTAAAAGGAGAAGGGAGACTAAGGACAAAGAGAATAACCAAGACGAACACACAGACACACAAAATAGGGTAGATAACAACATTGAGCCAGTGGAAAGAGACAGGAGTAATTATGAGAGACATAGAAACAACCAGGAGGCTGTTGGTGGAAATAGAAATAGAAACAACACAACTAACAATAACAATAGCACTAGTACACATAAAGCAGCAGCCTGGAACTCTCCGTTTTATAATCCCTCCGATAAATCATTCGACCTGCGACGAGTCCACGCCACGACTTTACCATTTAACAAACGCACGCAGTTGCCGTCGCAGGTCGATGAACAAACAGAAGCACAATTTAGTATAGCTAGATCCGAACTTAGAAATATTATAGAACAGTATAGCAAGAAGCATAATAGAATAGAGGCCCAGCAACTGGGAAAAAATCTGCAAATGGCTTGCGTAAGCTCATGCAGCGCTCACGTAATGGAGAGATAGCATGCTTTCCAACAGACAAGTCTGGCAGAATATCGGTTGACAGCCTGCCAAACTACATCCAGGCAATGCAACCCCACATCACTAACACAAGAGAGGTAACACCACAGGAGCATGAAGATAGAGAAAAAGCCCTCAATGCCCATATGGTGATGTGGACGAATATAATGTAGCCCAACAAAAGGACTGCCAACAACTTCCAGGCCTGGAACAATGACGTGCCGGCGTTGTATGGGCTTCGAAAAGACCATAAAACGGGTTGTGACCCTGTCGCGGGACCACCAACACGGCCAGTCTGTGGAGCTAACATTGCTAGTAACTACAGACTGTCCTACTTCCTCTCCCTGATCATACGCCCCATCATTGAGATGTCCCCAGATGTATGTGACAGCACGGAGGACCTCCTCAGCAGAATCGGCGTGAGTAACCGATCTGGGGACCTAACAAACTGCATAATAGGCAGTATGGATGTTGTGTCCCTGTATCCATCTATTGACGTGGATTTTGCTGTGGAGAAATGCGTAGAAATGATCAGCAAGAGCAAGGTTGAGTTCCGTGGGATTGATACCAGTGAGCTGGGACTTCTACTTAAGCTTACCCATAGTAATAGTTACCTAGAAACATATGACCTTAGCAACCTGTGCCCTACAAGACCAGCAAGAGGCAGACCACCTACCATTACCTCAATGGCCAAGAAAACCCACACAGATAGATGGAACGGGTGGACCAGAGCCATACGGACACCCGAAAACCACGATGAACTGAAGAAAATGATTGCACATGCGGTAGGGGCCAGCATAAAATTAACCCTTAAGGAACATATGTTCAAATTTAATGGAAAAACATATGCCCAAGAGGAAGGAGCAGCCATTGGTGTTAGCATTGCAGGCGACATAGCTAACTTATTCAGTGTATGGTGGGACAGTAGACTTAAACTTAAACTTAAAGAACAATTAGAAGACAGCTTAACCCTGATAATGTACTCCCGCTACGTAGATGATATAAACATCGTAGTTAAGACACCCCCACTAGAGAACAGTCAGGAACTAGAGAAAAACACAATGGAAAGCATCCAGCAAATAGCAAACTCCATCCACCAGAGCATTAGAGTTACTATAGACTACCCAAGTAGACACCCCAACCATCGATTACCTGTAATAGACACAGAGCTCTGGTTAGATACCATTAACAACCAAAAACAAATCCTCCATTCCCATTATGCCAAACCCATAACTTCCAAACATCTGATCCACCGAAACTCGGCCATTTCGGACCATACCAAAATCAACATACTGATTGCGGATTTGGTACGGGTGATGAGAAATGTGTCCCGCATGTGCACCCCCGAAGAACTAGAGAGACACATACAACACTTCATCCACCGTATGCAGTTCTCTGGCTACAATCAGAGAGATAGAATCAGAGTGTATAGAGGAGCCAGAACCAAATGGGAAAAAATGGTAAATAATGACATAAATGGGACCTGCCCCTTGTATAGGAGCAACTTTTGGAATAGAATAGAAAGAACTAGGAACAAGGCCAATAGAATAAACTCATGGTATGATAGCAATAAATACCAGAGTGTAATGTTCATCGATACAACCCCTAGAGGCGAACTAGCCTACAAATTTAGAAGGGCCCTAAATAAACATAAACTCAATATTAAGATAGTAGAAAGACCAGGTACCTCCGTAAAAAGACTTATTAGCAAGACATACCCGTTCCAAAGACCCTCATGTGTAGATAAGAAATGTATAACCTGTAAAATAAGCCCCCATATTAACTGTAAAACTAGAAATGTACTGTATAGCATAAGATGTACTGAAGGACAATGTAGAAACAAAAATATAGTGTACATAGGTGAGACAGCTCGTAGTATAGGGGAACGGATAAATGAACACTGGCGAGACCTTCAAGATAATAAAGAATCATCTGTACTCTACCAACATGCTAAGATAGAACAGAAGGGTAAATTAGAGAACAGAAATAAAAATAGAATCTACACACAGAAAAGATGCAATGTTTAGACAAATTACAGAGGCAATAAACATAAAAGAATTACAACCAAAATTAAATAGAAAATATGAGTGGAACAGCAACATCACAACTTACAATTAAGGACAAAATGAAAACACACACACACATAGAACAAACAACCAACCAATAACATGTAAATAAATAAACAAATAGATAAATGAACACAAACACACACAGACACCCGGATGTGGCGCATGCGCAAACTGAGCACACAACACATACACAGAAACAAAATGGCGTAGGACAGAAGAAAGGAAAGGCACAGAAACAAAGAAAGGAATCCCCAGTCACTGAAGAGGTCACAGAGTGTGTGACGAAAGGACTATGACTATATATAAACAACTATCTGGTTGTGGAACCAACCAACCAAACAGAAATTTATAAATTTGTAGATTTGTAAATTTATAAGTTTATAGATATATAATAAATTGAAGTGAAAGCAACTGGTGCGTGTGTTTCTTATTGGCAACATGACCCTCCCAAAGTATAACAATATCGGTTTCAACACACGATTTCAGATAAAGAATCTTGCTAAACAAATTCAGAAACGAAATATATATATATATATATATATATATTTATGTTTGTTGGTTCACCACTGGATAGAACTGGTCATTCCGTATGGTCAACCTCGATGTAATATTAGGGAGAGCACTCGACGTAATGCAACTCACCCGTCTTCGTTTGTATTGTTGGTGGTGCGAGTACGAAGTTAATTATTATGAAATAACAGGAGGCTGGACTGGTGTAATTCCTTAAAGGTTTATTATACTATGAACATTTCAATGACCGGGTTCAGTATGAATTCGGTGACATCATCAGGTATTCGAAATAAGAAGAATTGGTAGTCGTCACTTGAGGGCGGCCGACCGAACTAGAAACTGCTAAATTGGTGGCCGCCTTCTCGTCACTCTGCCTTTTTAGCTCCATGTATTATATTCCTTTGTTAAATAAATATATATATATATATATATATATATATATACGTGTGTATAATGGTAGCTATGTTGCTTCCGTAGGCGGTATGCCAAAATTAGCACTCAATATTCATACAGAGCAGAGTTTGGATAGTATAAAAAAAAAGAAAAATCAGTGATGCATCTGGACAGTTTATTGCGTGTTACAATTGTTTCGCCGTAGAATCAGCCAGATCCATACAGTAATCATGGCACGAGCTACCTGCCCGCGAAACAATTGTAACACGCAATAAACTGAGTCCAGATGCATCACTGATTTTTCGTTTTTTATACTATATATATATATATCGGACAAACGGTACGCTGTATGGCGGACCATTTTGCTGAGCATTTGAGGGACATACGACTCGGTTTGGATACTCCTGTCGCCAGTCATTTCCGTTCTCCTGGTCATTCTTTCCTACATGTCTCAGTCCTGGGTGTCCTTTTACATCACGGATCACAGGCCTCGAGCACCAGGACTGATCAGAGTCTGATTTACCGCTTTGGGTCCTATTTCCCTCATGGATTTAACTCACATCCCCAATTTCTTTAATACCCCGTCCATCAAACACGCGCTTGTACATTCACCCCTAGATTCCTATGGCTCTCTTATGGTCAGAAACATATTCTCTTACAACTAATACAGACCGACAAAATATGCACACTCCACTTTTCCCTTCACAGCTCTGTATACACACATACACACCCTTATACGAGTATTAACATACATTTGCTCATAACTTCGTACTTCCTAGCACGCACACACACTCTTTTACTTACATATACACACACATTTCTTCTTAGCTTCGTATGGACGTATAATAACACACACACACACACACACACACACACACACACACACACACACACACACACACACACACACACACACACACATGCATGCGAACAGCTCTTTTTACAAAACGTTTTTTTTCCCCATTTCAGGTAGACGCGCTCCATCATCAACTTTTCTAAAAAAGTAAATAATACACAAAACGCCAGCACCAACAGTTTTCCAAGAGATGTCAACATAAATGGACCTGTTATTTTTATCTATAGACATCTTTGTAACTCATCTTTCTATATGTAAAATTTATTGTTAACTGTTCAAACCTGGCTTCAGAATTTTAAACTATGCTAATAATATTCATTAAGACCGAAACAAATACATAATTGACCTTTTCTTTGTAAAGAAACATCACATTTTCCTACAATATAGTAACAGAATTTAGGGGAGTGTATTCTAAATTTATGAAAATTATTTTCTTTTTTCTTTGTGGGAAGCTAATAATGGTTTCTGATTTAAGCACAAGGCCAGCAATTTGAATGGAAGGGGAGAAAACCGATTAAATCGTCTCCAGTGTGTTATTGGTACTTTATGTTTTCGACCTCGTAAGTATAAAAGGTAAAGCTGACCTCGACAGCATTTGAATTCAGAACGTAAACGGTCGTAACTGTGTGTCACAAAGCATGTTGTCCGACGCTCTACTGATACTTCCCTTGATAATAATGTGTCCTGATTTAGGCAGAAGGCCAACCAGTTGGCCACCCAGCAAGATGGAAAACAAAACCCGTCAAAGAGCAGGTGCACTCAGGAGAGTCAACGGCAATCCAATAGCGCATTTAAGAAACGGGTAAACAAAGCTCGTTAGCCTTGGCTGGCCGACTGTCGAGAAGAATCATTCTGATTTTAAAACCATGGTAGATGGAACTCCTTAGTCACCTTAGTGACAACCTTTCAAGAGGCCAATGGCTTCATTCTTGTGAGGAAGTTGGATGAGCTGCGACTCGGTAGCCTGCTTCCGAGGAATGGTCGGGCGATGAGAATTATGGACATACATCTTCATAAAGATGTGCATTGGTGCTATAGTCCAGGGTCCCCCACCCTCAGCAAGGACGATGCGAAGAGACCGGACCAGTATTCCTGTACAACTACATTTTCTTAAATCATAACATCTTGTAATGCGTTTTCATCCAAACTAAACAAATATTGTATTTTTAACATAGGGATGTTAAAGAAATATAGTGAAAAATTGGCAGACTAGTTAAAATATCTGTTACAATGCTTCATGGTGTTTATTCTGGCTCGGGGTTCAAATATCACCGAAATCAACTTTATAGGGGCCAGAAATAAAGTGACAGTCTATTATAGGGATCATTTCTTCTCTGTCTCTTACTTTCTATATTTATCATTTACTTCCTTATTCTTCGAATGAAATTGCTGTGGTCAAACATACAGAGGGATAGGCTCCACCAGCTTTAAATAACCTAGATTTACCGTATCTTTTGACGGTACCCCAATGACTCCATGAAGCATTGAAGGTTTCAATAACGAAAAATATGGAGATATTTTAAGGAATTTACTTCTAAGTTCAAGTTCTAACAAATTTACGCTTTTATTTTATTTATCTTTTATTTTATTTATTCGAAATCGGTAGAAAACGTAAGAATCATGAGAACAGACTCTATTCACTCGACTTTACATTTCCCTATAGTGTTGTGGTACTTATCCAAAGTGAAAAGACAAATTGTTTCTTCTTCTTCTTCTTCTTCTTCTTCTTCTTCTTCTTCTTCTTCTCTTCTTCTTCTTCTTCTTTAGTGAAAACAAATAATAGTACAAAAAAAAAAAAAAGAATGAGTGTGTCGTAGACAATGAGATAGGTTTCCTGTAACTGAAAACAAGATATGGTTTCAACATCCTATTCAAAGTCATTATAATTTACATATGCCCATAATTGTTTCTACTTTAGGCACAAGGCCAGAAATTACCCAGTACATTACTGGTATTTTATTTTATCGACCCCGTAAGGAAGAAAGGCAAAGTTAACCTCGGCGGGATTTGAACTCAGACTGTAAAGGGACGTAACTATGCTAGAAAGCATGGCGTCCGACCCTCTACCGATACTGCCAATAATTGTTTCTACTTTAGGCACAAGGCCAGCAATTACCCAGTTCATTACTGGTACTTTATTTTATCGACCTCGTAAGGATGAAAGGCAAAGTCAACCTCGGCGGGATTTGAACTCAGATCGTAAAGGGACGTAACTATGCTGAAAAGCATGGCGCCCAACCCTCTACCGATACTGCCAATCCACACTGCCAATAATGTCACTGAGAAAGGAATGAACAACGTAATTCCGTCTTAAACTCCCATAAATAAATTACAGTAATTCCGCATCTATTTTTAAAAATAGTCCTTGAACCCTTTACTTGTTCATATTTTTTCCTGCAGTCATCAAGCTTCACACAACACTAACCGCGTCGTTCTCAGCGGTCTTGGTGGACCGTTGAAGGCCATCATCACAGACACTCCCTTCAAAACAAATCATTAGAAAAAAGTTATAAAAAGCGTCAATAAAAATGTGTAAAATGCAAATATAACTCCCAGGAAAATAATTCATCTTTCATAGTGGATTATAATTTAAGCACAAAGCTAGCAATTTGAAACGAGGGGAAACCAATTACATCGACCCACTAATTTCCTGGTACTTCATGTTATCGATTTCGGGAGGATGAACGGCACACTTGACCTCGGCCAGATTTGAACTTAGAAAGTGATGTAACTAAATAACGAAAAGCATCTTGTCTGACTTACCAACGACTCTGGCAAACTATTAGACGAAGTTAACTAACTTCGTGAAAATATGTTTCTTAAACAGAAACTACCGAACAAGTAAACTACATTGATTACTATCACACGTTACTTTCTAAAGCTACAAATATCGATTTTCTACTTGTAAACAGTGCTGTGCTACATATATCTAGAGGCGAGATGATATGAATTAGTATCGTTCATGGTTTCCCATAGATATTTACTATGCAACTAATGACAATCAGTTACAATGGAAACGAAACCGGATCAGTCGGTCACTTGACACTAACAAACCAGAACTCCTACAGTGCTAAGAGGGGAACTGTTATGTGGTCATGGGACTTGCCAGAAATAGCAGCTTGATTTCCCTTAAATCCCACGCTACTGTCTTAAATGGATACATTAGATTTTGCCGTTCCGGATTGACAAAAAGATGGGATAATAGCAACTAGAAAGCTTTTGATCAAAACTGTGCGCGTCCCGGGTGGAATTAACGACAGATATTCTGTTGCATTATATACCGTCATAAACTACGGTAGCTTTAAGTAAAAATTATACTTTAAACGAGAATAATTTCTTTAGAAAGTAGTTTCACATAAACTGAAAATATTATACATGTGGAACATATTTTATCATTAGGACTAAACAGCTTACGGTAAGATTTGAACACCGAAACTTAAGCAAGTAATTAAATAAGGTTTGTAAACTATGTAGCGTTATACATAACAGAACGAGTCTTACTTCCAAATAATCAAAATTTATTAAATAACTAATTATTATTAATAATAGATTTTTTTAAAATATCATCTAGCGATTCCAGCCCAGTAAATAACAAGAAATACAATATAGTGAAAAAGAATGTAGGCGGTTGGTATATTTATATACATACGTCCAGTTAGTTGATTTAATGCATTCGCGTATGTGTTCTGCCTACTGATTTACAGAGTATTTTAAATTACCGTACCTTTTTAAACAAATTTGATAGTGGTATAGTCAGTCACTTGACATCTTACTACAAAATGTAGGTTGGACCAGAGACCACTACCTTTTGTATAATGCAATTTCTAATCCCTGCCTTTAATGATAACTCTTTCTATTTTCCATTCTCTGGATACTGCTGTCACTGTTGTTGCTGTTGCTGTTCTCGCTGTTCCTGCTATCCTCGTCATCGTTGCTGCCACCGCCAACGCAGTCAATCTAATCAAATGGACTAGGAGTGTAGGAAATCGATATCGCGGTTTCCAACATCTGCAACCCTTTTCATTATAAACAAACTGTTGATTCTTTACAAATACGTATTTTTATATTTTAGCTTTTCTAACTCCTCACAATCATATATCTAACTTCTTATGTATCTATTTATTTTTACTGTTACAATCTATCAATCTATTCATGCACATTTTCTCCCTTTATAATATTTCTCATACTTTACATACTTTTAACATACAATGCATTTAGTATATTTTGTCTTTTAACAATTTCAAATAATTTTCTCTCTCTCTCTCGCTCTCTCTCTTTATCTCTCTCTCTCTATCTATCTATCTATATATCTCTCTCTCTCTCTTTCTCTTTCTTTCTCTTTCCCTCTCTCTCCCTCTCTCTCCACTTTTTTTATTATCTTCCTTTTATTCACTTCCTACAAACTGTTTAATTCATATAGAACAGCAGTTCAGAAACATAAGTGGACATTTTTTTTTCTTTTGGATGTAAAGAAAAGAAATAGCAAAAATTAAAAAGAAAATTTGCGTAAGAATACATCTACATAATATATTACTTAAAGTAATAATAATAATAATAATGATAACAAAAATAATATATATAAAGCAAATCACTTAGAAATGAACTTGCGAAACTAAACAGAAAGGTGTTTAATAGTAGGGTCGAACGACGAAAGTGACAGCGGCAGTTGAGAGATATATGAACATCTTTATTATTATTACTATTTGTAGAAATAAAATAAATTTTCCCGTAGTAAAATATTGATCTAAATTCTGAAAGATATAGAAGGAAAAAATAAATAAAAATAAAAAAAACTGATATTTACAGAAAGGAACTTTACAAAGTCTCGCAACCATCATTGTCATCATTGTCGTCGTCATCATCATCATCATCATCATAATCATCATCATCATTGCCATCCCTAGCTTTTAACCCCCACTTAATTCCACTCTTTATTTTTCATCAACTAACATTATCTTTCATTCATCATGATTATAATCAATGTAATTATTTAACACCTTTCACTCGTCATACAGGCTTTTATTTTAATATTCTTTAGATTTTCTTTTTTTCATACACAACATCCACCTCCACAGACTTCGGTTGTTTCAAAGATATCTGAATAATTTTTTCGCTGAAGAAAATAACTATTTTATTTTCTTCGCAAAATATCTTTCATTTATATATAATCATATATAAATTCATCATTATTTCTCTATCTTTTGATGTATTCATATATTCACACAGTAAAAAAATAACCTATACTTGATAAAAAAAAATTACCTATACTTAATAAAAAAAATAACCTATACTAAATAAAAAAAAAAGTTAAACATTTCAAAGTAGTAATCAGATCAATAACAAAGTCTGTGTTAATTATCGAACTATCTAAACTAGACGATACTAATCTATATCGCATGTTTTACTTCATGAAATAAAAAAAACACCACGAGACAACACTGAACTATTACACAATTCGGGACAGATTTATATTTTTTCCTTTCCTTGTTCACTCATTTCATATGGATTAAAATTCCAGGAAGCAATAGCATTCTTCAGATATCTTTCCGGAGAAAACAGTAACAGCATTTGGATTTGTTACAGGTAATAAAAACTTTACTCATTTATTTTCATTCAATTCTTCTTCTTCTTCTTCTTCTTCTTTGTATCAGTCATTACACTGCGGCCATGTTGGGGCACCGCCAGCGAAGGGATCTAATCTATCATGAGACATTCAGAATATTTATTTTCTGTGTCTTGGTACCTGTTTTATAAGTATCTTTATTGTGGAACCGCTAAATTACACGACATAAACAAACAGTACATTTGAAGAAAACACACTCACATGCGTGCGCTCTCATACATATACGTGTACATACACACTCACGCATTCCCATTATATTTATTATTTAACTAGTTTCAGTCAGTTGACTGTGGCCAAGCTGTGACACCGTTTTAAAGAGATTTACTCAATCATATGAAGCCCAGTGTTTGTATTTAGTTTAAGCATGTTTCTTATTGTATCGATCGCTTCCTTCTTAAGCAGCGAAATGACAGTAGACTTAAGTACACGCACAAGCATGCGTGTGGACACACACACACATACATTCACTCACATACACGTATATCTTTACACGCACATACATACACGAAATAGGCGCTCAAACACGCATATACATATTCAAAAAGGCGCACACACGCCTAGATCACACACAGAAACAAATATTTTTTATTGTTCCACTGATTTCAGTTATTAGACTCTGGCCATGCTGGGGCTCAACCTTGAAGCTATTTGGTTGATCATATTTTTCAAAACTGGTACATATTTTATCGACCTATATTTTGTAAAAACGCTACGTTACTGGATATGAACCAAGTCAACGCAGGCATACATAAACACACACACACATCCGTGTATATATATATATATATATATATATATATTTATAATATATATACATACATACATACATACATACATACATACATACATACATACATACATACATATATATATATATATATATATATATATATATATATATATATACATATATATATCTGTGTATTATCAGTTGACGTGAGACACAAGTAGAGTTTAAGTATTTATTTAAATGGTGAAACTCCAGATTAACAAGTCTCACTACTTAGTCATTAAATACATACACACACATATATATATATGTATGTATATATGTGTGTATGTATATATATATATATATATATATATATATATATATATAGAGAGAGAGAGAGAGAGAGAGAGAGAGACATATATATATTATATATACATATATGTATATATATATGCGTAGTATATATATATATATATATATATATATATATATATATATGTATATGTATATATACACAGACACATCTATATATGTATGTGTTGTGTGTATGTGTATGTATATGCATATGTATGTGTATATATATATATATATATACTCGGCTGGCTCCAGCAGTTTCCGGCAATTGAATTTCACTCAAAAGGCTGTAGCTGAAAATATGTACCGAAATCCGAAACCCGAAGCCACGTGGCTGTGAACTGAGCCTTTAACAATAGAGACATGCCTGCAGTTTTATGGGAGGAAGATTTGAAGTATTCCAATGAAGTTACTGTCTCAGCTAGAAGAGTCTTCCTGTTTCTCCTTAAAACTAATGTGCTAATGATATATATCATTTTCCTTTGCTATTAATTAATTTGAAAACTATATATATATATATGTACGGCAACACTCATCTTTTTCCATTTCTCCGAGGGTTATAAACTCCACTTTCAGGCTAGAAATTTCTTTAGTCTAAAATACGGTGAAAGCTTATAATTTCTAATTTCAAACTCGCGCACCGTTTCAAAAACATACTTACATGTTTACGTTTATATATATATGTATATATATATTGGAAAATGTGTGAGATCCTTGGTACAGTTAGGTATATTTGAAAAAAAGGAAAAGAATGACTTGACTTGTAGTGTTAACAAATTTTTGATTTAATTTTATAATATTATAATATTATGAGTTGGTAGATACAGCGTTGAAGGTATTTGATTTTTTTGAGTGCCGCGCTGTTATGCCATATATCCTAGGATTTCTGAATTTATGAACTGTCATACAAACTGCGAATGCTGAGTTTTGATAAAATAATTGTTTCTACGTTAGGCACAAGGCCAGCAAATACTCAGTACATTACTGGTACTTTATTTTATCGACCCCGTAAGGATGAAAGGCAAAGTTAACCTCGGTGGGATTTGAACTCAGACTGTAAAGGGACGTAACTATGCAAGAAAGCATGGCGTCCAACCCTCTCCCGATAATAATGATTTGCATAACAGAAACCACCGCATAGTATATTTTAATTACTGACACATGGAAGTGGCTACATATAAGAACGAAGTTTTAATAGTTTATTCCTCGGATATAATTACATAAATGTTCGGCATATATGTACAAATGACTCAGTTTTAAATATATGTGTAACTTTGGAGAAATGTAATGCTACAACCCAGAACATTGTGAACGGTTAGCTAACTTCTTGTCATGACTGGAATAGTAACTACATTGTCTGTGTTCTTATGGTTATATATATATATGTGTGTGTGTGTGTGTGTGTGTGTGTGTGTGTATAATAAAGAAGAAATTAAAAGATGGTTAAAAGAGTTCCATATATTTTATTATGCGCATTTTGAATACAAAATCATCCTGGGACAAACATTGTATTCTCATCAGATAAAATAACGTAACATGATATGAGGCATAATAGCACTTGTTTACAGGAAAGTGCTAAGTCTACATATATGTAGACTGAGCCGTCGAAACGGCTTGAGATCTGCCGTCGGAGTCATACTTTTTCCTATTTCCCACTCTACTACCCTAAGTTTTCTGCGTTATGGTCCATTTTGTTCCTTACCACAATTCCTTTGTTGGTATATATATATTGTTATACTTGGGGAGGGTCATATTTGTGTAATATTGCCAGAATTAATAACAGAACACACTCACTGTTTGGTTGGTTTTCGCTTTTTGCTTCTGTGTCTTTTATATCGGTTAATTTAATTTATTCGGTCCTCAATATTGCCCTATATATATATATATATAACAAAGGAAATGTGGTAAGGCACCAGATGGACCATAACGCACCAACGTACTCAATACTTAGGATAGTAGAGTGGGTAATAGGAACGAGTAGGACCCCGACGGCTGAGCTCAAGCCGTTTCGACGGCTAATTCTGGACGATTTTATATATATATATATATTTCGACGGCTAGTTCTAGACGACTTTATATATATATATATATACGTGTGTGTGTGTGTATGTGTGTGTGTGAGTGACACGGCGTAACATTATTGTTAATATATTTTGTAAATGTATATTCAACTCATGCATACGAAGATTAAATCGAACACGAGAAACCTTCCGACAAAACTTGGCACTAGTGATGTCGTAACTCATCTCTACAGCTGAGTGAACTGGAGCACATGTGGAATAAAGTGTCTTGCTGAAGAACACAATGCGAAGCCCGTTCCGAGATTCGAACTCACAACTTCACGACTGTAAGCTCGACGCTCTAACCACTAAACCATGCGCCTGCACATACATATATGCGTAGGCGCCTACTCATAAATATATATATGTGTGTGTGTGTGTGGGTGGGTTATGTGTATATATATATATATATATATATATATATATATATATATATATATATATATATATATATATATATATATATATATATATATATATATATATATATATATATATATATATATATATATATATATATATATATATATATTAAAATAACAGATTACAGTTTAAGCAAAGAATCTCTGCTTTCACCCTTAACGGGATCTTCTGAAACTAACAAAGTCAATCTGTGAACGCAGAAGTGAATATTTAAAAAAAAAACGTTGCAACCGGAGGAAGACGATACTTTAGTTCGTGGAAACGTTCCCTTCACAAAACAGGGAACGTTTCCACGAACCAAAGTATCGTCTTCCCGTCTTCCTCCGGTTGCAACATTTTTTGAAATATTCACTTCTGCGTTCACAGATTGATTTTGTTAGTTTCAGAAGAGCCTGTTAAGGGTGAAAGCAGCGATTCTTTGCTTAAACTGTAATCTGTTATTTTAATAAATATTTGCTCTACGGTTCTTATATATTTCATATATATTTATCCTTATCGAGCCCTCTTTGGATTTTAGTCTTCAAATTTGTTATTATTACTATATATATATATATATATATATATATATATATATATATATATATATATATATAACTTTGAATAACTTTGACATGTCTTGGCCAGTATTGGCCCAGGCCATGTCTAACCTGGCGAAGTCTTTCAATTCAGGATTTGGGCACCATGGCTCATTTGAGAAGGGAATTACTGTTTGCAGAGACATATCCGGGTGTGGGTCGTTTGTCCGGGATTACTTGGAGGAATTTGTCCAAAGTCTTCTTGAATTTTATGTGGTCAGTTTCTGTTTTGACGTGTCATGGTGTGATGTTGAAGAGATCAGGGCCAATTGAGGTGAAATAATTGTGCCGTATTGTTGTTTTGAGTTACGATTTAGATTTTTGTTTGGGACGGATAGCACGGGGCCCAAGCCCTGGGTGTATTTTGAAGGTGATGCCAACATCATTTGCGCAGTGCTGATGAAACATTTTCCACATCATGCAGATAATATAACGCTCACGGCGACGTTGGAGTGAGTAAATTTTCAGCTTTTCTAGTCGACCCTAATAGTCAAGCTCTGACATGCCATCTATCTTTTTCGTGATTTCCCTTTGGGGAGCTTCAAGTTTCATGATACTTTGTTTCGTGTGGGGAGACCACAGTGGACAACAGTATTCAAGGTGTGGTCGGGCAAAAGTGGAGAAGAGAAGGATAATGGTGTGGGAATCTCTCGACTGGAAGGTTCTGAGGATCCAGGAACACATTCTGCGGGTTATGTCAACTTTGCTGCTTATATACGTGGCCCAGCTTATGTTGCTGTCCACAGTTACTCCCAAGTCTCTGATGTTGTTAGATGCCACGAGAGTTTCACCGGAGGGAAGGGAGTACGGGAGTTTCAGAGCATCCTCTTTTCCAAAGTGGATCAGTTCGAATTTGTCTTCGTTCAGTAACATGTTGTTCTTTTCCGCCCATTGGGTAACATCCAGTAGGTCTGATCGAAGGCTTATCCAGTCATCCACGGCATTGATGACCTTCTGGAGCTTGGAATCATCAGCGAAAATTCTAATGTTGCTGTGTTTGATGATGTCAGTGATGTCATTTATATAGATGATGAAGAGAAGTGGGCCCAACACAGTGCCTTGTGGGACCCCACTACTGACTTTGGCTGGGCTGGATTTGACTCCTTCGACTACAACATGTTGGGTTCTGTTTGACAAGAAGCACTTGATCCACTGCAGCAGCTTTCCAGTGACACCAATATTGGACAGCTTTCTCAGTAGAATGTTGTGATCAACCCTGTCAAAGGCCTTGCTGAAATCAAGGTAGATAACATCAATGTTGGAACCCTCTCCCCAGGCTCTCAAAATGTCATCAAAGTGATGCAGTAGCTGCGTCAGGCAATCCCTTCCATTACGGAATCCATGCTGGTTGGAGTTCAGCATATCGTTACTCTCAAGGAAGTGAGTCATTCGCGATCTCACCACTCTCTCAAATACCCTAATGATATGAGAGGTGAGTGAGATTGGATGGTAATTCACGGCAAGGGATTTGTTTCCTTTTTTGAAAACTAGGACAACAGACTGGGATAGAAGGTTTTCTGGTACATATCCAGCATCCAGTGAGTTTCGCCATATATATATATATATACAGTTGAAAATTGCAAACTTGACTGTCACCACATATTATGAACCTGAAGATTGCGAAAGCATGAAAGTACTTGTTCAATTAACACTTAGAATTTAATATTCTATCATACTATTTCATTATAATACCATTATGAATTTTAAAGGATTGTAAATAAAACGAGTAAATCAGACAAAGTTGGATTTCCTCTTATTAATATAATCTTCTATACACAATCATACACACCCGTGTATATTTATCTATCTTTATATATATATATATATATATATATATATATATATATATATATATAAATTATAAAATGACAGGAGGCTGAACTGGTGTAATTCCTTAAAGATTTATTATACTATAAATGTTTCAATGACCGGGTTCAGTATGAATCCGGTGACATCATCGGGTATTCCGAAATTTATCCAACAACGGAATATAATAATAGACACAATCTAAGGGGCTGAAAAGCAGAGAGAAACGCCCAAGACGAGAAGGCGGCCAAAAATGAGAGAGAGAGAGAGAGAGAGAATTGAGAAACTTTTAGAGAAGTATCGGGCCTCGTATTGTGAATTTAACAATCTCAAAAAAGATGAAAGGGAAAATTTATTTTTGTGGGATTTGATCACAGCATAGTGATCCGCAATGTATTCTGTCTAACGTTCTAGCAACATTGGTCGATTCGCTACCTTAGAAGTTAAAATATATACTTTAGGTAATAAAAATATATATTCAAATGGGGATGCGCGCGCGCACGTATTATATGTATGTTAACATACATACACAAGCACTCTAGCTAGGTGTTTAGAAAATTTGCTTCTCAATCATGTCCGGTATTGAGAATTACTCTATGGGTTCACATGTCTCAAATAATTCACGAGTTGGATGTCCGGTTAATCGAACTAGAATTGAGTTGTATGTATATGTATGCATATATGTATAAACATGTATATGTATGCATTCGGTTTTGTCCCCGAACGGGCGGTTAGCCATTGCGAGTTAGAGAATCCTAGTTATTGTTAGGACATCATTATAGGAGGAAACTTTTATGTAAAACCAGCGTTTCGATGGCAGGCAATGATATTGACCTCTACTTTTTGGACACCTTTCACCTTTGTTCAGATAGTGGGATTGGTCCAGGGCAAGGCTTTTCTTCACTTTAATAGATTGCCTGCACTGGCACAGCTGGGTCTAAAGATCTTTCAGGTGTTTTAAGCGAGCTTTCTCCTTTTTCTTTTGCTGCAGTATATGCAAAAAGGAATTTAAAAGTGACGTTCGTGACATTCATGTATGAGAAAAAGGTCAAGTGATAACAATTCTCAAAATTTAGATGCAGCCATTGTGTAAGAATACATACATACATACATATATATAATGTATGCATTTATGTTAGGTCACTCATGAGTGCATGTAGCCAGTACAAACTGTCATATGGTCGGGTAATCAGTGACTAACCCGGCAATACCATCAAGCCTGCATAGGGATGGGGAGGATGAGGTTTGGACACCATGTGGAATGTAAAGCAAAACCCCTGAAACGTCGAATGATCTCAATAGCGTGTAATTATCTATACATATAGATACAGATGTATGTGCATATACATACAAATATATATATATATATATATATATATATATATATATATATATATGTATATATGTGTGTATATGTGTGCAAAAGGTAAACAGAAATAACAACACAATCGGTACAGTATATGAAAAGGATACATTAGGTTAACGCTTAATATAGCAGGTGTGTATATATATATATGTATACGCGCGGGAACATGGAAATACTGGGTTCTGTGCCGAAAGAGTGGTTATATATATATATATATATATATATATATGTATAATAGGAACCAGTAAGACCCCGACAGCTGAGCTCAAGCCGTTTCGACGGCTAATTCTGGACTAAATGAACATTTATCCTGGTATTTAAATAGCCGATCTTCTCAAGGGGTAATTCCATATATGGTCAAAGTGATTGTCAAAAATCAGTAGTAATTCTGTGGTTGCAAATTAGTAGGGGAGATGGTGGCTAAACCTGCCAGTAGGAGAAAGAGGGGAGGGGGTGGAGTAGACCCAATCAAGCGTTTGTAGTGCCAGCTACAGCTGGGCATGAGGTCAAAGAAGATACAGGGGAGGGGGAGGGGGAGGAAGTCGGAACGGTAGGTAGAACAATGGGGGGTAGAAATATATAGGAAAGAAAAAATACTCTCTCAGTATTTTTTCTTTCCTATATATTTCTACCCCCCATTGTTCTACCTACCGTTCCGACTTCCTCCCCCTCCCCCTCCCCTGTATCTTCTTTGACCTCATGCCCAGCTGTAGCTGGCACTACAAACGCTTGATTGGGTCTACTCCACCCCCTCCCCTCTTTCTCCTACTGGCAGGTTTAGCCACCATCTCCCCTACTAATTTGCAACCACAGAATTACTACTGATTTTTGACAATCACTTTGACCATATATGGAATTACCCCTTGAGAAGATCGGCTATTTAAATACCAGGATAAATTTTCATTTAGTCCAGAATTAGCCGTCGAAACGGCTTGAGCTCAGCTGTCGGGGTCTTACTGGTTCCTATTATCCACTCTACTACCTCAAGTATTGAGTACTTTGGTGCGTTATGGTCCACCTGGTTCCTTACCACATTTCCTTCGTTATATATATATATATATATATATATATATATATATATATATATATATATATATATATATATATATATATATATATATAAAAGGACTTGTACATCTGAAACTACTTCGCTTTTCCTTATTCGATATTTACTCCGTCACTCCTATGTGGAAAAAGTACGTTGAGTGCTTGAATTGAATTGCATGAATGTTTACCCTAATAATATATATATATATATATATATATATATATATATATATACATACATATAACTTTGATAGGTTACGGCCATTACTGCTTCACGTCATCTCTATCTTAATAGCACCACATGGTAAAGTCTTTCAGATCATGCTTAACTCCTCAATTATACTTTGGATACCATGAGCCTGCCCAGTAAAGAGTTCATGTTATTGAGGCATTTGATAGGGTTGGTCACAGCATAATGTTGAAGAAACATGGAAGGTTACTACAGTAGCTTTAAATGTTTCATGCTGAACTGAGACCAATATATTGTGATCAAAATTATATGATCAATCTCATCTAAAATCAGTACTGGCGTTCCACAAGGCACAGTTCATTATTTATATCCACGATATAAACGTAATTTCAAGTACTGCAAAATATTTATTTTGGTAGATGTTTCCATGCACCGGAAGGTCTTCAATATAGTAAGAGCCAGGATGTACCTTTAATCATGCCTGCTGTTATACAATACTCGAAAACAAAAACATGCTACTAAACGAGTAAAATTCATGAGTTAATTCATTTCGGAAAAGCGGGTTCACTTAGGTGAGCAGCCAACAACATAAGAGACATTGAAATAACTGTCGATAATAACTGGAATACCCACATAAGCAGCAACGCTAACATGACCCACAGGATGTGTTCCTGGATTCTTGTTGTAGTCGAGAATTATTCAAAGCATTATCCTTCTCTTAATTACCTTTGTCCGAACTCCTCCTTTTGTCCACTGTGGTCTGTTCACACGAAACAAACTATTATGTAAATTGAAGCATCCCACATGTCAATTGCAAAACAGACATAAGGCATGACAGGCCGTCACTATTGAGGTTGACATGAAAAACTCGAATACTGATCTCTCCAACGCCACCATGACCATTATATCATTTGCATGATGTGGCAATTATTCCATCAGAATTTTCCAAATGATGTTGACATCAACTTTAAAATTCACCTGGGTCTTAGCCTTCCACTACAAAAATTTATTTCGCTTCTTATATCATTAAAATAACATTACAACACACATCAACGCTTCCTACTATTCTAAATATCATATCAATATTCTTTCAAACAAAAACAGATCCCATAAAACTCAAAGGGTCCCTGGAAAAATTCCTCCAAGATATTCCGGATAAACACCCTATACCCAGATATGTCTCCGTAAAAACTATGTCATTCTCAAGTGTGTCATGGTGTCCAGAACATGAAGGTTTGAAGCATAATATGAAATATTTCACCAGGTCATGTTGTTAAGATAACCAGAGCCAGCGCTTATCAAGTAATACAGATATAAATAAATACATATATGAAATACGTGAATTTGTATATCTGGTGATATGCGGTATGTTTATAAATAAACATTTGAAAGCATTCAGATATCAGTTTTGAAATGCATAGCTGAAGGCTTTCAAAATGTTTACTTTTAAACATACCGTACATCGTCTAATATACAAATTCACGTATTTCATATACAAAACTCTGTTAGAGTTATACACACACGCACACACACAGAGACACACACAGACACACACACAGACACACACACAGACACACAGACACACACACACACACACATGCATACAGACACATACTCATACATATATATATATATATACATATATATGTGCATGTGTGTGTGTGTCAATGTCAGTGTTGAACAAACGGATGACGATTTGTCATCGGCACAGTTTTAATCAGAGCTTTGTTTACAAACAAATCGAATATTATTATTACTGTTCGATATAACCCATATGCACATAAATTTATGTATATAGTATATATGTGTGTGTACGTATGCATACTTACACTTATATATATATATATATATATATATATATATATATATATATATATATATATATATAAGTCTATGCAAGTGTTCGTAATCTACTTGAGATCTACTGATATGACTTTGTTCATATCTTATCAGACCAGCTCAGTCTGACTAGACTACAGTGCAGGCAGTTCAGAATATATATATATATAGAGAGAGAGAGTAATAATAGTAATAATATAGTAATAATAATAAATCCAAAGACTAAAATCCAAAGAGGGCTCGATAATGATAAATATATATCAAATATATAAGAACCCTAGAGCAAATATTTATTAAAATTACAGATTAACGTTTAAGGAAAGTAGCGATTCTTTGCTTAAACTTTAATCTGTTATTTTAATATATATATATATATTGGTAAACGGAATAGAAAATGCTGACAAATTGTTCACAGTTGAAAAATGGTTTAATTAGGAATAAGAGAGTATTAGTGATTGTATGGGTTAGTATTCAGTTGTGGTTTTAAGTTTTTAAGTTTTTACCGGTTGCGCATTTCTAAATGCTTTTCAAAAATAATTTTGAGATAGAGTGTCCGTGTTGTTTGTAACCCATACAATCACTAATACTCTTTTATTCCTAATTAAACCATTTTTCAACTGTGAACAATTTGTCAGCATTTTCTATTCCGTTTACCAATATATAATAACTTGTGTGTTACACCTCTATTCTTTTAACTATATATATATATATATATATAGGTGTGTGTGTGTGTGTGTGTACTCTTTTAGCTGTTCCAGCGCCATCCGACTGAGGCCATGGTAAGTATAAATCGTAAGTATAACGTTGTAGACGCAATCCAAGCTATAAGTTTTCCTTCGCAATAATCCTCTACTTGCTTATTCTTCTCCACCACGCCTCCATGCATGCTGGAAGGATTCTCCTGAGATTCTCCGCAGCTCGATCACCACGGCCTTCTTCATG
>OZ024740.1:44108369-44130869 GCA_964016885.1 Eledone cirrhosa
GGAACGAAAACAGCCTCCACTTATGCCAACCTAGTCATGGGATAAATGGAAATCACCCTCTACACTAAAGTACTAAACAAATTTGGAAACACTCTCCACTTACACATAGAAAAGAACTGGAAGCGATATCTAGATGACTCCTTCATCCTTTGGCACGAAAACATCGAGAAACTTTTAAAGAATTTCACACCCTTATAAATGGGCTCAACACGAATATTAACTTCACGATGGAATACAGCCATCAACAATTCCCCTTCCTCGACATCCTCATTAAGGTTCATAACAAAAAAATAGAAACAGACATATACTACAAGCCCACAGACTCCAAGCAATATCTTCCTTTCAACTCTTGCCACCCTAGACACGTTAAAATTAATATTCCCTACAACTTAGCCAAGAGAATCTGTACTATAGTCTCCAATAAAAAACATCTGTTACTTACGGCTACAAGAACTAAAGGACACACTCATAGGCAGGGACTACCCTGCATCAATAATTGACAATTGAATCCAACGTGCCCTAAAACTCAGTACCCAGGACCTGAGACACCCTAAAGTAAATCAACCGAAACTAAAATCTCTTCCATACATCTCTACACACAACACCCTCAACAATGAAGCCTTTGACACCATCCTCCAGAACATCCCTGTGTTAAAAAAAGGACCATAGAATGAACCAAATCCTTCAAACACACCAAAAAAATATAAAGAGCGAAAAACAATCTAACTCAATGAAAAACATCCTAACACATGCCAAAGTACTGCCAACCACAACAACGAAACACTCAGTAAAAAAAATGCGATAGACCCAACTGTGGCATATGCATCAACCTAATACAGGGTTCGGAATTCTGTTTCAAAGAAGGACATCGTTTTATAGTAAAACACAATTTCACATGCGCATCAGAAAATCTAATATATGTATTAACTTGCTCAGGTTGTCGAGAACAATACATAGGCCAGACCAAAACCTGCCTCTGCCAACGCATGACTGTCCATAGATCCCAAATTAAAATACGGGAATACAGGAAAATACCACTGAGTGAACACATTGATACCTGTGCCTCCCAAATTCATCCCAACTTTAGAATCTTTTCCCTCTACAAATTTAAAGATAATGCCACCCACACCCAGCGCATCAGTAAGGAATCTCACTTTATTAACAAATGCGGACCCCGTCTAAACACTTCTCCCTAAGAGAAACCCACAACATACACACGTCAACATACATACATACATCAGCATACATCCTACATACACCTCTATCCACATATAAACACAATGACATACGTAAACACACATGTTCTATGGTGCAACACAAATATACACAAATTTGCATACCTTTTGATGTCTATAGATATAAACGTGCCGACACACACACATACATATACGCACACATGCATTGCACACTGGTGGGCACATACATATTTGTACACAAGTATTCCAATACGTACAATCTGGACACTCACACACACCTTGCTGTTATGACAATACTATATATCATTTCACCCCTTTTATTATTAATGTTTTTGATGTCCTCTTGAAAGAATCGTTTTTGCTGAAAATATCGAATAATGTACACCATTTTTACCAGTATCACAAAAATACTGCCCCCCCCCCCCACACACACATACACACATATATACACACACACACACATACACACACACATACACACGCGTACACTAACATACAAAGAGACATATACACACACACACACACACTTCTCTGTATAAGACAAGAGCTGAAAAATATCTTTCAACATGTTAAAATATCCCCCACACACGTACAGACACATTCCTACTGACCGATCCCTCTACCACGAATTATTCTGCTACACACACACACACACACACACACACACACACACATATTTGTCTTAATAGGCACCTGAACTGTTGACCTTTCAACATGACTGCAATTCACACACACATCCCTACTGACCATTATCACAACACTGAACCTCTTTACTACACACACACACACACACATATTTGTCTTAAAAGACTTAATTTTCAGTGACTTCTCAATCAGGCGAAAAAGGACATTCTTTGACAAACCTACATTTGGCGCAAAATCATTTTTTTAACATTCAGGTGACCTCTACCGACCAATCAAAATTGTTTTGACCACAAGAATTTTTGCAACACGAATTGGCGCGAAACTTATTTTAATACCTCTGGAGCCACTTTTTTCACATAAAACAGGTAGAATTTCCAAAACTGATCAGATTAGAGCAAACATCACGGGCGCTCTATCTCAAAATTATTTTTGAAAAGCATTAGAAATGCGCAACCGGTAAAAACTTAAAACTAAAACTCAATACTAACCAATACTTATTACTAATTTTTGCTTATTCCTAATTAAACTATTTTTCACTGGGAACAATTTGTCAGCATTTTCTTTTCCTTTTACTAATATATCACAACTAGTGTGTTACACCTCTATTCTTTTAAATATATAAATATATATATATATATATATATATATATATATATATATATATATATATATATATATATATATATATATAAATATATATATATATATATATATATATATATATATATATATATATATATATATATATATATATACAGAGAGAGGAGGAAAGGAAGAGGGGGGAGAGAGAGTGAGAGAGAAAGGTAAAATCCCGACCGCGGTGGCAAGCGGTTTACGTTTGTGTAATTAGCTTGTGTTATATACATATATATATATATATGAGATACTGCAATAACAGAACTACTGTTTTCAGCAATCCTGATATGGTTGATCAGAGCTATATAAATTATGTTAATCCCCAACACACTTTATGACTCACTTTCTTGAAAGCAAGAATCTGCTGAACTACAACCAACATGGGTTCCATAGTGGAAGGGATTGCCTAACGCATCCCCTGCATCATTTTGATGACATTTTAAGAGCTTTGGTAGAGGACTCCAACACTGATGTCATCTACTTGGATTTCAACAAGTCTTTTGACAGGTTGCTCACAACATTCTATTGAAAAACCTATCCTATATATGTGTCTCAGGAAAGTTACTGCAATGGATCAATTGTTTCCTGACAAACATGTGTTTTCGAAAGATCAACTGCAGGAATCGGTGATAAGTTACAAAAAAGTGTGATGATCAATGACCGGGAAGTTGGCTTACCATGAGATTAGTCCGAAGAATAAAACCCAATCGCATGTTGACGAATATTTGTACTCCCGGCATGTTAATTGTAACGTGCCGTCTTTGTAACATGTAGTCGCTAAAACAGTCCATTTACAATATGTGTGTGAGTTCGCCAATCTCGGTAATGTACGGAGAGATTGCCGAACACACATACATAGAGACATATAAACATATAAACAAACATGCACACATACAAATACATACTAACACACACGCAAACAAATATATATATATATATATATATATATATATATATATATGTGTGTGTGTGTGTGTGTGTGTGTGTGTGTGTGTGTGTGTGTGTGTATCATGACCTGTTTAGCGACTACGAAAGCGGGCGGAAACTACCGAAGTCGTTGTTTATGATTTACATAGTAAGCTGTATACCTAAGACGAAGGTAGGCTATAAATAAAATATGAATTAAAATATAGTAATAATAAGTTAACCACAATATACAGTTGTACTTATGTACCATAATTATAAATCGTAATTATAACCATATATGTTTGGTTGGCTGGGCACATACATGAGAGCATATATACATACACACGCATACACATATGTACATTACATACATATAAATACATATATATTCACACACACACATGTGTGCATATATACATATACACGCATAAACATATGTACATATACATACATATACATATACATTTACACACATACATGAGTGCAAACATAGATATATAGATATACATACATATACATATGTACACACACATATACATATATATATATACACAGACACAGACACACAGATGCATACATACGTAAGTACATACATAGATACATACATACACATATATACATATACACACATACATATATACACATATACATACAAACCTACATACCCACTTACACTCAAATAAACATACACATACATACACACACACATGCATACATACGCACAAAATCTTCCTATGGTCTTTATGTCTCTCTATATAACATTCTTTGTCTGTCTGTATGCCTATCTGTTCCTATGCATTCTCTAAAGGCTGGACCGAATCAAATCAAATTTTACAATGTTAATAGTATTAGACCCCGGAAGTGTCAACATGTAATTTTTATTTTCATTTGGATTAAAACAATATAAGATTTTAACTAAAATAATATTTTTATAGTCAACTATAGTAAACCACGACGACGATGACTCACATTTTGTATATGAGTGTGTATGTGTCTGTGTGTGTGTGTGTATGTGTGTGTGTGTATGTGAGTGTGTGTGTGTGTGTATGTGTGTGTTTGTGTGTGTGTGTGTGTGTGTGTGTGTGTGTGTGTGTGTGTGTGTGTGTGTGTGTGTGTGTGTGTGTGTGTGCGTATGTGTGTGTGTGTGTTTGTGTGTGTGCATTTGTTATGTATGTTAGGCTTCAGAGAATTAAATCCTCACACATCTACACATATATACACATAATATGTGTGAGTGTATATGAGAGTATATACGGCACATTTTCTATGTTTGTGTCAGTCTTAGTATATATATGTGAATGTATGTTAGAGTGTATGTGTGTGTGAGTGTATGTGTGGGTATGTGTGTTGACTGACATAACGATATTTTCTTTAATCAACTATAGTGAACCACAACGACCACCACGACAACGTTACATTTTGTATATGAGTGTGCACACAGACAATTAAACAAACACACACATCTACACATACAGACACTTATGTGATGACAGACAGGTGTGCGTGTATGTCTGTGTGTGTCTGTCTTAGTATATGTGTGTGAGTGTATGTGAGAGTGTATGTGTGTGTGTGAGTGAATGTGTGATAATTTTTATTTTTATTTGGATTAAAAAAATAGGACGTCACATTTTGTATATGAATATCTATGTGTCTGTGAGTGTGTGTGTATTTGCGCGTTCATTAAATACATTATTGAATACACACACACACATCTGCACATACATGAATTACACAACGAATATTGTTTACCCGAAGGTGCTTCAAGATTGACAGATTTTCATTTCTAAATTCTATTATCATTACAATTTCGATATTTTAAAAATAAAATATAGATATTGTGAAATGATTATAAGAAAAAAAAACATATCTTCATATTTATTGTTTACTAATCTGAATAAGAACAGCAGTAACCCGGGCAACGCCGGGTAATTAAGCTAGTACACACACACACACACACGCACACACACACACACGCGCGCGCGCGCACGCACACACACACACACACACACACACACACACACACATATATATATATATATATATATATATACATATTTAATATATGATTTTGTATCGTCTTGTAAGGTGTGTAACTTTAATCTCCTCTTTATTGCCATCTTATGTTTTCCTTGCAATCTCGTGTTTTCCTTGCAATCTTTACTTATCACTCTTATGTGCCAACATACTCCTCTCTCAATCCTTTATACTTTTCACCTACATTTCACTCACCTCACAACTTTCCGTCTCTCCATAACGACAACTGGCCCTTTTTTCTGCAATTAGAGCTACGTTTTACGGTATAATTGGACAGTGGTACGAGCGAAGATTCCCCTGCATCCACATTTTCTGTGATATTTCAAGTATTATTTAGAATAATCAACTAATGATGTGGTCATTTGCGTTGGGACTCACGCATTTCAAATTTTAAATAATCATGGCACTTCTTAGTTCAGCTGCATTATTTGCATCTGTATATATATATATAGTAATTATTGTTTCTACTTTTGGCACAAGGCCAGCAATTAACCAGTGAATTACTGGTACTTTATTTTATCGACCCCGTAAGGATGAAAAGCAAAGTTAACCTCGGCGGGATTTGAACTCAGATCATAAAGGGCCGTAACTCTTTTGCTGTAAAGCATAATAATAAATGTGAAGACTAAAATCCATATATATATGCATGCTTTGAGTGGTGTGTGTGTGGCGTGTGTACATCTGTGTATGCATGTATGTATATATGTATTTTATGTATATATTTAAATGTAAATGTATATATCACATGTGTGTGTGTGTGTGTGTGAGCGCCTGCGTTTATGGGGATACGGTTTGTAAGTATGTAAACGTGTGTGTTGTTTCTCTACAATTAACTCCGTATTCCTATTTATATATACACAGACATAGATATAAATGCATTATTGTAGTGGACCTATTCAACTATCTATTTATCTATCTATCTATCTGTTTTCCTACCTATCGATATATCTATGTGTATGAATGTGAATATCTTTGTATATGAATATTTGTGTGCCTTTGGGAATATATATATACATATATATATATATATATATATATATATATATATATATATGCGCAAATAGAAACGCTCATACACTCCTATATATATATGTGTGTGTGTGCGCGCGCGTGTGTGTGTTCAAAACTGACAGATATACTTATCTTGGACAATTGGAAAACGTGAAATAATGACGTAAATAGGATGTTAAAATCCAAATGCAAACTTGATAGTGTGCTCTTGGTAAATTAAATGACACCATGGAAAGTAAGATACCACTATGACTTAAGTGCAGCGTGTCTAAGGTTGTGACCACTATATCATACCATGATTGATTTATGGAACAGATGCATGAAACAGAAGCTTAGAACAATACAAAAAGTATGGAAAGATGCATGTTAGAAGTCACTAAACTGGGGCGAAATTAGTTCCGAATGGATAAAAGAACAAAGAAAACTATGAGTTATCGGGGGAAAATAATTCAGTAGAAAACCATATGAGGAAAGAGAATGTGTCACGAAAGACTAATAATAGATGAACTAAGTCATTTAGAGAATGGAGGAATGGAGAGTGTGGCGTATGGGGTAACGTAAACGGCCAAAATAAAGGATACGAGATAGAAATGTGAAATGTGCAGATCAGAAACGATGCTACTAGGTTGGAGTGGGCCCACCTCACAGACTTTATACTGGACAGACAACGGCTGAAAATTAGGGTGATAATATCTCTCATATGTATATATGTATATGTGTATAAACATTTACATACATATATATAGACAGACACACTCACACTGACACACGTATATATATATATATATATATATATATATATATATATATATATATATATATATAAGGAAAAAAGATGAATTCGAAAATGCAACTGGAGTCTTTTTAAGAATATTTATTTGATTCCTTTACCGGTTTTGCAGTTCTTGTGCTTTTCAAAAGTAGAATTGAGATGGAGTGTTTGTGGTTTTTCTCGCATCAGATGCGAGATGAAACCCTCGTGGTATCTTACAACTGCAGAGACCATGGAGTAATTGTTGATAACAACCTATGCTTGGTTACGCATATAAACAACGAAGTTGACATGGCCCGCGAAATTGATAATATCCTATTTAAGAATGTATCAAACGTTATTGTTTTCTAAACGCCAGATTAATTTAGCTATGGAAGTAGAGGTTTTTTTATTATTTTCCAATCTTAAAAGAATGTAAATGCGAATAAAAACGGATCTTAATGTTATTTTTAGTTTCTTCTATGTAGTTGTAAATGTTATTAAATGTTGAGACTTTACACTTTTAAATAACATTATTTCTAAGGTAACTGTCCCTAATGGGCATGAGTAAGGGACTCTAAAATTGCAATTAGATATTGGAGTGTTAATATATTGAGGTCTGTTTAATACATTATTGTTGTTAGATATAACGCTATTTATGCTAAACAGCCTATGAGTTTTATCAGCATCATTAATCTGTTCATCATTGTTAATATCATTATTGCTATTATTATCATTATTTGAAACTATAGGTTTGTGTAATATCATTATTGCTATTATTATCATTATTTGAAACTGTAGGTTTGTGTAATATAATTTACAAGAATTTCTTGTTCAGATTTATGTTCATAAAGTGTCAGCGATTATTGAATGCAAAACAATTAGCTGAGTTAGCTTTAGTTGAAGAAAATAATTTTGATATATGTCTATTTCTATAATATTTATGGTTTTGGAAAAAATGATTTCAATACACCAAAGAATAATTTAGGTATCCTATAAGGAGGATTAAACACTATAGATTTTCCTATATTCTACTGTCTGTTAAATAGTTTCGACAGATAAGATTCTATTGTTTGGAGAATATAATTGCGGATTAGAAAAAGTATTAATATTTATATTGTTAGAGCATCCAGAGAGATTTATATTCTGAATAGATAGGTTTATAAATATTGGGTGTTTTCAGTTCCTTTTGGTTGCTTATTTCAATATAATGTATTACTTTACTAACTATTGATACTACTATTCTCGACATTATAATCGTTAGAGCGTCGGGCACCATGCTTCGCCGCATAGTGTTAATGTTCTTTACGTTCTGAGTTCAAATCCCGCCGAGGTTAGCTTTGCATTTAATCCTCACGGGCTCGATGAAATAAAGTATTAGTAACGCACTGAGGTCGATTTAAACGACATTCTCCCACCAAAAAATGTGCTTGCCTTGTGCCCATAGTAGAATTTAATATTAATATTATTATTATTATTATTATTTAGTATCGGTCGAGCGTCAGACACCATGCTTTACAGCATAGAGTTACGGCCTTTTGAGTTCTGAGTTCAAATCCCGCCGAAGTTAACTTTGATTTTCATCTTTACGGGGTCGATAAAGTACCAGTCACGCACTGGGGTGAATTTAATCGACTTTCCCCTCCCCAAACATTTCTGGCCTCGTGCCTATATAAGAAACCATTATATTATTATTATTATTATTATTATTACAGTTGCATTTATCTTGCTTTATGTTCATACGAGTTATCACCAAGTCACAACCAGTGACCTCAAGAGACAACAACGTCCGCCATGTTCTTTGTGCATCTTTTGTAATGGAATATGATCTTTTGATGCTTTCGTGTTTCAAAACGAGTTTGATCATCCAATCATGTGATTCCCTTAGATATGTAGATAATCCAATTGTCGCAGTTGTCAACGCAATGTCTAACTTGATTAACCCACGTCCTCCTTCTTTCCTAGGGAGATATATTCTATCTATATCTGCCTTAGGGTGATGCATTCTGTGCATGGTTAAGAATTTTCGAATTTTTGTATCGAGCCTGCGGATCTCTGTGCTTGACCAGTTGATGACATTGTAACTGTAGGTTACTACTGGTATGGCAAGCGTGTTTATGGCATCGATCCTATTCCTTGCCTTCAATTCCGTTCTTAAGATTGCTCTTACTCTGCGGTAACATTCCTTCCTTATCCTTTCCCTCATTGTTGAGTGCTTGATTCCGTCTCCTTCACAAACACCTAGATATTTGTAAGTTTTTTCTTGATCAAGTTCTCTTATCACGTTCCCCCGATCAAGATTAATGTCTGAACTCTTCAGCAGCTTTCCTCTGGTGAACGTTGCTTTGGCGCATTTGTCTAGTCCAAACTCCATTTTAATGTCATCACTGAACTGCTCCACAGTGGATAATAGCCCTTGCAATTGTTCATCATTTTTTGCAAATAGTTTCAGGTATCCATGTAGAACAAGTGATTAATGGTTTTGTCATAGACTTTATATCCATGTTTTGTTTCATTGAGCATTTTACTTAATGGTATAAGTGCGATGCAGAATAAAAGCGGTGATAAAGAGTCACCCTGAAAAATTCCACAATTAATATTAACTTCTCCAGCTTCCAGTGATTTTGTTTTTATTATTATTATTATTATTATTATTATTACAGTTGCATTTATCTTGCTTTATGTTCATACGAGTTATCACCAAGTCACAACCAGTGACCTCAAGAGACAACAAGGTCCGCCATGTTCAAGAAAGAACAAACATATTCACACATGCATCTTTAGTGTTTAGACTTCTGATGTACTTATATTGACAGAATCTTCCTTAGTATATGGGCAGTTCCCATTAGTACTATCTTTTGCATTTCTCCTATACGCGGGTTTCCTGGGATTTGCGATAAGTAATCATTAGCCCCCTTAGGTATCATTCCCAGAGCGCCTACAACCACTGGTATTGTTTTAGTTCTCAATTTCCACATTTTTCCAATTTCTATCTCCAGGACCTTATACTTGCTCAATTTTTCAAATGTTTTTATAGATACATTCTCGTCTATTGGAACAGACATATCAATTAGCAGGCATACCCTCTTTTAAAAGTCTTTTAATATTATATCAGGTCTGTTTGCATCTATTTTTCGGTCTGTTTGGATGCTAAAGTTCCACAAGATTGAGATGTGATCTTTTTCAAGTATGGGAGGTGGTTGATGCTCCCACCAATTCTTTTGATGGGGCAGGTCAAAATGCTTACACATTATCCAATGAATGTATTGTGCAGCTCTGTCATGCCTGTTTAGGTATTCGGTTGGAGCTATAGGACTGCACATTGAAATTATATGGTCAATGGTCTCTGGTTGTTTTTTGCATACACGGCATAATGGGCTGCACCCATTTTTTATTATGTTGGCTTGGTAATTTTTTGTTGGCAGACACTGATCTTGTGCCAATATAATCAGTCCTTCAGTCTCCGATTTCAGTCCAGAGGATGCCAACCATTGATGGGTTAAAGTTTTGTCAACATCAGGATTGTTAGCTCGCTCTTCCATACAGAGGCTTTTCTTGCCATTTCTTAGCCAGTTTCTGTAGCAGTTCTTTCTTTGCAGTTACTTTTACCTGCTTTGCTTTTTCTGTGTTTTCCATTTCAGCAGTAAATGGGACTTCTGAAATTTGTAGTCCATTACTGTATCTTTGTGCATCTTTTGTAATGGAATATGATCTTTTGATGCTTTCGTGTTTCAAAACGAGTTTGATCATCCAATCATGTGATTCCCTTAGATATGTAGATAATCCAATTGTTGCAGTTTTCAACGCAATGTCTAACTGGATTAACCCACGTCCTCCTTCTTTCCTAGGGAGATATATTCTATCTGTATCTGCCTTAGGGTGATGCATTCTGTGCATGGTTAAGAATTTTCGAATTTTTGTATCGAGCCTACGGATCTCTGTGCTTGACCAGTTGATGACATTGTAACTGTAGGTTGCTACTGGTATGGCAAGCGTGTTTATGGCATCGATCCTATTCCTTGCCTTCAATTCCGTTCTTAAGATTGCTCTTACTCTGCGGTAACATTCCTTCCTTATCCTTTCCCTCATTGTCGAGTGCTTGATGCCGTCTCCTTCACAAACACCTAGATATTTGTAAGTTTTATCTTGATCAAGTTCTCTTATCACGTTCCCCCGATCAAGATTAATGTCTGAACTCTTCAGCAGCTTTCCTCTGGTGAACGTTGCTTTGGCGCATTTATCTAGTCCAAACTCCATTATAATGTCATCACTGAACTGCTTCACAGTGGATAATAGCCCTTGCAATTGTTCATCATTTTTTGCAAATAGTTTCAGGTCATCAATGTAGAACAGGTGATTAATGGTTTTGTCATAGACTTTATATCCATGTTGTGTTTCATTGAGCATTTTACTTAATGGTATAAGTGCGATGCAGAATAAAAGCGGTGATAAAGAGTCACCCTGAAAAATTCCACAATTAATATTAACTTCTCCAGCTTCCAGTGATTTTGTTTCACTATTCAAAAGGAGTGTCGTTTTCCATGTCTTCATACTGAATGACAAAAACCTCCTGACAACGGGGGACATTTTGAAAATCTCTAAACATTTTTCAATCCAACTGTGTGGCAAACTATCGAATGCTTTTTTATAATCTATCCAAGCAATCGATAGATTTTTGTGTCTATTATGACAATCTTCCAGTATAATTTTGTTAACCAGAAGCTGATCCTTACAGCCATATGAGCCTCGTTTACACCCTTTCTGCTCAATGGGAAATAGGTCATTTGTTATCAGGTGGTCATATGTGTATTCAGTTAGGACTGATGTTAAAATTTTATACATTGTGGTCAAGCAAGTTATCGGTCTGTAATTTTTGGGATTGTTTGTCTCATCATTCTTCGGAAACAGGAATGTAATGCCGTTAACTAGCCATGTTGGTATCTTTTCTGGCTCCTTAACTATTTCATTGTAAAGTTGGGCTAACAGCTCATGAGACTCTGTGAAGGCATTTATCCAAAAGTTTTGTATTTTGTCTTTTCCTGGGGATTTCCATTTGCTGGTTTTTCTTAGAGCCAAGCGCAACTGTTCAACTGTTATATTTTCCCATGTTTGTTCCTCAAGGTGAGCTGTATCTTTCATTTGTCTGTCTATCCATGGGGCATGTATGTTATGAACTTTTTCTTCGGCCCAGATCTTTTCCCAGAATTCTTGCACTTCCTCCTTGGGTGGTATTGATTTAGCAGTTATTGTTGACTTACCAATTTTTCTGTAGAAGTTTCTTTGGTTGTTTTTGAACATATTATTGTCCTTATAGAATCTAGATCGTTTTTCAAAGCGCCTTATACGAGCAGCTTTGGCCGACACTTTTTGCTTGATTATTTCTATCAGCATGTCTATGTCACATGTTTATTTTATACTTTATTTTTTTTTCAATTTTCTAAGTTTAGTTTGTTTAACATGTTCACCTACTTTATAGTTTGTTAAAATTTCTATGTCAGATCGGAGAAGGTTTATTTGGCGATAGATGTTCTCTTGCCAAGTAGATTTCTTGTGGGAATTCCTTTGTTTTTTCATCTTCACTCCACATAAGTGAGTGGTGACTTTAGCCGATGCATAATAGAGATGATTTAAATCAGTAATGTTTAGTTTGTTTGTGATGATAATGTTTTTGAGAATTATGTTAGTCTTGTGTATTATCTTTTGGTTCTGTTTGGATTTCTGGATCTTAGGGAGGGTGTCTCGTTGCCCCATGTCAGATTCTTTCATTTTCATCCATTCGATCATAATTTCATCCTTCAAGTTAGCAAGTTAATTCTCATTCATTTCTTTATCATTTACGATCTCATTATTTTCATTTGGCGTTTCATCCTGAGCATGCACTCCCTCCACTTTTTCGATCCTTTCTTTAATTTGTTCTGTTGCCAGTGATTCCGCCCCAACCCTGGGATTCGAAGTGTTACAGTTTACCTCGTTTTCACTGACACATGTTTCATTTTCCCTTCGCTGACTTTGTGCTAATAGCTTGATCTGATCAATTTCTATATCAGTTAGTAACTTTTTTCTTACAATATTTCTTCGTACATTGGCTAGTTTGTTACTGTCAATATAGCCTCTGTTTTCAGGATGTTTCTTTTTCCAATTGATATATGTCTGTTCTGTATTCGATGTATTTGATGGGTAGTACATGACAGTGTAGAAAGCCTCAAGGACTTCTTTATTATCTTCCCTTGACCATTTTTCTCTCTTTTTCTTTGGATTTCTTGGTGGTGAGCATGGAGGGCCAACAGTAGGAGTATTCCGGTTATGGGAGGTCTCCAGCTCCGAAGTGATGGGAAGGTTTGAACCATTAGCTGATTTTTCGACCCCAGTCTGGTTCCTCTCTGAGGGACGCGGCCCTTTTTTACCCGGCTGACGGCCGATCCGGTATGAGATTTTATCATTAGACATTTACTTTATTTTGTCGCGTTTTATCCTTATCCGCCAAGGGGTAATCATTTCGTGTTACCACTTCTAGAACGAGTGTCAACCAAGACTAGAGGGGTCGTTCTCCCCTAGAGACACGGCTATTCCCCGCCGGCCGCATCCCGGTATTTCTTGGTCACGGGGTTTTCTTTTTGTTGTTTTTTTAAATTGTTATTATCATGAGTGGTTCCTTAATGTGAGCATTGCGTGGCTTAAGAATGAAATTATTAATAATGTCTCCACTTCAGGCACAAGGCCAGCAATCACCCAGTGCATTACAATAATATAATATACTTTTTGTTGTAGTTGGATGTTATTGTTGTTGGCTATGTCGGTGGTGGTGCCGGGCTTTTTATATTGTTGGTGAGGAAGGGGTGAGCCAGCAGTCCTTATTATTATTATTATTATTATTATTATTATTATTATTATTATTATTATTATTGGCGACCTACGTAGTAAATCGTATCATCGTGAGCTCCGCAAAGGTTTGTTATTTCCGTTTGTTAAAAATTGTCATTTATGGAAAATTTTATTGTTAACTGTTTATAAGCGCACATGCATTGATTTCCGAAAAGGACACCCAAAAAGATTGGGGCCTTGTGCCCCAAATTTAAACTTTTATTATTATCAAAAAAATTTCTTTGAAAAAAATGGCTAATTCACCTCTGCACGAAGCAGCTGAAAGCCTTCCTCACAAATTAACACCTCACACCGACACCACCATTGTTTGCCAACACAAAAAAAAATATAAGCACTAGCAATATTTTAAATTTGTCTCAGGCAGGCATTCATTTCCCGCCATTACCAATGACTGCAGGTGTTAAAGCCTCCACCACCACCACCACTGCGACAACCACCACCACCACCACCACCGCGACAACAGAAACAAAAGAAGAACAAAATAAATTAACTCGTGATGTCGAAATGAAATCAAGCAAAATGGACTCTTCCCCACCAAAGACGACTGACGTCACCACCACCACAACTGAAACTAAAATTAATATTAACGATAGCAACAACAACAACAATGACATTATAAAACCCGCCCTCAGTTTCGCCAGAGTAGCAAAACAGTTCGAAGCATTTACGGTAACTCAGGAGGATTTAGAAAATGCCAAACAAATGGTAAAGAAAGATGGGTACAGGGTCAACCTCACCCCCCCCACCACCCCACCTAATAAAATGGAGCATCGGCGCCTATGCACCGTGTCGTATAGAACAATAAATGTAAAATCGCGCCGAGTGGAACGGGCATCCGAGTCCCAAATCCAAAAAGCTTTGGGACATGTGTGGGCAAGAAAAACCCACATCAGACGTGGGCAAAAGTATGGAACCGTGGACGTGTTCTTTGAAACACCAGAGGAGGCTAGAGAACACTCCATGGCCCCATTAAGAAGTGACGACTTCACACTCGTCCCAAGCTATTGTGGCCAGAGACTCGTAAAGATCAGGGTGACCCACGTTCCACCGGCCATCGAAATTCCCTGGCTAATAGCGGCTGTCCTCGCCGGCATCGAAGCCAACACGAAAATAATAGCAATAGCAAAAGAAAAGCAGGAGAACTGGTCCGGATCTGGGATGGAGCTCCTGATCCAAGCGGACCAAAAAAGCATTGAGGAGATCCCAGAGGTAATAGACCTCACTGACGGCAGCCACCTCACGGTAATTGTCGAGGGCAGAAGACCTAGGTGTGTCATTTGTGGTGAAGGAACCCACCTAAGGGCTTTCTGCCCTCAGGCTAAAAGGTTGAGGCCACCTCTCCTACCCACCCCAGTGACACAACCATCAACACCACCAGTAGCAGAGATGGCAGCAACAACTGTATCAGCAACAACAGAAGCAACTATAACAGCAACAACCCCAGCAACAGTAGCAAAACCAACACCACCACCACCACCACCAGCAAAACCAACACCACCACCACCCAACGCTTCAGAACTAGCACCAGCGCCTACACCATCCACCATGACACAACCAAAACTAACGGCTGTGGAGGATTTTCCACTCCCCGGCCTATCACAACTGGAGACAGATTGTGACGACGAGGAGTGGGAAACGATATCCGGAAAAAGAAAAAGAAACCGAAAAAGAAAAAATTCTCTTCCTTCCCCCTCCAAAAACAAAATACAGAGGGAAACAAATAAATTAAGAAACAAAAAAGTTAGGACAGATATGCCACCATCCACACCAGCATCACCAACCCCATCAACCCAAACACCAACACCATCACCATCATTAACCCCAACACCACCATCACCTACACCACAAAAGTCACCAAAATGCGAAACAGAAACAAACCCACAACAAACGCAAACAAAACAAAACAACCAAAACGATACACACTACACAGCATTAAATTTGAACAACAAGCAATTATTATACTACATCCAACACAACACCAGCATCACAGAAAAAGACTACACAACAACCCCAAAATTCCCACAACCTCCACACATACAAATCACTCGCATCACACAGAAAACGTACATGACACTAAAACAAAAATTCCCCAAAGACATCGGAGACTTCCGACAAGCACTCTCCAGGAGGATTTATAAGGACATCCTTCCTGAGGAGGCCACAAGCAGTGAAAAGGATGGAAAAACCGTCCTTCCCCTACGAGAAGTAAGGTAAGTGGTCTTTCCCATCTTTTCCACTCCTTTTCAACATGACCTCACTCAGAATAGGCAGCATAAATGCGCGTGGCTTGGGGTCGTCGTGGAAGCAGGGCCACCTGCTCAACGACCTCAGGTCACTAAACATAGATGTAGTGGCCATCAGTGAGACCAGAATCTCCGAAGCACAGGCTTTCGCACCGATCTTCGGCGGCTACGATGTGTACGCATCTCCCAGCCGTCCGGGATCGGGGGGAGGAGTTGCTGTGCTTTTTCGGAGAGGTTTGGACCCAGAAGGTAAGTTGGTGGTGCTGGACGTGACCAGCGGAGACGGCCAAGCTTTCAGGTTAGTGGCCGTCTATGCCCCGACAGGAGCAGGGCGGCCTGATTTCTTCCGGCGTCTGGAGACCTTTCTTGGAACGTCCCGCTCTTTAGTGTTAGTGGGCGACTGGAACGGGATCTTAGATGCACGCTGGGATTGTGTGGGATTAGTGGATAGGGAAGGAGGGTGCAAGAGTCTCACCAACCTGCTCAGACGTTTTGAACTGTCTGACAGGTACCGAATGGATTTCCCGAATGTACCAATGTGGACTTGGACAAATCGCATAGGGTCATCCAGATCATATCTAGATAGAGTATTTTGTAGGGAAATATATAGGTCTAGCATAGGCTGTCCACAATTCAAGATAGTCAGCTACACGGACCACAAATTCGTGATCTGTGTGCTTGACTTAGATAGGCTTCATAGACGAGGACCCGGCTACTGGAAGCTAAACGCGTCCTTACCAGCGCGCAAGGCCTACAGAGACCGGATTAGCGAACTAGTTAAGCGGGCGTTGATGGGGGCCATCGTCAACAACAAGTGGTGGTTTGCTCTGAAAAGAGCAATTAGAATAGAGTCCATTAGGTTTAGTAAGACTTTAGCAATAGAGAAAAATAGAGCAGAGGGAGAATTAGTTAGAAAATTAGATGAGGCGCTTAGCAAAGGCATCGCGACCGACGTACTTGCGGCGAAATTGGCCCTTGACCAATTCTTCAATGCAAAGCACGAAGGCTGCGTTGTCAGAGCTAGGGTGCGTGCTCTCAGACACGAGGGGACAAAAGCCGTTCAATGGGCCCGAGTGGCGGAGGCGCGTCGTGGCAACAAAGCCACGATCCGGTCTTTGGTGGACTACGACGGGCGCATGCTACTCGATCCCGGGCAAAGGTGTGAAGCTTTTCAGCGACACTTCGCTCAACTGTTCGGGGGCAGTGGCGGGCCGGATCGAGGGATGGAATTTAGTGTCTACCTCGACGGACTGCCGCGGCTTTCGGCCACTGAGGCGGAGTGTTGCGAAAAGCCGATAACAACCGCTGAAGTACGGGATGCAATGACTAGTTGCACAAGGGGTAAATCGGCTGGTTTAGATGGTCTGCCCTATGAACTTTACGTACAAAGCCAAACTTGTTCGGAGGCCACTTGGCGGACGTCTACTGCAACTGGCAACAGAACGGGAGAATTCCCAGCTCTGTGAGCCGAGGAGCGGTGGGGCTGCTGAGAAAGGATCCGAACAGGGGGGATAACATAGATAATTTTAGGCCCATAACTCTGCTAAACACAGAGTTCAAGATTTTGGCCAAGGTGCTAGCAAAGAGGTTGGCGCTTGTCGTTGGTGGTCTGGTGGGAGAGGCACAGACATGCGCCATTCCCGACAAATCCATTCACGACAACCTCCACCTCATGCAATACATCGTAGAGAGGGTAGCTAGGGAACCTGGCACGGGTGGGTCTTTGATCAATTTAGATCAGTCGAAAGCCTTCGATAGGGTCGACCATCGTTAACTAGCAGCAGTCCTGAGGGCGGCTGGCTTTGGGCCCGTCTTCAGAGGCTGGATCGCTGCCATGCACAGCGACATCTGCTCTGTAGTGAGAGTGAACGGTCACCTTTCGGAACCGTTCAACATCATGCGCTCGGTCCGCCAAGGATGTCCCCTCTCGTCCCTATTGTACGTATTGACTCTCGAGCCATTACTGCACAAACTGGAGACGTTGAGGGGGGTCCCGCGCGAACTAGGATGCGGAAGATCCGTGTCAGCATATGCCGACGATGTCACCGTAGTGGTGTCGAACGCCAAACACATCGAGGCGATCAGCACTACACTAAGAGAATACGAAGCGGTGACAGGAGCAATGATCAACCAGGAAAAGTCAGTGGGCCTGCAGCTCGGCACCTGGAGAGGCAGGTCCATGCCGTCCAACAGCGTCGTCGGGCGCTGGACGGACGGACCGGTTAAATTGCTAGGGGTCTGGTTCGGTCCAGACTTCCAGACGGACAAAAACTGGGACGAGGTGACGAGCAGGCTGGCTTCTCTCACCCAGAAATGGGCGGAGAGGAAGCTATCCCTGAAAGGTCGAGCGGAGTTGGCTAACGCGTACATCGCGTCCGTCATCTACTACCGCCTAACCGTCGTACCTTGTCCTGACTGCGCTGGAGCGTTTGCTCTTTCGCTTCTTGTGGAAGGGACGCGCTCCGATAGTCAGGCGGTCCATCTGCTGTCAACACCCGCTACGTGGAGGGCTGGGCATGCCGTGGCTGATGATGCGCAGACACGCGCTCAGGCTACGACATCTGCACCTCTTCCTCGACGGTGATCAGGTGTGGTCGCCGTTTGCTAGACACGTTTTTCCCCAGCTCGTCTCCTTGACGGAGCTGCAGTCCTGGGTCAAGCGAAGACCGAGAGGGAGCGCTTGGAGACTGGAATGTCTTCAGGCGCTCACAGCCCTCGACCCCCCCAATCGGGCAACGTAATCGGTGGAAACTCCACCTTGGCGTTCTATAGGGGATTAGTGGAGGGGAAGAGCGACGACGTACTTGGAGAAACTCTAGGCGTCGACGAAAATCAACTAGCCAATCTCTTCGGAAGGACTTTCGGGCCGGGGCCTATGGACAACTTCCAGAAATCCCTGGCCTGGCAGTGCTACCGGGGTGCTTTGCCAGTTCGGGATAAACTTTACAGGCATGGAGGTGCCGTCAGCCGGGCATGTCCGAGATGCGCACAGGGCGACGAAACCGTCCTGCACGCACTCGTCCAGTGTCCGAGCATTGCTGACTTGTGGGTTTATGTCGAACACCTGCTGTCACGTGTAGGACGGATCCAGCTATCAGCTGAGTCCATCGTGAGGATTGCCCCGCCCTCTTCCTTTAGCCGGGAAGGGCAGGCAGTTTTTATCTGTCTGGTGGCCATGGCGAAAGAGATAGTATGGTGGACACGTTTGAAAGGGCTGAAGACGAGCACTTACCTCTTCGGTGATGCCCTGATTAACTTTTTCAAATTTCATCTGAAAAGGAAAATCAGGGTAGAGAGGGAAGTGCTCTCTTCCCAGCATTTTGTTGAAAGATGGGTGAGAGAAGCAAGTATGGCCCGAATGAATGGGCCTTCTCTGAGTATGTGTCTGTAAATTAAAGGTGGAAAACTGGGAGAGGGCACTTGCCCTGGTGGTCAGGGCCACTGTGGTCTTTTAATGGGCTTTCTCCACAAATGTCCCTCGGAAGTCTCCCCCCTATTGGGGAATTTTTCTTTGTTATTTTATTTCATCCTCTGTTTTTTTTCTTACACGCAGAAATGCCCATTTGTACCGTCCTGTATTGTCCTGTACTGTCCTTAATGTCTACTTTATGTAAACCCTTGTGGTTAATAAAGTAAACAAAACATTATTAATATTATTATTATTATTATTATTATTATTATTATTATTATTATTATTATTATTATTGGAGTCTCAGTCATTGATGATATTTAACTGCAAAGTTTTTTCAAATGAACAACATGTCGGTACCTCTAGCCTCAGACATTCAGGACGTATCGGAGGGTTCTTGCTGTTCCAAGCAAGCAAGCCTTTTGAAGTGTTCCAAAAATGGGCGCTGGACTAATCTTCTTTAACCATCATTGAAAACGCTTTGAGATAGTACTTAGTGCTCATATGAGAATCGGGACAACCTTGATCAAATGACAGTCCCAAATCCTTTTTAACTCCCACTTTAAATCCTGGTATCGGTTAATTTTCTCCTCCTTTTCTTGCACTCTTGTGTTAAAGAGGCAGGTTACATCAACAATCAGGCACGATATTTTTTCCTTGTCAAAAACCACCAGGTCAGGCATATTGTGTTCTAATTTCTTGTATGTGTGTATCCTGAAATCCTATAGCACCTTCACTTGATCTTTTTCTATCACCGACTCTGGATTATGCTCATACCACTTCTCAGAATGTGGTAAATTATTTAGTTTTCATAAATGCCAGTGAATCTCCGTTCCTATTATATCATGCTTCTAGCCTTTATAGTGAGTTTGGGCTAGGTGTTTACAATCGGATACAATGTGAGCCACAGTCTCTTCTTTCTCTCCTCACATCCTGCAGAGTGGGCTAGCCTCCTCCTTGTCATTATGGTGTTTTACCCACTTCGTTCTGAGGGCTTACTCTTGTGCAGCCATTAGATTCCTTCTGTAGCTTTTTAAAGAACTTTTTTTTTAAGCAGCTCCATATCTGTGGATCTCTGAATTCCGTTTTCTTAAAGAAGGTGCTATGAAGGGATTTTTCATGAAGGTTGCTCTTCCTCGTTGTTGTTATTTCCTCTTTGGACATCCCCTGGTCTATTGTCTCCTCTATCAGTACAACGTTGAGCATTGCCTCCCTACTCTCAGACACATAATTATGCAGACTGTTTTTCTCCACCTGAACACAGACCTCTATGCTTATAAAACCTCTTCCACCTTCAACATCTCTTTAAGTAGAATCTATCAACATCACTCTTCTTGTGGAACATGCTGTAGGTAGCCATTAGCTTCGTAGTATTTATATCCATTTCTTTTTGTTCAGTAACATTCCATTTCAGAATTCCCGCACTGTACCTAGTAATAGACACAGCTCGGGAATTTACTGCACTTATGACATTCCTACTATTTAGAAGTGATTTTAGTATGTTCCTTACTCTCCTTGTGTATTCAGATTTATCAATTCCTTCATTTTATTGTACTTGATGTCATCTGCCTCCAAAGCACCCAAATATATGAATCCCCCTTCAGTGTCTATTTCATTTATCATCTCAGCTGTTGGTGCCTGGAATCTTTTGCTTCTGTTCAGTTTACTCCTCTTCATTACTAGGACTCCACACTTATTAAAACCAAATTCCATACATATATCATTGCTGAAAATATGGACAATGTGAACAAGTACATCCAACTCCTTCTCACTTTTCCCAATATCCGTAATTAACACGGCATAATCCTTAAAAAAACACTCATGTATTTGATCACAAGCTGATTTGAAATAGAAAACACATCTCAAGTATTCACTGAAAGAACTGTCCCCAACATGGTGTGTAATTAAAGTTATTTCAAGGAAATACTGCGGCCTAACATATAAACACTTGAGATTGTATAATAATGGTATCATCAATGCTCAATTTTTATATGACAGCTGCGTATGGGGAGATACAAGCACTAGCTATCTTTAAGCTATCGATAGAATTGTTACTCAAGTACGAACATCTATATTTGGTAGTCTAATATCTACCACCAAAATTGATATGTTTCGTGAAGCAGGGCTAACTCCTACACATTTGTTGATTGAAGAATCTATTAAGTTTATTTGCTAACTGTGTAGTTTAAATGCAAAAGAAAATGGCGTGTTATTTGGCTTCCTACATGGGTAGAACAATCAACATGATTCAAAATTCCAATTAAAATATCCAAAGTGGAAAGAACACAATAACAATATCACAGAATCAATCGGTTTTAACAGCTGGTTCAGTTTTACAGATAGAGTATATTCAGGCAATGGAGTATGGTGTGGAGATACTAGGGCTTTCAAAATTAATAATACAGATACCAGCGTCAGATTACACCAAGATTTTGCAATATTTGAAGCAGAATTGTAGGAAATGATATTACCCATAGCCTCGGTAAACTGGTGGCATATCATACCAGTCTTTGAGAAAACAGCACAATACTTCGGGACTGGGCATAGCAAAAGATCGAAATAACAGAGATAAACTTTATTCCATCATTATGTTTATCTGTTTTTTTTATCAAGTTCTAGCTGTCTGATGAGTTCATAGCTATTGAATAATGGTTATCACCGAAATATATATAACGGCGAATATGAATAAACGAAGTTAATTTTTACCTTTTGGCTTACACTACTTGTATTTAGATTACTCCGAAGTAAACAGACCCACTTACGCATTTCATTAAGTGCTCTACCCTG
>OZ024740.1:44133369-44205869 GCA_964016885.1 Eledone cirrhosa
TATATATATATATATATATGTATAAATAAAACTAGACAAAGGTTAAAATGTCCCCTTCAGTAGTCTTCTGATTTATCGTTGGTATTTCGGCGCATTAAAGACTAGATACCTAAAAATCAGTGCGAGCGATAACTCAATTAAGTTATCGGGACAGTGGGAAAACGGAGGGAAGAAAACAAACACATGGTGGTATGCAACGAAAAGAGAGGAAAATTAGAGACAAGTCAATGAATCACGCGGGCATAAGCCCGACATATAAAATTGACGAGAAGAAATAGACACGTCCGAGCCGCGAGAAGATTGAGAGAGGAAAGAAATTCAAGCAGGTCAGACGGGAGGAAGTGAGAGGGGGGGGAGAAGCAGAGAGGGAGTGAGTGAAAGTGGAAGGAAGAACCAGCCGAGTGTGAGTGACCAGCAGCAGGAATTGAGGGAGGCAAGAGGTGAAGGAGAGAGAAGGGGCTGATAGCAATAAGGTAACAGAAAATATACGAACCACAGCGAAGGGAAAAATGATGTGAATGAAAAATGGGTGCTGCGTTGTTGCGAACATGAATATATGAATAAAAGTAGACAAAGGTTAAAATGTCATATATATATATATATATATATATATATATATATATATTATTAGGTTATATTATGTTTTGAGAGCCTTGGGAGAGGGCTCCAACACTGATGTCATCTACCTTGATTTCAGCAAGGCCCCGTGATATCCGCCCACGACAAAAATCTCACTCGCATCTCATACGGCACAATTATTTCACCTCAATTGGCCCTGCTTTTTTTAACATTACACCAAAACACATCAAAGCAGAAACAGTCCCCATCAAGTTCAAGATGTCTTTGGATAAATTCCTTCAATAAATCCCGGATAAGCCTCCTACACCCAGATATGCCTCCGTAAAGAATAATTCTCTGCTCGAGTGTGCCATGGGGCCCAAACTCTGATTTGTAAACTTCGCCAGGTGATGCTATTAAGTTAGACATGGCCTGGGCCAATACTGGCCGAAACCTATCAAAGTTATCAAAGTTATCAAATATATATATATAAATAAATCAACTAATACCTTAACACTTCACACAAAGTAAAATATTTCGTTTTAATCATTTTCTAACCCAGAAAAAAGATAGAGACAAAAAAAGGGGAAAAAAGAAGTTTTCTTCCTCATAATCGTCTCTTTCTCCCTGTTTTCATATATATATATATATATATATATATATATATATATATATATATATATATATGTATATATATTGTAAAAAAAAACCTCACTTTCTAATATATATATATATATATATATACAATATATTTAGAAACACACAGATACATGCGGACACACACATATATACATGAATGCATCCGCACCCAACTGTGAGTTAAGGGTGCCAACTTCACCGATGTTGCTCAATGAATGACTGGGACAGACCAATCCAGTTGAACTAGACTGAACCAGTATCAGAGTTAAAAATACATTATGAAGAGAGAAGAAACATTTAGATATAATTAGTAATAAAATGTATCATACCTAAACTGCTTCTAAATTCCTCGACTACGTAGTTTCGTGGCATAAACAAAAACAATATATCATAAAGACATAGAGTCCTTGCGAGGTCTGCCGACTTATCAAGAGGATACCTCATTTTACTAGTCTCAAGAACGCGTCTACACGACGTGAGAAAGAATCCCTAAAGGTGGAGGGGGAGATAGTCACGCGATATAACGGTCGAGAAACAGAGCTAAGCCTCTTATAACCCCGAAGAAAATACCACGGAGGCGGAGGGGTATATATATATATATGTGTGTGTGTGTATATATGTGTGTGTGCGTATATATATATATATATATAAATATATATTGTTATTGTTATACTTGGGGAGGGTCATATTTGTGTAATATTGCCAGAATTAATAACAGAACGCACTCACTGTTTGGTTGGTTTTCGCTTTTCGCTTCTGTGTCTTTTATATCGGTAATCTAATTTATTCGGTCCTCAATGTTGCCATTGACTGACCGGCGGTCAAAAATAATACAGATACAATATAGACACAAACACATATATATAGTTTATCAGAGTTCTTTCGTTGCACATCTGCAACATCGTCAGTGGTGCTATTGTTTCCTCCCGTTGCATTGTATGTCTACGCCATTTTTATTTAGTCTGTCTATATATTTATTTATTTATTTATTTGTTTGTTTGTTCATTTTATTTGTCTTCTTTGCGCATGCGTTTGCGTGTGTGTATAGTGTTTTGTTTGATGTGTGTTCGTGATTGGGTGACTAGTGTGTGTTTATATGTGTTTGTTGTTATTGTGCTTGTGTATGTATTTATTTATTTATTTATCTATTTATTTATTTATTTATACTTCTCTTAGGTCAGTGTTGTTTGTTTGGGTGTTGTTGTTATTCCATTCATTATTTCTGTTTAGTCTTGGCCTTCTAAGTTCTATTTCACTGGCCTCTCTGATTTGCCTATCTGCTGGGTCATTTCTATGTTTAGATATTATTCTAATTTCTATGTTGTCTATGTTACCGTCATATTGTTGTCTGGCATGTTCGTATAGTACTGAACCGTTTTTTCGTCCTTTTAGTTCTCCCCAGTGTTGGTCTATCCTTTCACCTATGCTACGAGCTGTCTCGCCTATGTATGTTGTTGTCATGTTTCTGCAAGTACCTTCTGTACATCTTATGCTATAGACTACGTTTCTAGTTTTACAGTTTATCCGGGGGTTTACCTTACATATGATACATTTCCTATTAGTACAGTGGGTTTTCTTAAAAGGGTAGGTTTTGCTGATCAGGGATTTTATGGTGGTTCCTGGCTTTTCTACCACCTTAATCTTTAAGTGGGTCTTTCTCAGGGCCTTTCTACACTGGTTAGCTAATTTCCCTCCAGGGGTAGCGTCCACAAACATGACACTCTGGTATCTCTGGTTGTCGTACCATGAGGTGGCTTTCCCTATCTTATGTCTAGCCCTATCTAAGATATTCCATGATTTGCTCCTGTATAATGGGCAAATTCCTTTCATGTCCAGTTCTATGAGGGTCTTATACTTCTCCATGGCTCCTTCGTATACTCTGACTCTGTCTCTTTGGTTGTAGCCAGAGAACTGCATGCGGTTGATGAAGTGTTGGATGTGTCTTTCCATTTTTGTTGGGTCGCATATGCGGGACACATTCTTCATCACTCGTACCAAATCTGCGATCAGAATATTAAACTTAGCACTACTGGACATTGCTGAGTTTTTGAGTATCAGGTATTTGGAAGCCATGGGTTTAGCATAGTGTGAGTGGAGAATTTGGGCTCTCTCGTCTATAGTGTTAATCCAGAGTTCCGTGTCTAATACAGGTAGTCTATTGTTAGGGTGTTTGGAAGGGAAGTCGATAGTTACAGTTATACTCTGGTGTATGGAATTAGCTATCTGCTGGATGCTTTCCATTGTGCTACGTTCTAAATCAAACTTGTTAGTGCTCTCTAGTGGGGATGTTCTTATAACTATATTGATATCGTCTACGTAACGAGAGTACATGATGAGGTCTATGGAGCTCTCATTAAGGAGATCTTTAAGTCTCCTTTCCCACCATACCATGAAAAGGTTGGCAACATCACCAGCTCTGCTGACGCCAATGGCTGCTCCCTCATTTTGGGTGTAGATCTTCTCGTTGAATTTGAATATGTAGCCCTTTAGGGTAGTTTTGATACTAGCCTCTATTGCATGTGCGACCATTTTTCTTACCTGATCATTGTTTTGGGGGGTCCGTATAGCTTTGGTCCACCCAATCCACCTTCCCATGGGAGTCTTTTTTGCCATTGAGGGTATGGTGGGGGTCTACCTCTTATGGGTCTACTAGGGCAGAAACGTCTAAGGTCATGGCTGTCTAGGTAGTCAGTGTCGTAGGTAAGTCTAAGTAGGAGGCCCAGTTCGTCTGTGTCGACGTCGCAGAACTCCACCTCACTCTCAATGATCAACTCCACACATTTTTCCACAGCAAAATCAATGTTAATGGATGGGTACAGTGATACCACATCCATGCTGCCTATTATGCAGTTGGATAGGTTCCTGTTTTTGTTGCACTCACTGATTCTGCTGAGGAGGTCCTCTGTACTGTCACATACATCTGGGGACATCTTGATTATGGGGCGTATAACCATTGAGAGGAAGTAGGAGATCCTGTAGTTGCTAGCTATATTAGCTCCGCATACGGGTCTTGTTGGTGGTCCTGTTGTCGGGTCGTCGACTGTCTTGTGGTCTTTGCGGAGCCCATACAAGGGTGGTATGCCATATATATATATATATATATATATATATATATATATATATATATATACACACATCATACATACATACATACATACATACATACATACATACGGCTATAACATTTATCAAGTGGAGATGCGTGGTTTAGTGGTTATAACAGGTCCTCGCAATTGTGAGGGTACAGAGTTCGATTCCCGGATATTGAGCAAGACACTTTATTTCACGTTGCTCCAATTCGTGCAACTTTTAAAAAATGTGTTGTGCTGTCATTGGCGCCAAGCTGTATTGGCCTTTGCCTTTGTCTTTGCCTTGGTCGACATCGCGGGCATGGAGAAGGGAGACTAGTATGCATGGTCGACTGCTGGTCTTCCACAAAATCCCCTTGCTTGGGCTTGTGCTTCAGAGGGTAACCTAAGTGCAAATCTCATGGTCATTCGTGACTGAAGTGGGGTCTTTACACTTTATAAATTTTATCGGTTTAACAATAGATACAATGCCGATCTTTGGAATTTAGGTTAAATTATCGTAAAAGATTTATGTTCTATCATTTTGAAGGCTTATCTTCTATATATATAAAACAGAAGATGTCTGTCTGTCTGTGTAACCGCATGCATTTCTACATCTGACAACCGATTTACACGAAATTTCATAAGTCCTATTACGTGTCGTAGGCTATATTATTTTTCCGTACATCGATTGTGGGGCCCCCAGGGGGAGATAACCCCATTAAGCCCCTCGCTTGGAGTTAGCAGTACTACTGCCTAAAGGCCCCATAATTCCTGCAGTTTGCCTCCCATCTTCACCAAAATTAATCTTTTGTTTGCTTATGGCCTATAAATAAATTTGCAGCCAGAAATTCAGGTAGGGGATCCCTTGCGGGGCAGTAAATCGACTTGATGAATGTTGAAGTTGATATCATCAATGTAACAAAACGTCATAACTGCTTGAGTTGGTGTTTGATTTTCAAGAAGCGAGACGTATTGGTTACCCATGACTTATAAAGGAAGGTGAACACATGAACCTTTACTTGAACTTATGAAGGGGAGGCCGGGGGGGGGGCAGTAAGCCCCTTCGACTTATCTATTGAAGTTCACATTAATACTGTATTACTACCTGATAACTTTTGAAGTTTACGTTCGATTTTAACTTCACCGGACACATTGGTTACCCTTTGCCTAAAGATGATGTTGAAGACACTGTCTATACCCGAAACAAGCAAGCAAGGTGACCCCCAGGGGGCAGTAAACCCCGGCGAGTCATTCATTGAATTTAGCTATTGTAATGCAGCAAAGCGTCATAGCTTCGATAATTGGTAGTCCAATGAAATGAATTTCGACTTAGTTGTTATTCATGTACTACAGATGAAGATACAGTGAGATACATTTACTTTATTTCAATTCAGCAAGAGGACCTCCTCGGGGACAATGATCCCAATTCATTAACCTATAAAAGTTTAAACTGCCACAATATAAGAGCACCATAACCTCGGGTTTTGATTCTTACAAAAACTAAACGAAATGGTTATTGCCTGCCACAAGATAAAGTACCACACATTCGTTATCACTTGAATTTTGCAAGGGGAAACCCATAGGGAGGGCAGTGAGCCCCTTTGGACCACTTTTAAAGTTTATATTATGGTCGCAGCAAAGCATTTCAACTTCTGGAAATAAAAGTCAATTTAAACGAAAATTGACGCATCGGTTACTCATGTCATACAAATGGAGTAGCGAATTTTTAAATCTCCCTGACTAAACTTTAGTTTGTTTAGTTAACTTTAGGATAATTGAATATAACTTTGCACCCGGTTGTCTCCATCACACTTATTTGTATTATCTAACCAATCAGACAACTCGAGTGTTGTTCATTGAGCAAAATCTCTCCTATTTATATCGGTCATGTCCGACCTAAGATCACACTTTTTTTTTTACTTCTGACAAGTGGTAGATTTTTTTACATGCGTACTCTCATAAGCTACCCGATGTTTCTGAACGCATGCTTCTTCAACATTTGTCACCTTAAAGGAGGTTTAGTTAATGTGTTTATGGTCATAAGGTTCCAGTTTATCATGCTGTGATTTTTCGGCCATTTTTGCCTTATCATTTCAATGGTTAGTACTTACTTATTCCTATGTTCGAGCTGAACAAACATACTGACACTTATATACCTATCACTGTAGCCGCACTATTTAATTTCCTTTATCACAGGTAGTCCGTACTCTGCGTTGCCCCTAACTTAAAACCTGAAATTTGACTGGTACACAAAATCTTGCAAAACATACCCACTTTCTCAGACCAAATAGATTTATCACATTTTTTCACAATTTATATCCGTGTTTAGATTTGCTTACTTAAACGTTATTTGTCCACTATTTATCGTGGTTAATTTTCTAACCCCCCCCCCCCAAGAAAAGAACTTTCATTGGTCGATTATCTAATGATGCAAGTAGGTCTAAGCGAAGGCGTCTCACCGAAGATGTAAATGCGACTGCGATCAGGCTCTCACAGAATGCTGTGCAGACGGCAGCTGCAAGAGCGGAGGAGGATGACAGTCGGCGTGAACTTCGACGGAACAAAGATGCTGCCGCGACTACTACTGCTCGAGCTCGAGAGGGTGAAGGACGACGTGCCGTTCGACGAAGCAGGGATGCCACTGCAACATCCGTTGCTCGCGCTCGAGAGGATGAAGGACGACGTGCCGTTCGACGAAGCAGGGATGCCACTGCAACATCCGCTGCTCGCGCTCGAGAGGATGAAGAACGACGCACCGTTCGACGAAGCAGGGGCGCTGCTGCCACTGCTGCTGCACGAAATACTGAAACCATAGAGCAACGACGTGGCCGACTTCTGCAAAGTGAACAGCGGCGATCATCGTTACGTGGCATTTCTAGGACTTGAAATTCGCAATGTTTGTTGAAGTGCCTTTAACAACGACACCTCCCCCGACTACGCCGTCCATGCAGATATTCAAATTGGGGAAATGACCTCTACTTTCCAGTTTTGTCGTACGAAAAAGTGGCCAAGGGAGAGAGATGGAATGTGCTGTTCAAACGGTAAAGTTAGACTACCTCCTATTTACGACCCTCCAGAGACATTGCAACTCCTTTTGACAGACACGACGGAGGACTCATCGAAGTTTCTGTGTAATATCCGCCGCTACAATTCTGCGTTTCAGATGACATCCTTCGGGGCAAAGCTTGCCTCGGAACGTGGGTTCATGCCAACTTTCAAGGTCCAGGGGCAGATCTACCACTTTATTTGGTTTATTCAACCTCTGGCAGAAAAGGATCCTCAATTTATTCAGTTATACTACGTTGGAAACTATCAGGGGCAGACAGAGATGCGAAATTCTATTTTGTCCGAAACTAACATGGAAACCATAATAAAACTTCAAGAAATGCTTCATGATAAAAACAGTAGTTTCAAGTACGCTTTGGAAACAGCTACTGACCCAAACTTTAGTGTGGTCATACATGCTGACCGAAGGCCATCTGGAGAACACGCTGGTCGGTTCAACGCACCAACATGTAATGAAATTGCTGCGGTTATTTGTGGTTTACAGCACAAGAGAGATATCATTCTAAAGCACCGAGACAGCACATTACAGCGAATCAATGAGACACACAGGTCCTACGATGCACTCCAGTATCCATTGCTATTTGTCAACGGCGAGGACAGATATCATTTCCTCATTCCTCAACATTCAGCAGGCAATGGTGAGACACATCTTAGCAAAACTGTCACCTGCATGGATTTCTAAGCTTTCCGATTTATGGTAAGAGACAATTCATTCAAACATCTACACCGTTCTCGGAACCTTTTCCAACATGGTCGTTAAAATGGAGTCCGAGAGATTATGGTTCATTAAATTAAATCAAAAGAAACTTCGATTTGAATGCTACATTCATCTACGCGATGTAATTAACAACGACGTATCCCCAGACAATTTAGGGCAAGTGTGTATTTTGCCTTCAACGTTCACAGGGGGACCCCGATACATGCACGAGAGGACTCAGGATGCCATGATTTACGTACGACATTATTACATGCAATCCCAAGTGGAAGGAGATTACAAACGAACTGTTCCACGGTCAAGCGCCAAGACACAGGCACGATCTCATAGCAAGAGTGTTTCGCCTGAAATTATTCAAATTAATGTATTTATTAAAGAAAGGACAGGTTTTTCGGCCTGTCAGGTGCGACATATACACGGTTGAATGGCAGAAATGAGGGCTGCCACATGCCCATATCTTGATTTGGTTGGTTACACGGTCAAGCGCCAAGACACAGGCACGATCTCATAGCAAGAGTGTTTCACCTAAAATTATCCAAATTAATGGATTTATTAAAGCAGGACAGGTTTTGGTGCCTGTCAGGTGCGACATGTACACGGTTGAATGGCAGAAACGAGGGATGCCGCATGCCCATATCTTGATTTGGTTGGTTACACGGTCAAGCGCCAAGACACAGGCACGATCTCATAGCAAGAGTGTTTCACCTAAAATTATCCAAATTAATGGATTTATTAAAGCAGGACAGGTTTTGGGGCCTGTCAGGTGCGACATGTACACGGTTGAATGGCAGAAACGAGGGCTGCCGCATGCCCATATCTTAATTTGTTTGGTTACAAAAATCAGTTCAAACTACATCGACAAATTCATTTCTGCCGAACTACCTGATCCGTCGATTGACAAGGACCTCTTCTCTATAGTCACATCAAACATGGTTCATAGTCTTTGCCTACATGGACTCAATATGAAGTCCCCGTGCATACACGACAGAAAGTGTACAAAACGATATCCTAGACCGTTTTTACAGGAAACACAGACTGGCATCCGGACGGATATCCGTTGTATAGGCGCAGGAGACCTGAAGACGGTGGGTTCACAGCAAAAGTTGGCGAACGCAAAATCGACAACAGCTGGATAGTGCCATATTGCCCTCTCCTCTTGAAAGCGTTCAACGCCCATATAAACGTCGAATTTTGTAACTCAGTAAAATCAATTAAATACGTTTGTAAGTACGTAACAAAGGATCGGATGCTGCCGTCTTTGGTCTTCGTTATGAAAGCAGTAGAGACGAGATATCTGACTACCAAGCAGGCCGATACATTAGCAGTAATGAAGCCTTTTGGCGCATTTTTGGGTTCCCACTGCACCAACGAAACCCCGTCATTAAACAACTTCACCTTGAAAGCGGCCAACGGGTGTATTTCAACGATGCAACAGCTGCTCAGCTAGCGATCTCACCAAGGGAAACTACACTCACCGCTTTTTTCAAACTTTGTCAACACAACGACTTCGCTGGAACTCTGCTGTATTCTGAAATACCGTCCTACTATACATGGAACCGGACAAAATGGCTACGAAGAAAGGTAAGGAAAGAGGTGGTTGGACATCCAGGCATCAAATTCGACAATTGCCTTGGGCGAGTTTATACGATCCACCCTACCAAACACGAATGCTTCTACCTGCGACTTCTGCTTCATGAGGTAAGAGGGCCGACCAGCTTCACTCATCTGAGAAGCGTCGATGGATACGCCTGCGGAACGTACAGGGAAGCCTGCTTGAGGCGTGGACTTCTAGAAGATGACGCACAATGGGATGCAACCTTGACAGAAGCTGCCATCTCGCAATCATCCCGTAGTCTAAGGGCACTGTTTGCTATCCTCTTGCACGTCTGTGAATTGAGCGATCCTTACTCTTTATGGCAAAAGTTTAAAGATGATTTCGCAGACGAATATAGGCGTCTCGCTCAATTGCAATCTCCAAACTTTGATGTCGGCTTTTCAGACGCTATATATAACAGAGCTCTGCTCGATATTGAAGACAGAGTGGCTTCAATGGGAGGAGATGTCTTGGAGAAATATGGGCTTCCGCAAACACTTCGAGATGCGCCATCTGACATTCCCAACGACATTATACGTGAAACGTCATATGATGTCGACGAACTCAAAAGGTATATTGAAGAAAATGAAACAAACTTCTAATGGATCAAAAACAAGCCTAGAACATTGTCGTTGATTCCATCCGTAATAAGGGAGGGGGTATATTCTTCCTGGACGCACCTGGCGGCACGGGTAAAACATTTGTAATCAAACTTTTACTCGCTGCAGTGAGGCAACACGGAAACATCGCATTGGCTGTGGCTTCTTCTGGCATTGCAGCAACTTTGCTGCCTGGTGGCAGGACGGTCCATTCTGCCTTCAGTCTTCCTCTCAACGTGGCATCATCTGAGACACCCACGTGCAACAGCAACAAGTCTTCCGGAAAAGCACTGATGTTAAAGCGCTGCCTACTAATTGTTTGGGACGAATGCACAATAGCCAACAAGGCGGCTTTCGAGGCATTAGACCGGTCACTCAGAGACATTAGGGACTGTCAAGAACCAATGTGAGTTGTCACTTTCCTGTTATCTGGGGTCTTCCGACAGACTCTGCCTGTAATCCCAAAAGGTACGCGGGCTGATGAGGTTGGTGCATGTCTTAAGGCCTCCCCACTTTGGCGTTATGTAAGAAAGCTGTCACTTACAACAAACATGAGAGCACAACTGCAAGGTGATGAGACATCAGCGGGATTTGCTGCTGCTATTTTGTCGTTGGGAGATGGCAAAGTCCCACTCAACGGAGATGGTGCAGCGGACCTCACAGGGATTTGCAGATGCTTTAAGTCAATTGCTGAGTTACGGACGTCTGCTTTTCCTAATCTTGAGGAGAATTACACGAATCAAGAGTGGTTGTATGAGCGCGCAATATTGGCTTCGAAAAACCACATAGTTGGAAACATCAATGAACAGCTCATGCTGGGCTTGCCTGGAAACCTGCATGTTACAAGTCCCTTGACTCAATGGCTGATCCAGACGAAGTTGTTAATTACCCCACAGGATTTCTTAACTCCCTAGACCCTCCCCGATTGCCACCACACTCACTGCGACTTAAAAAATGTGCCCCTGTCATGCTCCTCAGGAATTTGGAACGCCGAAGGCTTTCCAACGGCATGCGTCTGGTCGTCCAAAAGGCGATGCCTCATGTTATTGAGGCAACAATACGTACAGGATATGGTAAGGGGTATACTGTCTTCATACTAAGGATACCTCTCATTCCATCGGGTAAAGACATTACTTTCACATTCAGAAGGCTGCAATTCCCTCTTCGGCTCAGTTTCGTCATGTCGATTAACAAATCACAGGGTCAGACGCTGTCGGTCGTAGGGCTTAATTTAGATGAACCGTGCTTCTCCCATGGTCAACTATATGTTGGCTGCTCTCGAGTGGGAAGCCGACATAACCTATTTGCTTTTGAAAATCGCGAGAAAACACAAAATATAGCCTATAGGGATGTTTTGTAGGCACCCCATCCGCCAACAAGTAATCGCTGTTTTATGTTTGTATAAGTGCTTACATTTGCTGTATCCGTGTGCTATTTTTGTCCTTTTGACAATACCACATACGCCTCTGAGGTTGCTTTTGCCTAACTTTATAAATGCTCAATGTCTCTGTTTTCCGCATTTATATGTTGCTATTACGCTTTTCTATTGATGTTTCGTAGTTTTAACCTAATTAATCTACTTTTCCCTACATCTTATTTTCACAGTTTTTTGACATTCCAGCGTGATCTTGCCAAGGCCGTTTTTGTGGCCACCGACTGTTGCATGCTTTTCTAGGTTACAATCTCAAATAACAAGCAAAGCAAATACGACACACCAAAGTAGTGTGAAGGACTTCTTAAGGCCACCACCTCTAATCGGAGTCGTCTTTGCTGACAGCTCTGCCGCTGGGACTTTTAAGAGTTAACGATCCAAGGCCCTCTTCATGGCCACCAACTTTAAATTGTTACCATCGGATTCGTCTTTGCCGGCAGCACCGCCGCAGAGATATTTCAAAGTGAACGTTCAAAGGCCCTCTTTAGGGCCAACACCTATAAATTGTTACTTCTATAGTAGTGTTTAACGGAAGTCTTTCAGTTCATTTGAACGACTACTCCATTGAGAGTTGTACCGGGAAACGCCGGGTACCTCTTCTAGTTCATAATAAATTACAATCATTAAATATATCCATTTAGAATATTTTAGGTGAAGATGAGATGAATGTTTAAATTTATAATCACTTCCTGTGATAATAACAAAGCTAAACACATGCATATGTAGGTGGGAAGATGCTTAGCTAATTGGATGGATATATTTACAGAAACAGACATACAAATATACAGACACGCGCAGACGCCCACACGTACATACACACCCACATACGAACGTACACGTGAAGAGATAGATAGCTAGCTAGGTAAGTAAGTAGAGAGATGGATAAAAAAATAGATAGATAGGTAGATAGATAGATAGATAGATAGATAGATAGATAGATATATTTCTATAGATAGATAGGTAGAATCTTGTTTGCTCTCAATTCTAGGCGTTCTCAGTTCATTACAGATGTTACAGCCCATAACGTCTCCTTACTATATTTGATGATCTTTCCAGTATAACTGACATAACACAGCTATAACTATCAAAGAATCGCCTTTCTTATAGAAAGTACGCCCTCTTAATTATTTTCTAGTCGTGGAAATACTCAAGATTCTAACATTTTTATTTTTATCTTACAAACCTCTAGTAAAATAGAAAGAAAAAGAAAATGCATTTAATCCGTGAAGGAATTGTAGGGAGGTCATTCTGACATAATGCGTGTCTTGTGCTTTTTAACTTGGTGGAGTCTTTAACTGTCCAGATTGGAACACAGCCGATTTCTTTCTTTCGGAGAGAGGAAGAAAGAGATAGAGGAAGAGAGAGAGAGAGGGGGGAGAGAGAAAGCGAGAGGGAGAGGGAGAGAAATAAAGGGAGATAGTGAGAGAGAGGGTGGGAGATAGTGACAGAAAGTGGTATGAAGGAAGAATCGACCTCGGTACCGTTACTTTATTTATTGGCTTCGAAAGGATGAAAGACAAATTTAACCTCAGCGTCTTTGAACTCACAACATAGTCAGCCGGAACAAGTAACGAAACAGTTTTAATCCGACATTCTAATGAATTTGACCATTCGGTGCTACACATGTAACAGTATTGCTCTGAAGTCTAGTTCTATGCTGCTATATAAACACGCATCATCTATTACAAGGCTATACATCTAACTGGTAATTATGCACTTACAATCACACCACAACGACCTCTCTACGTACATGATGTCTCTTCTCTCTCTCTCTCTGTCATATCTCTCATACAACAGCACTGGTTCTTCTCAATTAGGTATTCGTACCCAACATCTATCCTGGCTCACCTGGCTCATCTATCGTCGTTACTAGACCCGACATTAACCTACTCTTAACAATCTATGTTCTACAAAACGTCAACCCTCTGGAATTCTTTTCGGACTGAGTTGATCCTGTTGAATCCAAGTAACTGATGTTCAAACCGAATATCAGTTGTATCGATCTTTCCAGTGATTATCTCCAGATCACCTATGATCAAAGGTGTATAGGCTGTAACATGTTACAAATCTTCAAACCAAACATCAACAATATCGCTATCTGCAGTGATTACCCCAGACCACATATAATCAAAGATTTACAGGCTGTACACCATCCTATCAGATGAAACCCACTACTACGTTATTCAATGTCACTTTTTCTAAGACAGGGAATTACAATTTTAGGAAGATTTGGCTGCTAATTCTAACAGTTTCAGCAAAATGAAAGGGGTCTTCCGACGGTTCATTTTTAGTGTGTATGCATTGTGCAAAAATCATCTAACCTAGTGATTAAGGTGTTGCGATGACGGTCTTAGGTTCGTGGTTTCGAGTCCTTGTGTTCTTGGGCAAAGTGTATATTATTTCACGTTACTTCTTTTGTCAGCAATAGACAAAATAAATAAAGACATCGCTTCCCTTGGTCCGATCTGACGACATCATCCTTTCCTATTCCCAATGCATGCAACAGAAAATATATAAAACAAATAATAAACTAACTTGGTTTAATATATTCCAACGAACAATGCTATTGAAATAACACGAAAGTAAATCCAATTTGTGCGAGATAATTAGTTCTTATTAATATCATTCGATGGAGTTTATATAGATCATCGATCAAATTGCTCCATTTAAAGGCTATGTTTTGTACCAATTTATGAAAGGCGGATTATCCACTGAGAATATCCCTAACAACCAAAGTCAACATGTAACAGAGCAACAATGTCCGTGATCATGTTTCCAATTCTGGAGGAAATTCGAACATTCAGGAAACAGAAACCGGGAGATTTTTATATTTACGGTTTTTATCTCATTTTTTGTTGGGGGAGGCTGCAAAACAAGATTTTTATGGAAGAAATATGAAAAGGCATGAGTTTTATAAATATATATATATATATGTGTGTGTGTGTGTGTGTGTGTGTGTGTGTGTGTGTGTATATTCATTTATATTTTCTGCTTCACCAATGGATAGAACAATAGAACAGGTCATTCCGTTTAGTTAATCATGATGTATTAGTCTGAAAAGCACTCTACGTTACGCAACTCATCCAACGTTTCTGTTGAATCCCGTGGCTGGTGTTAAATATTAATTTGATTAAAATAATGAGTGACCCGACTGGTAGTATTCATTTATAGTTTTATTATTGCAAAAAACGCTATATATATATCAATGTCCTGGTTACGTAAGATCCTGGCGACATCATCTGGTTCAGATTGCATGATTAGTTAATCAATAAAAGAATTATAGCAAACAGAAACAGAGAATAGAGAAACTATTTGAATCAGAGATGACCCGTGAAATACGTGTTATTGCTGCTGTAGACCATCTCTGAATAACAAAATTCATCAATGCAAAGCATTGTAGGTTTGGTAGACGCGACCTAGGTGGGTGTAGGAATTGTGTGGTGGCCACATAAGTTACTATGTTATAGATATTGCTATGCCGTTAATGTGAGCCACCCGGTCTGCTGTCACAGAGATTATGGGTAATACATTCTGTGTGAATATACCCTGGCAAAAAAACAGCAAATTTTGGCGGTGGAGAAAATCAGATTAAAGGAGACATGTTCTATGGACTTCAAGAAGGTTATAACGATATTTTAACGAAACACTGGCAATAACTAATATATATAATTACTTCTAATTTATACTTTTATTAATCTTTTCTTAATATATCTTTTCCGTATAGTATTTTCCGTAATTCGGAACTTTCATTACTTTTTGTAATTTTTTATAAATTTTTATTACTTATTATAACTTTGTATAACCCTCTTGACCTCCATAAAAGATCCATGCTATGTTAACATCAATTTTGGATGGTATAAATGCGGTAGTTTTTGAAGTATGGTAGTGAGAATGTGGTAGATATTTTAGAAATAGTAATAACATATTATTGGGAGAAGGAGCAGGTGTCGCAAGACGGAATAGATAACTCTTTTTAAGTCTGGTGGTAAGGACCAATGTAGTAATTTCAGCGGTATCTCACTCTTGTCGGTTGATAGTTCTGGCCCGTATAATTTTAGAACGTCTAAATGCCTTTATTTTTCCGAGAACTGTGTCGGAGTCTCAATGTGGTTTTCGTAAAAAAAGAGGTACTATTTACATGATTTTCACAACCAGGCAATTACAAGAAGAATGTATTGAACAGAAACTCTCTGCCTATCATTCATTTGTCGATTCTCAGCAAGGCTCTCGATACCGTGAACAGAAATGCTTTTAGAATGTGAACAAATTCTTGAAGACATCCAAATGTGAACACATTTTGCTCACATTTGGATGTCTTCAAGAATTTGTTCACATTCTAAAAGCCATGCACAAATATATCAAAGCCAGGGTTAATTGTTTGGGACCACTTTTAGAACCTTTTACAGTAGAAAATGGAGTAAAACAGGGGGACCTTGGTGCATCCACTTTATTTATAATTTACTTTGCTGCAATGTTGTCCCTTGCCTTTCTGAACAAAAATGGTGGTGTCAATGTCATACAAAAGGAAATGTTTTTCATCTGTCAAGATTGAAATTCAAATCCAAAGTTTTCACTTCATTGGTTTGAGACTTGCTGTATATCAATGATTGGGACCTTGTTAGTCATACAGATCATGGCTTGTAATCGCTTATCTCTTTATTTGATGCAACATGTGATGTCTTTGGCCTTATAATTAACCCTAAGAAAACTGTGGTCATGTGTCAACCTGAAAATATATAGGAAAACTTCTTGAGGTTGTCGAATCTTTCATATACCTTGGTAGCTCTGTCAATAAAAAAATTTGCGAAATATTTTGGACTAAACTGGCAACCCCACCAGTACAACCTGTCTCATCCATGAGACAGGTTGTACTGGGATACATGTTACCAGTAGCACTAAGTGACCTGACCAACATACATACATACATATAACTAATATATTTACATTATTCTTAAACTCCGGAGCTGAGAATCTTTCGGTTTCCTAAATAGAATATTAGTCTTATGACTCAATTTATACCATAGATGAGGTTTTATTTTTTGTCTTTGCGTGTAATTGTCCTCATCGATCCACATAACGACGTAATTATCCTCGCCTTTTTCCGTTCATTGCCAGGGAACGTCTTCACGAACCAAAGTATCGTCTTCCTGTTTTCCTTCGGTTGCATCGTTCTTCGAAATATTTACTTCTGCGTCCACAGACTGATTTTTTTTTAGTTTCAGAAGATCCCGTTAAGGGTGAAAGTAGCGATTCTTTGCTTAAACTTTAATCTGTTATTTTAATATATATATATAGGAAAAAGTATGACCCCAACGGCAGAGCTCAAGCCGTTTCGACGGCTATTTCTGGACTGAAATAGTCCAGAAATAGCTGTCGAGACGGCCTGAGCTCTGCCGTCGGGGTCATACTTTTGCCTATTTCCTCTCTACTACCCTAAGTATTGAGTACTCTGGTTCGTTATGGTCCATCTGGTTCCTTACCACAATTCCTTTGTTATATATATATATATATATATATAAAAATATATAATATATCGTTTCTGAATTTGTTTAGCAAGATTCTTTATCTGAAAACGTGTGTTGAAACCGATATTGTTATACTTTGGGAGGGTCATGTTGCCAATAAGAAACACACGTACCAGTTGCTTTCACTCCAATTTATTATAAATTAAATTATAAATTTAAAATGTTTTTTATTATAAATTTCCGGTTGGTTGGTTCCACAACCGGACGGTTGTTCATATATTGCCAAAGTTCTTTCGTCACACATTCGGTGACCTCTTCAGTGACTGGGGATTCTTTTCTTTTGTTTTGTGTCACTCCTTTGTTCTGTCCTACGCCATATCGTTTTTGTGTGTGTTGTGTGGTTAGTTTGCGCATGTGTTACATCCGGGTGTTTGAGTGTGTTTTTATTTGTTTATTTATTTGTTTATTTACATGTTACTAGTTGGTTGTTTGTTCTATGTGTGTGTTTTCATTTTGTACTTAATTGTAAGTTGTGATGTTGCTATTCCATTCATGTTTCCTATTTAATTTTGGTTGGAGTTCATTTATGTTTATTGCCTCTGTGTTTTGTCTAATCATTGCGTCTTTTCTGTGTGTAGATTTTATTTTTATTTCTATGTTCTCTAATTTGCCCTTATGTTCTATTTTAGCATGTTGGTAGAGTACTGATGATTCTTTTCTATCTTGAAGCTCTCGCCATTGTTCATTTAATCGTTCTCCTATACTACGAGCTGTCTCACCTATGTACACTATATTCTTATCTTTACATTGTTCTTCAGTACATCTTATGTTATATACTATGTTTCTAGTTTTACAGTTAATATGGGGGCTTAGTTTACGGATTATGCATTTCTTATCTATACAGGGAGGTCTTTGAAAAGGGTATGTATTACTAATAAGTGTTTTTATGGAGGTACCTGGTCTTTCTACTCTCTTAATATTTAGTTTAAGTTCATGTAGGGCCCTTCTAAATGTGTAAGCTAATTCACCTCTAGGGGTGTATTGATGAACATTAATTTATAATAAATTGGAGTGAAAGCAGCTGGTGCGTGTGTTTCTTATTGGCAACATGACCCTCCCAAAGTATAACAATATATATATATATATATATATATATATATATATATATATTTATATAACGCGTAGGGATTTCTGTTACTAATGTACTACTGCCATAGACAACACTGTCTGGAATCGAATTTTTTCGATCGATTGGTTATTGATTAGACGAGACCAGCTGATGAAGCCACATGCGCCGATTGTGCATTATTGCATAATAAATGAAAACAATAGATTCTGTACGCTCTCTTACTGCATTAAGTGTGGCCGAAACTCGTGTACAGGTATCCATTTATGGTACACATTTACGTGTGTTGTATTGAGGCAAATAACTTTGTGTCTACTCTGGGATGTATACATAACCTTACCTACTGAGTACACTGAGATGCAACCGGTACTAGCAGGGAAACCTTATGGTAGTCCCGTCAATTTTTTTTATTTATATATATATATATATATATACATACAATAAAGATGAAAAGGCGAAGTTGAAGGTGTTACATTCCCTTATTATTTGAGCCGTTATATATATTTCAATGACGATAAATATCGTCATCTCTTCAGCCAGCAAAAATTGATTAAAAGGTAACATTTCTGAGACAATTTTATTTGGAATGAGCGGACTAAAGGAATGCGTTTTTGCTTTGGTTGTCCGACCCCTTCTGGTTTCAGGCTCTCCTGACAGCTCTGCGCATGTCGCAGGGGTGTAGGGGTAGCTGACCCCTTCACTTACACCCAGAATACTACCAACCTTGTATGTTCTCTCTATCTACCAATCTCCCACCACCTCGGCCGACAACTCGATATGGTCAGTGGGAGTTCAAGTCAGCCAAAGTTTACTGCTAGCTTTGGCAACCAGTAGGATTTGGGTGCATTTCTACCCCGTTATAGCGGGATAATCACCCCGAAGCGAGAAGTTCTCTTCTGCTCTGGTTAATAGAACTTATCATAGAAAATATTTAAAGTTTCACAACCCGAAAACATTTCTAAATTTCAGACGTTAAGAGTTAAAAGTCAAGACAACTAGACAACAGTCAATTTGCTAAGGATAAGAAAATATCTGGCCACTTGTCGAGGATGGCATGTAAAATTTAAAGTATCTAATTTAACGAGTGTTGAAATTAAAAATTAAACGAATGTAAAAAATTAAACAAATGTAAAAATTAAACAATTCTACTGTTGGCTTACCGGTGAATCCGATAGAGACAAAATATACATTGATGATTTAAGGAAAAATGTACAAGTAAGGAAGAACGGGGAAAAGGGGGATTATAAATAGAATAAAATGAAGGGGGGGGGGGGATATGAATATAAGGTAAAAAGACCTATAAAGAGAATGAAGGAAACATAGAAGGAAAAATCAGTGATAAATGTCTGAGTAGGGGCGAATTATAGAGAGTCAGTTATATTCACAGCGCTTCGGATATTTTGGTCCGTGCAGTTGCAGCTGGGTGAACCTCGCAGGCTGTCCATGGCTATACGAGGTGGGGTGGAACCCGGCAGGATATCCGCCTTCCAGGGTGCTGTATGGAGAATATATATATAAGGGAATAAAGAATCAGTGTTTCATTTATACATATTTAATTACACATTACATATGTTTCACTGTCGATCAGCTCAAGGAACGATCGATTAATGATCGATCTAGACTCTGGAATCAGAAGCTCCTCAGATATGTGTTCACATGTAGACACGCGTCTAATATACATACATACATACATACATACATACATACATACATACATACATACATACATACATACATACATACATACATACATACATACATATGATGGACCCATAAATGAGGAGAGAACCAGCACTGAATACCTCAGAAGAGTAAAGAAAATATGATCATCAGAACTGTCAGCCTACAACAAATACATTGCCCACAATACTTATGCTGTGCCAATTCTAACGCCAGCATTTGGCCTGCTGAACTGGTCATTGCAAGAACTAAGTGAGATGGATGTTAGAACTCGAAAACTTCTCAGTGTTACTGGTAACTTTAACATCAATGGTGATGTGGATAGGCTATACTTCTCACGCAAGCAAGGTGGCCGGGGTCTAAAATCAATATTAACAACATATGAGACCCGGATAGTATAACTGAAGCAACACCTTCAACAGAGGAAAAGGGTTGGCAACCATCTTGTCCAGGTTTATGAGCATGAAAAAAAAATATCATTAGAATAGCGACTGATCTGGAGGAGAGATATGGAATAAGGCCTGATATAAATCTCTCACCCAGAGAAATCGGAAGATCCTATTCAATGTTCAAACAAGATAAAAAATTGACCAATTTACAGAAAAAGTTCTGCATGGATACTTGAGGCGTAAAACACAGACCATAGAGGGGATAAACCACCCAAAAAGCCTGGCATGGAGTTCCGACAAGTTTATGACATCACACCTTGAGGGATATCTCTATGCAATACAGGAACAAGAACTCCCTATCTGCTGCACAAAAGAGGAGGGCCAGCAGCTGACAATAAATGTAGGCTATGTAAAATAAAGATCGAGGATGTAAACCACATTGTTGCCAGCTGCGAAAGAATGTCATCTCGCTACTACCTCCCCATGAGACACGATGGGATAGCTAGAACCATCTGGAACGCACTTCAGAAAACAAAATTAACAACAAACGAAGAAGAATATATTGAGACAGATGGCACTAAGGAATACTGGTGGAACCTGAAAATAAAAACTGCCACCAAATTAAAGCACAACCGGCCTGATATTGTTGTTTTGGACCACACATTGAAAACGTGTTCTGTTGTGGAGATCAGCTGCCCACTTGATGTAAACGTTGTCAGAAAAATACAGGAGAAGGAGGACAAATACGGACCATTGATGAGGAGTTTACAAATCCAGTATCCAAGATACACCTTTAGCTTCATACCCATCATTATTGGAGCTACGGGTTATATACCAACCCGCTTGGACCAAAGTATGACTGAACTTGGATTTGCGGACAAAAAGCGCAGCTCCCTAATTCATAGTCTACAAATGGCTGCGATAGCTGGCACCTTCAAAATTTGCAAAACATTCTTGCGATTCAAGGGATGACAATTTCTTTTCGTTTACAACCTTGCCACCAGGAAGGTGGCCGGTCAAAAAAAATACTCGAAATTAAGAGAAAGAGATAACATACATACATACATACATACATACATACATACATACATACATAAAGCGGGGAAAACCAACAACCCAATCTAGCAACATTGTCATCAATGGCCTAACTGTTTCGCCGATATCTGATGAGGACTGCTACCTGGGGATAGAAGAGAATATATCCTATAATGGTATCTGTAATAAAGAACGCGTAACCAGGGAATACTACACCCGATTAAGAAAGATCTAGTCATCGGAACTCTCTGCGCAAAACAAAACAGTGTCTCACAGTGTGTTTGCTGTACCTGTCCTAACACCAACGTTTGGAATACTCAATTGGACGATAGACGAAATCCAAGCAGTTGATGTTGGAACTCGAAAAATACTGAACAATACCGGAAAGTTCCACATCAACAGTGACATAGACCGCCTTTACTTGAAACGTAAGCAAGGAGGCGGAGACCTAACATCAGTCCAGACAACATTTGAATGTCGCATCATATCTCTCCGACAACATCTACGAATCTCGAAGCGTAGGAGCCCGCTTCTCGAGCAAGTCTATCTGCAGGAAACAGATAAGGTCATGAGAGTTGGGAAGGAACTCCTTTGGAGATATTCCCTGTGTGATAATCAAAAACTCACACCCAGGGATGTCGCTCAGCAGTATCGCAGTGAAGCCATGGATGAAAAACTGCATGCCTATCAACAAAAAATCATGCATGGATATGTTGCCAGGTAGCTCCAGAGTGAGCGTAATATAGATAAGGAAAGTAGTCTATCTTGGACCAACAACCGCTATATTGGCTCTCACTTTGAAGGATACGCTTTTGCAATCCAGGAACAGGAGATTAGCACAAAATACCTGATTCACAAAAGAGATAGAGATGCAGGCAAAACACCTAGATGTGATAACAAGTGCAGACTCTGCAGAACTAACATCGAGGATGTCACGCATGTCATCAGCAGCTGTCCAAAGATGTCATCGCGGTACTATCTACCTATGAGGCATGATGTAGTGGCCAAAACACTGTACAATGCAGTTCGTAAAAAAGATAGCCCGATAATAAACACATTAAAAGTTACAACAATGTGGAAGACATCCATGTACATATGAAAGAGTACTGGTGGAATGTTCCAGTAAAAGCCTCAATAAAATGCAGGCATAACAGACCAGATATTATGATATGGGACAGGGAGAAGAAAACATGCACAGTAGTGGAAATTAGCTGCCCAACAGATGCCAATAAAATATCAAAGATTAGTGAAAAGGAGAATATTTATGCAGAACTGATGAGAAATCTGCAGATTCTCCACCCTGATTACACCTTCAGATTTATCCCTGTGATTATTGGGGCACTGGGATATGTTAGTAACTGCCTCAATACAAATCTTGAGAAGCAAGCTAGGCTTCACAGGAACAGAAAGAACATAACTAGTTACAAGTACAATCCATTAATGGAACAGTAAAAATATGTAAAACATTCCAAAAATGTTGCATCTAATAACTGCATATACACATGTACAGATACAAAGCATATACACATGCACACATACAACTCAAAACATACACATCCACACATACAATAACATCCATATCTACACATGCATGCATACATACATATCTACCTAGTTAATGTTGTGTAAATTCCAATGAGAGAGTCTTGTCTCTATGTTAGAAACCGACTCTCTCTCTCTATTGGTAAAACTTTGTGAAATTATAAAACCAGAAGAACATACATACATACATGGTGGCTGCCAACTCGTTAAGATGCCATGAGTAGATGCAAGGATGGTTTACATACATATTCTTAGTATAGATCCGCAGATACATGTACAGATTTATATTCAAATATACATAAGCATACACATATTCACAGTATACATGCATACGTACATACATACATACATACATACATACATACATACATACATACATACATACATACATACATTGGTCAAAAAAATATACTCGAAATTAAGAGAAAGAGAAAACATACATACATACATACATACATACATACATACATACATAGTGGCTGCCAACTCGTTTTCGAGTACGGCCACTACTTTATATGCATGTAGGAGAACCCCTACCGATGCGCTGAACAAGTGTGACTTTTTAGTCCAGCCAGCGACTTGAAAACTCTGGTACAAACACTACACTTGGGACAATTATTGACACATAGTGCTGGGCCCATGGTACCATGTGACGACAAGTGCAGAGAGATCTCCAGATATAAAGCAATGCCTGTGCCGTGAAGCTTTTATAGTGAGCAAAGGCACTGCACAAAGCCAGTCCCACTCTCTTAACCAAGATGATATTTACCAAAAAGAAGAACAAGTCAACATCATTGGATACCATCAGGGTTACAGGTGTTATATCAGAGTTTTCCTTCTCCTAGAATTCTGCCTTGACAAAGGCTAAGGGGTCATCTCTCCCGGTGATTTTGGATGGCCATTGACTCTTAAGAGCTCCTTTGCCCTTTAACAGGTTTTGTTTTTAGTCCTGCAGGATGTCCAAAGTCAACCTCCTCACCAAGAAACCTTGGTGGGGTTGCCAGTTTAGTCGCCAACGACCCGACCATGAGACAGGTTGTACTGGGATACATGTTACCAGTTACATACATACATACATACATACATACATACATACATACATACATACATACATACATACATACATACATGGTGGCTGCCAACTCGTTTTCGAGTACGGCCACTACTTTACATCCATGTAGGATAACCCCTACCGAAGCGCTGAACGAGTGTGACTTTTTAGTCCAGCCAGCGACTTGAAACCTCTGGTACAAACACTACACCTGTGACAATCATTGACACATAGTGCTAAGCCCATGGTAGGACAATTATTGACACATAGTGCTGGGCCCATGTGAGGACAAGTGCAGAGAGATCTCCAGATATAAAGCAATGCCTGTGCCGTGAAGCTTTTATAGTGAGCAAAGGCACTGCACAAAGCCAGTCCCACTCTCTTAACCAAGATGCTATTTACCAAAAAGAAGAACAAGTCAACATCATTGGATACCATCAGGGTTGCAGGTGTTATATCAGAGTTTTCCTTCTCCTAGAATTCTGCCTTGACTAAGGCTAAAGGGGTCATCTCTCCCGGTGATTTTGGATGGCCATTGACTCTTAAGAGCTCCTTTGCCCTTTGACAGGTTTTGTTTTTAGTCCTGCAGGATGTCCAAAGTCACCCTCCTCACCAAGAAACCTTGGTGGGGTTGCCAGTTTAGTCGCCAACGACCCGACCATGAGACAGGTTGTACTGGGATACATGTTACCAGTAGCACCTACATACATACATACATACATACATACATACATACATACATACATACAGTCTGTCTTAAGCCATAAGGCTTATTTGGCCGGTGCTTATCCCGGTTTCATGGCGTGAAGCGACTGAGAGTACAAGACTCCCCCCTGGACAGGACGCCACTCCATCGCAGGGTTAAACCTCCAGCTAATGCTGGTACTCATTTCCTGCTGAGTATACTGGAGCAACGTGAAATGAAGTGTTTTGCTCAAGAACACAACACGCAACCCAGGAATCGAGCCCACGACATTATGATCGTAAGTCCAACACTCTTACAACTAGGCCACGTGCCTCCACCATACATACATATTCAAGGTGTATATACATGCATATTCAAATTCAGATACATATTCATATTATACAGACACATGTACATATTATGCAGATACATAAGATACATATACATATTCATAGTACACTTCAGTCTCTTTGAACCCATTTCAATTATAGTTCGTATTGTATCATAATAAAGATAATTAGTATGTGTCTGAAACAACTGTTAAGCATTGAAATAAAATATTCACCGTGGTCTTGTAACTGTGACATATCTTTTCTTTGTTCCCGTTTCAGCACGATATAATTCTCACATCTAAGATGATAATCAATAATAAATGTCTTTACAATTCCTACAAACACTTAATCGTCTGTGTTGTTTAGATTTCATCATAAGATGAGCATTTAGTTTTATAATTGAATATTAACCGTTACGTTAGCCCTTAAATCATGTTTTACGGCTAAAAATTTAAATCTCAGATTTATTCATATAAAACTATTCTGTATTAGATAACAATGGTTTTAATGTAAGCGCATGACTCGCAATTGTTTTCTATGATGAATGGGTTGAATGGAAGAAGTCTATTTATCGACCGAGTACTTGATTGGAGCATTATTTTACCGACCACAGATGAAAGGCAATGTTGGCCTTAGTTGGATTTGAACTCCGAATATAAAAAGCCGAAAATAGATGTGGCATTACGTCCGACGCTTTAACTATTCGGCCAATCCTATGATTTTGAAGCAGAAATGCTCGATTGAAGCCATTTTAAACCAAGTCGGAAACTTAGTTATTTTTTAAGCCAGAATATTAAAAATCTTCAATAAAACTTTAATGCGTGTCTATCTTTTTAACCGAGTATTTACAGTTGATCAAAAGTCAAATGTAGAACAATCAGTGAAACATATTTAACTGACCACATTGTTTAGAGAATTGGTTCCTTACTCAAGAAAATAATTAACAGATTATCAAGAATTATCCAGTCTATTTTCTTTTGAATTCAAACATTTATAGAATTTGAATTACGCTTTGAATTACGTTCAAATAAAACCCGCACTACTCTATAAAACACATTTTAAGATTTTTTCGTCAAACTTGATAATCTTCAGAGATTTAATAATAAAACATTTTAAATTCTTAACGTATGATAACTAGACATTTCAATTCATAGTTACTATCGATTTTGTATCGATTAGTGTTCTAAAATTGAAGAAGATAATATTTTTAAAAAGATGTTTGCAATATTTTTGTTTTTCTTTAATGTAAGTAATATTTGTGCATCATATTTAGGATTTAAGCTTTTCTCACTTAGAAACATGATTTATAATAACAAATATATATTGTATTAAAATTTATTTCCCATAATCTAAGAATATAATTTTTTACAGAAGATTATATAAATACTATTCTATCTTTTAGATTATGCTTGGCGATAATTATATTTTTATTTACTTTACAAAAATATTTCAACGTCGTAATTTTTATCAGAAAATAGCATCAATCAAAAGGATTAAACCTGTAGCAGAACAAATCATGTAGCAGATAGATGTTGATCAACGATATATAATTTTAATTATTGTGGCATTGAAACCATTATAGTTTATCTATAGCTCGGAGAAAATCAAAGATATATCATAGATCAATATAGCTGTGTTGCGTGATCGTAAACTAAATCTGCGCCATTTATTTTCCCAGATAAATTAAGATTCTAACATATCTAATCAGTAATGCTAATCTTTCCTAGGAAAAAGCATTCAAGTAGTAGCAACCTAGTTAGATAAATATCAAAAAGTGCATCTATAATGAATATTATTCATTCGCTTTCTAGTATAACGATTTCTCGACATTGCTGTATTCGCTTAATTTTAGATATTGTTTCAATAACTATAATTTGTTTTATATAATCGATGATTAGCTCTTGAATTAGTAATATATGGACTGTGTAAAATATACATGGTATAAAGACAATGACCTATGTATGTGTGTATATATATATGTCGGGTCACTCTTGAGTGCTACTGGTAACATGTAACCAAGTACAACCTGTCGCATGGTCGGGTCGTCGGCGACTAAACCGGCAACCCCACCAAGTTTATTTGGTGAGGAGGGTGATTTTGGACACCCTGCAGGACAAAAAACAAAACCTGACAAAGGGCGGAAGAACTCATAAGAGTCAACGGCCATGCAAAAGTGTGTAAATATGTATATAGACATGTACCGCGCGGTTAAACCACTGGGAGTCAAGGACCCCCTAGCCTTTGTCAGGACATTCTTCTAGGAGAAGGCAACTCAGGAAACTGGGATAACTCCGATATAAAATCTGCGGCTCAGTAGTTACCGATGATGTTGATCTTTTCTTCTTTTCGGGTTATAGCTACTGTCACTCAGAGAGTGGGATTGGCTCAGTGCACAGTCTTTTCTCATTTTAAAATATATCTTCACACACAGGCATTGCACGTTAGAATTAATTAATAATTATTAATAATGGTATATATATCGTGCAATGGCCATACTCGATAACGAGGAGGCAGCCATCATATATATATATATATATATATATATATATATATATATATATATATACTAGCAGTGGTACCCGGCGTTGCACGGGATAAGGTATTTTGAAACGCGCGCCGCCAACAGACCTAATCGTGGAAAACTGCATGCCTGGACAATATGTAAGGAAAATAAACCAAATACTCTAATGGCTGGATAATCTTTAAGATTTTCCTCGATGAAGCAGGAAAAATTCAGGTTTTCACCTAATGCGGGCTCTAGGGGATCAACAAAATGATTTTTTTTATGTGCATAATATGCCTTGAAATTTCGGGAAAATCGGCTAGAAAAAAAAATATTTTTCATTTCTTTTCATTTTTCCAGCCTAGAAAAATGAAAAAAATTTTTTTCATTAGGCTAGGCTAGGCTAGGCTAGGCAAGGCTAGGCTAGGCTAGGCAAGGCTAGGCTAGGCTAGGCTAGGCTAGGCAATGCTAGGCTAGGCTAGGCAAGGCTAGGCTAGGTTTAGGCTAGGCTAGGTTTAGGCAAGGCTAGGCTAGGTTTAGGCTAGGCTAGGATAGGCTAGGCTAGGCTAGACTAGGTTTAGACTAGGCTAGGCTAGAGTAGCGATTAAAACAAAAATTTTTCATTTTTTTCAATTTTCCTGCCTTGAAAAATGAAAAAACTTTTTTTCATTTTTTTATCATTTTTCCAGCCTCAAAAAAAATTGAAAAAGTTTTTTACGTTAGGCTAGGCTAGGCTAGGTTATGCTAGTCTAGGCTAGCCTAGGCTAGATTTAGGCTAGGCTAGGCTAGACTAGGCTAGGTCTAGGCTAGGCTAGGCTAAGCTAGGTTTAGGCTAGGCTAAGCTAGGTTTAGGCTAGGCTAGGCTACGAAGTGGCTGAAACACCATAATTACAAGGTAGAGGCTAGCCTACTGTGCAAGATCTGTGAAGAGAGAGAGGAGACTGTGGCTCACATTGTATCCGAGTGTAAACACCTAGCCTAGACTCACTATAAAGGCTGGAGACATGATGTGATGGGCAGGGTGATCCACTGGCACCTATGCAAATTAAACAATTTACCACATTCTGAGAAGTGGTATGAGCATAATTCAGAGTCGGTGATAGAAAACGATCAGGTGAAGGTGCTGTTGGATTTTAGGATACAGACGGACAAGAAACTGGAACACAATAGACCTGACCTGGTGGTTTTGGACAAGGAAAAAAGATCGTGCCTGATTGTGGCCTGCCCATTCGACACGAGAGTGCAAGAGAAGGATAGGGAGAAAATTAACCGATACCAGGACTTAAAGTGGGAGGTAAAAAGGATTTGGAACTGCCATGAAGTCAAAGTGGTCCCGATAGTCATAGGCGCTCTAGGTACTATCTCAAAAAGTTTCCAGGGATGGTTAAAGAAAATTGGCCTCGCTCCGCTTTTTGGAACACTTTAAAAGGCATGCTTGCTGGGAACAGCAAGAACACTCCAATACGTCCTGAATATCTGAGGCTGCAGGTAGTCGCTTGATATTCATTTCAACAAACTTTCCAGTTAAATAACATCAATGACTGAGACTCAAAGAACAATAATAATAATAATAATAAAAAGATGAGACCTTAAAAAGGCTACAGAAGGAATGCTAATGGCTGCGCAAGAGCAGGCCCTCAGAAGGAAGAGGGTGAAACACCATATTTACAAGGACGAGGCTAGCCCACTGTGTGTGTAGAGAGAGAGGAGACTGGCTCACATTGTATCAGAGTGTAAATACCTAGGCCAGACTCACTATAAAGGCTGGAGACATAATGTGATCGGCAGAGTAATCCACTGGCACCTATGCAAAGTAAATAATTTACCACATTCTGAGAAGTGGCATGAGCATAAGCCAGAGTCGGTGATAGAAAAAGTTCAGGTTCTATGGGATTTTAGGATACAGACGGACAAGAAACTGGAACACAATAGACCTGACCTGGTGGTTTTGGACAAGGAAAAAAGATCGTGCCTGATTGTGGATGTAGCCTGCCCATTTGACCCGAGAGTGAAAGAAAAGGAGAGGGAGAAAATAACCGATATCACGACTTAAAGTGGGAGTTAAAAAGGATTTGGAACTGCCATGAAGTCAGAGTCGTCCCGATTGTCATAGGCGCACTAGGTACTATCTCCAAGAGTTTCCAAGGATGGTTAAAGAAGATTAATCCAGCCCCGCCTTTTGGAACACTTCAAAAGGCATTTTTTGCTGGGAACAGCAAGAACCCTCCGATACGTCCTAAATATCTGAGGTGCAGGTACAGGCTTGATATTCATTTCAACAAACTTTCCAGTTAAATAACATCAATGACTGAGACTCAAAGAATAACAATAATAATAATAATAATAATAATGGGAAATGAAGTAAGGTTGCTATGGGACATACAACCGTAAGGAAAATACAGCTCAACAAGCCGGCTATTGTGACCATAGATAGGACAAAAGTTACCCTCTTGATTTAGCATGTTCATTTGACACAAGAGCAAAAATAAAAAAAGTAACAAAGGTTAAAGAAGTAAAATATGAACTTCTTAATTGCTTGAGCAAAGTTATGAAACGGTCATAATTTTGTCATTGGAAATTTGGAAAATGTGACGGAGAATTGGAAAGATAGATCTTAATTTGGGAATATTGCGCAATATACATCTTTTCTTTATCTGGATCATGATAATGTAAAAGAAACGAGTTTACATTTTTAAATGTATCGTGAATGTACAAGGAGATAAGTGTTTGATTACGTCTGGTTTGGTGATGGCAAGAAAAGATGGGGAATGGTCGGGATTGTGTCCTTTGCTGTGAACCTACGGCCTCACCAAATCGATTAGATAATCAATTGAAAATATCGCACACACTTATGCGTGAAAACGCGTGTCTGAGAAATGAGTGTGTTTGGTTCAGTGCACTCAGCTGTTAAAATAAGTTGTACCAGTATTTCAAATAAACACCCTTTGCACGGTCTGTCACGTAGAATCTTGCTAAGAACTGCACTCGTCTGCAGAATGCTTAGTCACTTGCACTTCAATTTTACGGGTATATTTCTCGGTTATTTAAACAACAGGAACACACGGCTGGTGGGAAATGATGTAGGGCCCATAACAACAAAACACCATGATGTTTCCAATGAAAAGTAGAACATTGCAACGTTGGAGGTGATTTCATAATAGTACATGCCTCCAATAAATACTAACAGTGTATGTTTGAGCACTTTTTAGTTTTCATTACGCTGTAGTAATTCAATCATTGAATTGTGTCTATCAAAGCAATTGTGTTACTTGTATGCGAAAATCATAGAAAACCTAAAAATGTACAAAAAAAAAAAAATAAATAAAAGAAACACTATAATTAAATAGAATTAAATAAATGTATTTTCCTGTAAACGATAGAGTTTTTCGACAAGAAGACTCTTCAATATATAATTCTAGTAATATTACAAAAAAATTTCATTAATACTCCTACAAAAAAAGGGGAAAAAGAAACGGTGTGGGAGAAATGAGGAATGCGAACACTTGAGGCTGGACAGCAGCTTATCTCAGCTGCATCTCGCAGACAAGATGGCTAAAGTGTCACCATGGAAAACAACCAACGATAGTCGTTGTGTCAGCCATTCCACCACGCGGAACTCATTTCTCATAATCGATACACTCATCTCAATTTGGCAGAGGAAAATAGCCGTCCACAGACCCAAACCATTCTAGATAGAATTTTGAAACATAAACAATTCTGTAGATGAAGGATAACAGCTAATAGAACTAGAAACAAAATACCCTGTGAAGTTTAGTTACGTTCCTTTACATCATAAGTTCTAAGCCTAAGAACAAGAACAAAAAGGTCATTATATTCTCTCTCCTCTTCATCAATATCTTAGAAGAAAAAGATGGTGACGCATATGCTGAGTTGGTTAAGACATGTTGGCCTGATGTAGCTGGCTACCTGCTTTCATCATATGGTGTTGGACAGATATAAATATATAAAAAGTACATGATAAAATGACAAGTCAATCAATCACATTGATGGCCTCCCCACCGCCCTGGAGGACACAATGGGGAAGGTGTTTCCTTGGAGGACGGCAAGGGAGACGCGCTGGGAGAGCCATTCCAACTCGCGAGGCTCACACTTGCGGCTGGCCAGCTCAGCGCCTATGGTGGTGAGTAGAGAGGTATCCCTAAGGCAGAGGACACCAGAAGTCTCCACTGCCCAGAGTACGACCGCAAACCTGTCGGAGAGCGACCGATATTAGGAGAGTTTGGCCTCTTCAGCCTGATGTGCAGCAGAGTCGAAACGTTATCCCTCTAAATTACTAACATTCGCATCAGTCTGAGACACACGCCCCTCTTCCATGTTATCACATCCCTATTACCAAAGCTACAAATTTTAAAAATTCTTTCTGACAAGTCATATCAGAACTAACGTAGGAACCGTTCATACTACCACTCATCCCTTTATTAGCAGCATCCTTTGTCGCCCTGAAGTACCTTCTAACATACGTACATCACTGACAAATAAATTCAATCGGTTTCTCAAGTTCAGCCAATGCCATCACCGTTATAACATGTCTCATGAGTGCCTCTTCATGGCAACAACAATAATTCTACTGCATCACAGTTTCTTTCCCACAAGCTCTCTGGTATTGTAAATCAACTAAATAGTGGGGGGATGCTATCATTAAACTGACAATACTTGAGAGAAAATATGCTTCACTTTTAAACCATCCAAAACATCTAATCGATACAATTACCCTTGGTATGTCTCTCCTTATACATCACATAACACTCAAAGCCAACAATCTCATCATACAAGTCATTCACAAACAGCTATTTCATAGCTACACAGTGAAATAAAACATTTTTGTATTATTTGTTAAAACAGAAAGAAGTCGTATTTTTGATATACATTATTTATAAATGAAGTGTAGGTATAATAATAAAAAATAAACATATTGTATATATTACATATTATATTATATTATGAATATACTATAATATATATATATAAATGTAAGTATGCACACGTATATACACACACACACACACACACACACACACACACATATATATATATATATATATATATACATACACACACACATATATACATATGTACGTATGGGTTATATTGAACATCTATAATATAAAGCTGACGGCCGTATGTATGTAACAAACTTTTCGCCAAACATCTGGACCAAACAGCACCAAATTTGCACCATAGATGTAACTTTTTCCAAGTAAAAAGTGAGGGTACTTTTGTCTACTGAATTTTGTTAAAAGATTAAAGACATTATTTAAATATTCACTTCTCTAAAATTTCAAATGCCAACACTTCCGGTTAAACGCATTCCTCACTTTTTCTTATGACGTCGCACAACATTCCCCTCTTTTTCTTAGTCTGTATTTTTAGATAGATACATAGCTATAACGTAGCGCTCTTATAATATGTCTCCGTATGTCTGGCTGTCTGCATTAGATAACGTTTTTCAAAATATTTACTCCTGCATTCACAGATTGATTTGTTTAGTTTCAGAAGATCCCGTTAAGGGTGAAAGCCTTTGCTTAAAGTTTAATCTGTTATTTTAATATATATATTCGTGTACAGATATTTTTGCATATTTGCATACACAAAAACAAAAACCTATTTATTTCACGAAAGCACAGACGGCTTATCGTCATTGTTACTATTAGAGGTTAGAGGACCACAGTCTTTCCATGATCTGAGAACCATCAATGGCCATCAATGTTCCACTTACTGTTTGGCTTGCCAGTTGCGTGGTATGTTACACAATGACAGCAATTGGCACCTCACCTTGCAAGAAGCAGCAACTGCTAAAGTCCCTCCTCAGCTGCGAAAACCTTTTGCTATTATGCTGCACAACTTCGATCTCGCCGACCCTCTCGCACTGTGGAACAACCACCGCGAAAGTCTAGCTGAGGACATCCTCCACTGCACACGCAGACACAATCCGAACTGGTGGTAGGCTTCTAAGTCACTACAGTTTATCTGCTCCTGACAGGAGTGTCCAGAGGTCAACGTCTACAGAGGTTCTTCGTGAGACGAGCTACAAGATCAGCGCTTCTCTCATGGTAAATTGTATGTAGGATGCTCTAGGGTGAGCTCGCCAAACAACCTCTTCATCTTTGCTCCGGAGAGCCGAACAAAAAATATTGTATACTCTGAGGCTCTAAGAATGTAATTTAAATAATTTCTGTTACTTGGAATTTCCATTATGGTTGTACAAATTATTGTTTATTAAAAAATGTGTTCTCTGTTCAGCCTTTATTGTTGTAACTATCAATTTTCTTTAACTTCTTTAACGTACTGGCTGCTGAACTGGGGAATCCTAAAAACTATTTAAACCCAACATCGGAGCACGTTAACCCCCACCGAACACTCCCACCCCAACCTCGCAGACTTGAGAGGGCCTGCGGTATCTTTGCACTGGAGTGGAGGGGGATTCCTAAAAAGATAAAATGCCGGTATACCTAGCCGGGCGCCAGCCGGACGGGCTAGCTAGTTAATAATAATGCTCGATTCATTTGTAAACAAACGGCCCAATTTGAATCTGTGCCGTGCCGGTGACCGATCGTCACCTGTTTGTTCAACATGGCTTTGAGGAACAATCAACAAGTTTCTGGGTCATTACCCTCCATCAGGACTGTACACCTCTGCCAGTGTGTTGAACGGTTAAAAGTGTATAGTATTTTCTTAAGTACACGTCGGCTGAGTAGCCTCCATTGTATACCGAGCTAGTTACGGCTGGCCTTGACAAATATCAAAAATAAATTTAGAATTTTATTTCTCACCCTAGCGTAGGTGAATCAATGATAAACATTGATTGCCAGGTAAATTAAGAATAGGGATATAAAACACACAGAAGCGAAAACCAATCCAAACCAAACAGTGAGTGTGTTTTATTATGATTATTTCTGGAAATATTATTACAATAAGATCCTCCCCAAATATAACAATGTATATATATATATATATATATATATATATATATATATATATATATATATATATATATATATATAGTGACGAAACATAAGTCAATTGCATGAACTCATAATCCTTTATTTGCTGCTATATATATTTCGATGATAGCCATTGAATGGCTATGACCTCATCAGGCAGTTAGTCAGTTCTTAGATATGCCAGCTCTGTGTTTATAGTGTTGATGGTTTCAGAGCCTTGGGACATAAAATATCTATATCTATATATCTATCTATCTTTCTTTCTATGTATCTCCCCCCCCCCCCTGTCTCTCTGTATATATCTATATATATATATATATATATATTGGTAAACGGAATAGAAAATGCTGACAAATTGTTCACAGTTGAAAAATGGTTTAATTAGGAATAAAACCACAACTGAATACTAACCCATACAATCACTAATACTCTTTTATTCCTAATTAAACCATTTTTCAACTGTGAACAATTTGTCAGCATTTTCTATTCCGTTTACCAATATACAATAACTTGTGTGTTACACCTCTATTCTTTTAACTATATATATATATATATATATATATATATATATATATATATATATATATATATATATATAACTGAGGATGTCTGTCTCTGTGTGTGATTTCGAATCCCTAAAATTCAAGAACCACCAAACCGACTGTTTTCAAACTTTACACGTGTAATACTTATGTTTCAGGGAGTGTTCTGAGCAAAAACAAATTTCAAATTTTCAATGCCCTAGGGACCGCATTAGGCGATTTAGCGATCGCGCTCTATAATTCTTAGTCTTTCTCTTTTTAGATAGATACATACTTATAACGTCGCGCCCTTATAATATCTCTCTGTATGTCTGACTCTGTACGTCACTTCCCTGAGGATGTCTGTCTGTGTGTGTGTGTGTGCGTGTGTGTCTGTGAGTTTGAATCACTAAAACTCGAGAAGTACCCAACCGATTTTTTTCAAACTTTACATGTGTAGCCGTATCTTTGTTCCAGGTATTATCGGTGGATTGGCAGTATCGGTGGATTGGCAGTATCGGTAGAGGGTCGGACGCCATGCTTTCCAGCATAGTTACGTCCCTTTACTATCTGAGTTCAAATCCCGCCGGGGTTGACTTTGCCTTTCATCCTTACGGGGTCGATAAAATAAAGTACCAGTAATGCACTGGGTAATTGCTGGCCTTGTGCCTAAAGTAGAAACAATTATTTATTTCAGCATTCAGATCATTGTCTGCTTCGGATGGTTCCTCCGTTCTCTCAACCTCTTCACCTTCATTTCCCATTGGCTCGTTTGCGTGGCATACTCCACTCTCTATTTCCAACCTAATCTCTCTGCTCAGTTCCTCCAGTTCCAGCTCGCTTATCCACCCATTAGTACTTATTACCCGAGCCTGCCCGGCCAATTTTTGTTCATCTAATTTAAATAGACCAATCTCGTTCCAGATGTTATGCATCCATTTCCTATAGCCTTTCTCCTTGGGGTTACTCTTCAGGTAACATTGTATAACAGTTCTATTCAATTCTTTCGTCCAGTTGGCTCTGCTCCCTTTCCTTCTTCTTCCTCCGACACCAGCAGTATTTGGTTGACAGCCAGGTCCCTGCTGCTGAGCCAGGGAGCACCTGCTGGGTCAGAGTCTGTCACATGACATTCCAGTCTCCACTTCACCGATATTCGAACTGTTTAGGTTCGACATTTAAACACTCTTATCGAGGATTGGTGAATGTATGGTTACATAACCACCGGGGATTTCATCACCCCTGGTGATTTTAGTGTGGCACTATCACGCTGTAGACGAACATAAATAAACAAAAAAACAAATAGGTAAAAACCCCCCAAAAAAGAATAAGCATAAGTTTCATTGTAATGTAATGTTTGAATGTCTGACTTAGTTTTTTTATTTTTCCTTCTCTGTCTGTCTGTTTGTTTTTCTTTTCTTTTTTCTTTTCTTTACGTTTTTCGTTTCTGCTGTGCTGTTTTGATTTTGATTTTTGGTTTTTTGATTTTTTGACCGGGTCATCAAATCAGTCTATTTATATCTTTTGATGCCTTCCTCTTTTAGTGGGAGTACTATGATGCCTGTCTTAGCAGGTAGTGGGAGAGATGAGCAGCGGTAGCGATGAGGCAGTGGTGGGGGTGATGTGATCGTAGTACTGTAGTGATGGTGTTGAAGTTGAAGTAGAAATAGAAGTTGAGGTAACTTGACTAGAGTTTTTGGCGTGGTAGTGGTGATGGTGGCGGTGGTGGTGTTGGTGGTGAAATTATTTGCCTGTCTGTCCACTTAGCCATTTTGCCATTTTTCTCTTTTTCGACTGTAACATTTCTGATCCAAAATTAAATATTAAATATTGGGACCCTATGTCGTAATGTGATGCGTTGTGGCTTACTGAGCGTTAAAAACTGTAATCTTAGACTTCATTTGTAATAAGAATTATTCTATCACATTTGTTTTAAATAAGTAAAAATCAAAAACTTACGGGAGCGATTCCATAACGATATATCCATCATGTGCGTTTTCTTCCCTTATATTATTATTATTATTATTGAATGCCATGGTTGACGGAGGCTCGGCTCTGTAAGGTATAGTAAATTTTAACCGCTATAACAATTGTAAATTGTTTAAAACTTTAACCAAATTGTAGACAAAAACACCCTCCTCCTCGTGAGAGGGGTCTTTCTGCCCGTTATTTGGCCCTTCGGGGTTAAATAACTGCTTATTGGGGTTTTGTACCCAATATTTATTTTCAACAAAAAAATCAACATGGCTACGAAAAAGAATTTGCATAGGTCACTCCCACTCATTCCGTCTTCTTCTTCCTCAATCATCACTACAGCAGAGAGAAGATTGTCTCTCTCCCTCCCTTCTTTAAATGTGTCTCTCTCCCTCCCTTCTCTTTCGCAAGCGACGAAAGAAAAGAAAAGTCTCGTGCAAAGCGTGCAAGGTTTCTCCACGACGACGACGACAGCGACGAAACAGGTGTGCGGGAAATACGAAAACCCAGTTCATTCGTCTGACGTCAGGAATAATAGCAGTAGCAGCCGTAATAACAACAGCAACAGTGACAATGAAAACAACAGTAGCAGCCGCAACAGCATCACCAGCAGCATAAACAACAACAGCATTAGCAGCAGCAACATCAACAACAACCACAGCAACAGCGGCGAAGGCAGTAGTCGTAGTACTTGCAGCAACAACAAAAGTAACAGCAGCTCTGACGACAACAACAACAACAGCAGCAAAGAAAAACCAATCTCATTTGCAGGTATTGCGAAAAACTTGGAAACAATCCTCATAACAAATGAGGAATTAGAGGAAGCGAAGAAGATGGTGACAAAGAATGGACACCGAGCAATCTGCAAGGCAGCGGAACATTTTTTCGAAACCCAAGAGCACTGTACGGTCACGTACCGTACAGTAAGTACAAAATCCCGTAGGGTGGAAAGAGCCACAGAGGCCCAAATACAAAAAGCCTTGGGGTCTGTGTGGCAGCGGAAAACGCACATCACCCGAGGCAAAAAATATGCCACCGTAGACGTACTTTTTGCCACACCCCAGGAGGCAAAGGCCCAATCCGTAGTTACCCTAAGAAGCGAGGAAATGGTGTTGGTGCCCTCCTACTGCGGGCAAAAAATTGTGAGGGTCAAACTGACCCACGTCCCCCCCCCCCGGAATGGCCCCTTCTTGGCTGGCCGCGTCTGTCCTCGTCGGAATCGAGGACAAAACAACTGTACTGCAAGTACAGAAAAAAGTAAGAGAAGATTGGGTTGGCACCTCCATTGAGATGCTAATCCAAACCAACCAGGAGTGCATCGAAGCTATCCCGGATGTGATAGACTTCGATAACGGCACTCAACTGCCCATAAGTTATGAGGGCAAACGCCCGAAATGCTTTCGCTGTGGATCGAAGACTCACCTCAGGGCCTTCTGCAACGAGAAGACCCTGAGAAAGGAGAAAACCCCCCTCCTTCCGAAACCGGCTCCACGGCTACCAGCAACAGGACAAGCGGCAACCAGGAACGATAGGTCCGTGGCACCCATACCCACGCCACGGAAATCAAAAACAGCAGCAGCAGTGGAAATATTAACAACAACAACAGCAATACCAAATACAGCTGCAACAGAGACTCCAGTGCAAACATCACCAACAACAACAAGTGAAGAGTGGAGCTGGTACCTCACAGAATCAGACATGGAGTGTGAGGTGGGAGAGGGATGGCAAAAGGTCGTAAGAAGGCACAAACGCAGAAGCAGCGCATCGTCGCCTTTGAAAAGGGAGGAAAGAAATGAGAAAAGGGTAAAGTCTACTGCAAAGAGACCCACAGCAGCAACACCACCAACACCATCACCACCCACACTAGCACCACCATCACCACCGGCGACAACCCCACCGCCAACAACACCTTCAACACCACCACCACAAGCACCAACATCGCAAACACAACAACAAAACACACACACCCAGCAACAACGACAAGAAAATAGCAGAACCACACCCCACCCCCAGAAAAACAAATGCACGGCAATAAATACACACAACAAGAAACTAATGACTTACATAATTGAACACACAGACATTTCACAACAGGACTACATAATACCAGCACCAATCAAAACGCCAACTAACAACATAAGACTATTAAAAATAGCACAGAAACAATACACAAACATTAAAACGAAATTCCCCAACGCAGTTGGTGATTTCAGGGACCTAGGAGGAACTATCAATCGAAGAGTATATTCAGACATTCTCTTAGAAGAGCCGACGACCAGCCGAAGGGACGATTCAACGGTCCCTTCACCAGACGATCAAGTGAAAAGGGATGTAAAAACCATCCCTCCTCTACGAAAAGTACGGTAAGTGGTCTTTCCCATCTTTTCCACTCTATTTTAAACATGACCTCACTCAGAATAGGCAGCATGAATGCGCGTGGCTTGGGGTCGTCATGGAAGCAGGGTCACCTGCTCAACGACCTCAGGTCACTAAACATAGATGTAGTGGCCATCAGCGAGACCAGAATCTCCGAAGCACGGGCCTTCGCACCGATCTTTGGCGGCTACGATGTGTACGCATCTCCCAGCCGTCCTGGATCGGGGGGAGGAGTTGCTGTGCTTTTTCGGAGAGGTTTGGATCTCGCCATACGGGCCATCTTCCTGGACCCAGAGGGTAAGCTGGTGGTGCTGGACGTGACCAGCGGAGACGGGCAAGCTTTCAGGCTAGTGGCCGTCTATGCTCCGACAGGAGCAGGGCGGCCTGATTTCTTCCGGCGTCTGGAGACCTTTCTTGGAACGTCCCGCTCTTTAGTGTTAGTGGGCGACTGGAACGGGATCTTAGATGCACGCAGGGACTGTTTGGGATTAGCGGATAGGGGTGGAGGGTGCAAGAGCCTCACCAACCTGCTCAGGCGTTTTGAACTGTCTGACAGGTACCGATTGGATTTCCCGAATGTGCCAATGTGGACTTGGACAAATCGCGTAGGGTCATCCAGATCATATCTAGATAGAGTATTTTGTAGGGAAATAGATAGGTCTAGCATAGGCTGTCCACAATTCAAGATAGTCAGCTACACGGACCACAAATTCGTGATCTGTGTGCTTGACTTAGATAGGCTTCATAGACGAGGACCCGGTTACTGGAAGCTAAATGCGTCCTTACCAGCGCGCAAGGCCTACAGAGACCGGATTAGCGAACTAGTTAAGCGGGCGTTGACGGGGGCCATCGTCAACAACAAGTGGTGGTTTGCTCTGAAAAGAGCGATTAGAATAGAATCCATTAGGTTTAGTAAGGCTTTAGCAATAGAGAAAAATAGAGCAGAGGGAGAACTAGTTAGAAAATTAGACGAGGCGCTTAGCAAAGGCATTGCGACCGACGTGCTTGCGGCGAAATTGGCCCTTGACCAATTCTTCAATGCAAAGCACGAAGGCTGCGTTGTCAGAGCAAGGGTGCGTGCTCTCAGATACGAGGGGACGAAAGCCGTTCAATGGGACCGAGTCGCGGAGGCGCGTCGTGGCAACAAAGCCACGATCCGGTCTTTGGTGGACTACGACGGGCGCATGCTACTCGATCCCGGGCAAATGTGTGAAGCTTTTCAGCGACAATTCGCTCAGCTGTTCGGGGGCAGCGGTGGGCCGGGTCGAGGGATGGACTTTAGTGTCTACCTCGACGGACTGCCGCGGCTCTCGGCCACTGAGGCGAAGTGTTGCGAAAAGCCGATAACAGCCGCTGAAGTAAGGGAGGCAATGACTGGCTGCACAAGGGGTAAATCGCCTGGTTTGGATGGTCTGCCCTATGAACTTTACGTACAGATGCCAGACTTGTTCGGAGGCCTCTTGGCGGACGTCTACTGCAACTGGCAACAGAACGGGAGAATTCCCAGTTCTGTGAGCCGAGGAGCGGTGGCACTGCTGAGAAAGGATCCGAACAAGGGGGATAACATAGATAATTTCCGGCCCATAACTCTGCTAAACACAGAGTTCAAGATTTTGTCCAAGGTGCTAGCAAAGAGGTTGGCGCTTGTCGTTAGTGGTCTGGTGGGAGAGGCGCAGACATGCGCCATTCCCGACAGATCCATCCACGACAACCTCCACCTCATGCGATACATCGTAGAGAGGGTAGCTAGGGAACCTGGCACGGGTGGGTCCTTGATCAATTTAGATCAGTCGAAAGCTTTGGATAGGGCCGACCATCGTTACCTAGCGGCAGTCCTGAGGGCGGCTGGCTTTGGGCCCGTCTTCAGAGGCTGGATCGCTGCCATGCACAGCGACATCTGCTCTGTGGTGAGAGTGAACGGTCACCTGTCGGAACCGTTCAACATCATGCGCTCGGTCCGCCAAGGATGTCCCCTCTCGTCCCTCTTGTACGTATTGACTCTCGAGCCATTACTGCACAAACTGGAGACGTTGAGGGGCGTCCCGCGCGAACTAGGATGCGGAAGATCCGTGTCAGCATATGCGGACGATGTCACCGTAGTGGTGTCGAACGCCAAACACATCGAGGCGATCGGCACTACACTAAGAGAATACGAAGCGGTGACAGGAGCAATGATCAACCAGGAAAAGTCAGTGGGCCTGCAGCTCGGCACCTGGAGAGGCAGGTCCATGCCGTCCAACAGCGTCGTCGGACGCTGGACGGACGGACCGGTTAAATTGCTAGGGGTCTGGTTCGGTCCGGACCTCCAGACGGACAAAAACTGGGACGAGGTGACGAGAAGGGTGGCTTCTCTCACCCAGAAATGGGCCGAGAGGAAGCTATCCCTGAAAGGTCGAGCGGAGGTGGCTAACGCGTACATCGCGTCCGTCATCTGCTACCGCCTGACCGTCGTACCTTGTCCTAAGCCTCGCCTGACTGCGCTGGAGCGTTTGCTCTTTCGCTTTTTGTGGAAGGGACGCGCTCCGATGGTCATGTGGTCCATCTGTTGTCAACACCCGCTACGTGGAGGGCTGGGCATGCCGTGGCTGATGATGCGCAGGCACGCGCTCAGGCTACGACATCTCCACCTCTTCCTCGACGGTGATCAGGTGTGGTCGCCGTTTGCTAGACACGTATTTCCCCAGCTCGTTTCCTTGACGGAGCTGCAGTCCTGGGTCAAGCGAAGACCGAGAGGGAGCGCCTGGAGACTGGAATGTCTTCAGGCGCTCACAGCCCTCGACCAATCGGGCAATGTGATCGGTGGAAACTCCACCTCGGCGTTCTATAGAGGATTAGTGGAGGGGAAGAGCGACGACGTACTTGGGGAAACTCTAGGCGTCGACGAAAATCAACTAGCCAATCTCTTCGGAAGGACTTTCGGGCCGGGGCCTATGGACAACTTCCAGAAATCTCTGGCCTGGCAGTGCTACCGAGGAGCCTTGCCAGTTCGGGGTAAACTCTACAGGCATGGAGGTGCCGTCAGCCGGGCATGTCCGAGATGCGCGCAGGGCGACGAAACCGTCCTGCACGCACTCGTCCAGTGTCCGAAAATTGCTGACTTGTGGGTTTATGTCGAACACCTGCTGTCGCGTTTAGGACGGATCCGGCTATCATCTGAGTCCATCGTGAGGATTGCCCCGCCCTCCTCCTTTAGCCGGGAAGGGCAGGCAGTTTTTATCTGCCTGGTGGCCATGGCGAAAGAGATAGTATGGTGGACACGTTTGAAAGGGCTGAAGACGAGCACTTACCTCTTCGGTGATGCTCTGATTGACTTTTTCAAATTTCATTTGAAAAGGAAAATCAGAGTAGAGAGGGAAGTGCTCTCTTCCCAGCATTTTGTTGAAAGATGGGTGAGAGAAGCAAGAATGGCCCGAGTGAATGGGCCTACTCTGAGTATATATCTGTAAATTAAAGGTGGAAAACTGGGAGAGGGCACTTGCCTTGGTGGTCAGGGTCATTGTGGCTTTTTACTGGGCTTTCTCCACAAATGTCCCTCCGAAGTCTCCCCCCTATTGGGGAATTTTTCATTGTTATTTTTTGTTACATCCTCTGTTTTTGTTTTTTACACGCAGAAATTCCCATTTGTACCGTCCTGCATTGTCCTGCACTGTCCTTAATGTCTACTTTATGTAAACCCTTGTGGTTAATAAAGAAATCATTATTATTATTATTATTATTATTATTATTATTATTATTATTATTATTATTATTATTATTGGAGTCTCAGTTATTGATGTTATCTTACTGGAAAGTTTGTTCAAATGAACATCAAGCCACTACCTACAGCTTCAGATATTCAGGACGTCGATTTCTGTTCCAAGCAAGCATGCCTTTTGAAGTGTTCCATAAAAGTGGCCTCGACTAATGTTCTTTAACCACGCTTGAAAGCTCTTTGAGATAGTACTTAGTGCTCCTATGACAATTAGGACAACCTTGATCTCATGGCAGTCCCAAATCTACTTTAACTCCCACTTTAAATCCTGGTATCGGTTAATTTTCTCCTCCTTTTCTTGCACTCTTGTGTTAAAGAGGCAGGTTACATCAACAATCGGACACGAACTTTTTTCCTTGTCAAAAATCACCAGGTCAGGCCTATTGTGTTCTAATTTCTTGTATGTCTGTATCCTGAAATCCTATAGCACCTTCACTTGATCTTTTTCTATCACCGACTCTGGCTTATGCTCATACCACTTCTCAGAATGTTGTAAATTATTTAGTTTGCATAAATGCCAGTGAATCACCTTTCCTATTATGTCATGCCTCCAGCCTTTATAGTGAGTCTGGGGGCTAGATGTTTATACTAGGATACGATGTGAGCCAGAGTATCGGTAGAGCGACGGACACCATGCTTCGTAGCATAGACTTATGACCCTTTACATTCTGAGTTCAAATCCCGTCGAGGTTAGCTTTGCCTTTCATCCTTACGGGGTCGATGAAATAAAGCACCAGTAATACACTGGGGTTGATTTAAGCGACTTTCCCCTTCCCAAATATTGCTGGCTTTGTGCCTCTAGTAGAAATCATTATTTCATAAATAGTTTCATGGAGTGATTTATAGAATTTGTTCGTCTTTCTTACATGTATTTCTAGTATATCTTTTATTTCCATTTTCACTTTATAGGCTGCCAACTTCTGTCTCCTCAATATCTGTATCCGGTTTCTTAATCTTCTTGCTTTATTCTTTCATCTGCAGGAAGTTTGATTCCTCCTATTTCTTTATAATCTCTACCCTTTTTAAGAGAGATGGGTTGGCAGAATCGGGAGAGCTTCGAATAAAATACCATTGCGATATTTGTTCTGGCTCTTTACGTTCTCAGTTCAATTCTCGCAGAAGGCAACATGATTGATCATGATTGCGTTGTTAATAAAATAAAGTACTTTTCAAGTACTGTGGTTGATTTAATCAACTGGGCCCAGCCTCAACGTTTCGGTCTTGTAGCTAAATTAGAAATCAATATCATCACCAATTTATGCTAATCATTTATGCAAACTACGGTTTGTAGGTAAAATTCGGCACGCTGTTCATCTGGCACATAGACTTCATAGAATATGTGGTGTTGCACTCACAAACAATTGTCTTCCTTATCAGTCGTTGATTTTCGACGCCTTGATGCATTTAGTGAAGAACCCAGATTTTGCTGCTCGTCAGGCTGAAGAGCTCAAAACGTCTTAGTATCGGTCGCTCTCCGATAGGTTTGTGGTGTAAAGCTGTGGTAGTGGAGACTTCCAGCATTCTTGGATACCGGACAACATCCCTATTCACTACTATTGGAGTGGCGTTGGAAACTCGCAGAAATGACCCCGCGAGTTTACGTGGCTGTTCTATTGCGCCTCCCTCTCCATCATCCGTATTCTCCATTCTGTCAGCTAGGACTACAAGACAGTCTAACACTTAAATATATTCCTCCCTATTTACCCCGTGTTTCTGCTTGTCTAACCGTTATTAACAGTCTATATATCTATCTATAAAATTCACTATCCTCCACAAAAGTCATATTTTTGTACTGTCCTCGAATAAAACAATGATTTATATTAATACGAAAAAGTGTGAAATTTCTTCACGAGGGAAATTTCTTCACTAGAGAAATTTCTTCACGAGGGAAATTTCTTCACTGGGGAAATTTCTTCACGAGGGAAATTTTTTCACGAGGGAAATTTCTTCACGGGGGAAATAAAAAGATTTAAAACAGTAAATGTCTTCACCTTCCGAAATGAATGGGAAAGAGACGATTAACAGAATCTCGTATGCTGTCGTGGTATAATCTATAAAACAAGATAAAGTATGATAGCCAGCACCATAAGTTTTCTTTGTAACAACTGTTTTATGTAAGTGGAAAGTAAATGCTAGAAGTAAATGTTTAGTGGTCCGCAATTGCCAGCGCCTATTCACTGAGAAACAATATTTCTTTGTCCTTTGGAAAAAGCAGGTAAACTGGTTGGTGTAACATTTTCATAGAAGTTTAAATGAAAATAAGTACATAAAAATGAGAGATATTGTATATTTATGTACTCATTTCAGCGAAGGTGCGTCACTTAGTGGTTAAAGCGTTGTGTCAACAATCGTGAGGCTTTGAGTTCGATTCCCGGACTGGGTGATATTTTGTGCCATTGAGCAAGACACTTTATTTCCCGATGTTCCAATTCACTCAGATCGAAAACATTAGTTGCGACGTCACTGGTGCCAATCTGTATCGGCCTTTAACTTGTACAACATCGGTGTCGTGGAGATAGGAAACTGGTGTGATGAGTGATTGCTGGGCTTACACAAAAACGCCTTGCTCAGGATTGTATTTTGGGGTGGAAACTTCTAGGTGCAGCCCTATTGTGATTTGTGACCAAAGGCAGCCTACCGTTAATACATTTATTTACTCAATTTTATGTACTATTTTATTTTATTTTTTTACCATAACTTTAATTCTCATCAACTTTTCTTAGTTCATTTATTAGCTTCATTTCTTTGTATTTTCATAACTTAAACTTCAATTTTTACATCACATTATTGTCTGATTATATAACTTTCTCATACTACTGTTATACTCTCTCAAACGTTCAATATTTTTCTTTTCACTTTATTCTTACTTTCTCTCTCTTTATTAACTCTCTTCCCCTTATCTTTTTGCATTTTATCATGTTATATAAATTTACCCTTTATTTGGCTTCGCCATCTCTTGTAAATATGTCTATTTGTCCACTGCAGCAAAATACATAAGACCGCTACACATTCCTAATCTCTCTCTCTCTCTCTCTCTCTCTCTCTCTCTCTCTCTCTCTCTCTCTCTCTCTCTCTCCCTCTCTCTCTCTCTATCTATCTATCTATCTATCTATTTGCCTGTTTGTCTCTCTCTCTCTCTCTCTCTCTCTCTCTCTCTCTCTATCTATCTATCTATCTATCTATCTATCTGTCTATCGATCCCCAATCTGCATAAATGCCACGACGGAAAATGATAAAAATTAACTCTAAATTTCATGTATGTAAAGAACATTAGAAGATTAAATATTTTGTAAATAAAAACAACAAATAAACAGCCAAGCTATTGTAATGTAAAGTAATACAATATACAAAACGAAGCATTCATTTCAATCTTTTTATCTAAGAGTTGAGCTACTTCATGAGAAATACAAAAATTTGAAACAGAGTATCTTATGACAACAGTTGTTTCATTCGTTTTTCAGTAGGATAAATGTTAATAAAACTGTAATAAAAATGTATGAAGATTTGAAACAGAGTATTTTATCACAATAGTTACAACTAAATCTAGTCTCAGAGTAGGTTGGGTGATTCAACGAAAAGAAAATATACGACCTGAGAGCACTAAGAAACACCTGCTGTTTTGGTTATCAATGGTGAAAACTATTTATATTATTCTACGTCAACTGCTTATAATAAACAAACATTAGAGTAATTTTTTTAAATATCTGTTTCTATATCCTTGTATGATAATACCATCATATTTTATTCGCCTTGGTCCGTAAGACATAAAACATTTCCTACATGGATCGTTTCCAAAAACATTTGCTGATGGCTATGTTAAATCATTGCTTTTGTCGAATGAAAATGTTGGCACATTTCAATCTAATTTTATTCTCTTATCTAGTGTTTGGAATGTTCTTTATAGTGACTTCCTAAAGGAGAATGTGTCAATTTACTTACATGTTTTATAAAATTTACAAACATGAAGATCTGAGTTAAAATCGATATCTCAATTGGTGAAATATTTTTGATAAACTATACTGAGTGACTCAAATTTAAGCTGTGAATTAGAATATTATTTATTTAAAGTTAAATTATAAAAGGACTACTCCGATATAGGTCTTCCTTTCCTTTATTAGTTAGAATCGTTGTGCTATGACCATATTATAGTGATGTCCTAGAAATATAGTGAAGCCATATTTAAAACAAAGACGTCTGTTTATATCGATGTTGATTCAGAAAATCTGGTATCAATAACGTGTGCTTTATGTTTCTATTTTAAAACTATCTAGTGGCTTAATGGAGAAATTGAATTACATTTTGTATGCAGTTATGTTTATTTACTTCTCAAGTAGTGAGTAATGCAAATAATCCATATAAAGCAAAAACATATAAACTAAAATAACATACATTTTTCGTTTCCAGCTATTATAAATGTTACAATCAAGTAGTATATTTCAATTTCAAAGTATTTATCTTTTTTCCCTTTTATTTCACCGATACTTTTTCAGGTTAAAAATCTTCCTTACCTTACATGTACATGGGTTTCAGTTTTATTTTTATATGTACTCTATATTCATGTTAAAAAGTTAATAATGACAATATTATTAATAAAATTTCAATTTTCTGAATGGAGTTTTGGAGTATCCAAATAATATTCTGAAAGTAAAAGAAAAATATTTACATTGCATGATACACTGTTCAAGCAATATGATACAAATTTCTTTTTGTAAGAGACTTCTCTAAATATTGATTATTTTTTTTTGCCAGTAAATCCTTGACTATCGGAATGAAGCCACACTTGAGAATATTGTAAATAAACGGACGAGACTAGAACGCCGTGGAATATCTATCCATTAAATATGGTACGATTAAGACAAACAGCCATATATGGAAGCCCTTCAACATACTCATACTGTATTGTAACGTCATTTAAAGAAGTAGATATTATACATTATACATAAGACAAATTTCGTATATATTTAACAAAAGTTTAAACATGAAATAAGTCAAAACCTATTTCAAATTATAAACGTTGAAACATTGCTTCCACGAGGGAAGATGAACAAAATATATACTGTCTATATAAAGATGGTGTCTATATTGAGGTGAATATGATTTGACTGACATGCAAACAACGTATGTTGTCTAACATCGTAATAAATAACTATTATATATATATATATATAGTTTTGCGAGGTTTTTGATATGAAATCGTGTGTCGAAACAAATATTGTTATACTTGGGGAGGGTCATATTTGTGTCATAATATTGCCAGAATTAATAACAGAACACACTCACTGTTTGGTTGGTTTTCGCTTCTGTATCTTTTATATCAGTTAATTTAATTTATTCGGTCCTCAATGTTACCATTGACTGACCAACGGTCAAAAATACAGATATAATATAGACACAAACACATATATATAGTCTAACAAAGTTCTTTCGTTGCACATCTGCAACATCGTCAGTGGTGCTATTATGTTTCCTCCTGTTGTATTGTATGCCTACCACCATCTTTATTTAGTCTGTTTCTTTCTTTCTTTCTTTATTTATTTATTTATTTATTTTTGTCTTCTTCTCTGCGCATGCATCTGCGTGTGTGTATAGTCTTTGATTGTGTTATATATATATATATATATATATATACATGGGAGAGCGTACGCGCGCGCGCGCGTGTTTGTCTGTGTGTGAGTGCTCGTGTGTGTTTGTGTAAAACATAAACAGAAATAACAAAGCAGTGACACACTACAATGAAGAAATATATTAGTTAAATGCAAGAAATAATAGATAAAGAGTGAGAAGTGGAGGGAACGGAAACTAAATTGAGAAAATAGATACGCGCGCGTATTCAGTCAGCTATTTTAGATATATATTAAGGCCCCCATCGGTCACCATTGACTATCGTTATGCACCTAAAAGATTCACACCGATGAAAAAGCCTGGGCAAGGTTTGTTTCTGGAAGATCAGCAGTCGCCCATGCATACAAATCTCAACTCTCCATACCACCGATGTTGTCCAAGGGAAAAGCAGTTGCCGATACAGCTTGGCATCAACATTTTATTTTTTTCCCCTCCTCCTGTCCTGATGTGACAATCTTAATGTCAGTGGTATCTGACTAGCTAGCCTGCAGGCTATTTCTGCAACAAGTCTCACAGCCATATCTTCATCCTGGTATCGGTTGCTGTTCAAATATTGGACTATGCTTTTTGTTATGTCAACTCATTTCTACAGCCGAGTAAACTGGAGCAACCTAAAATAGAGTGTCTTGCTCAATGATTCAACGCATCACCCGGTCCGAGAATCGAACTCAAATTACTTATATTACACTCTCTCTAGCTCTACACCTCCATACTGACGTGAACCTAAACATCGTGTGCTGATCTGGGTGAACCTATATTAACTTGGCATTACACTCCCTGGATATATATATGTGTGTGTGTGTGTGTGGCGTGGAGTAAGGCATCCAGCCATAACAATGCATGCCAAAATAGAGCGTGTCACCTGTCTAGTCTCAGAACCAGACAATCCTTCAAAGCCATCCCAGTATGGTAAACAGACGTGAGACGGTGATGATGGGTATCCTGATATGGCTCATCTAGGTTGTATCAGTGTTAATCGCCAACACACTATATCGGACATAACGTTTGGCGCCCCTGATGTCTCAATAAATGAAATTAAACCTAATTCAGCAGTAGGCCCCGATAGGATCCTTGCTTGTATCCTGAAGGTGTGTCGAAACCAACTTGCATCTCCTCTTGCTAATATATGGGGGAACTCACTGGATGCTGGCTATATACCTGAAAACTTTCTGTTGTCGCAGTGAATTACCATCCGATCTCATTCACCTCTCATGTCATTAAGTTATTTGAGAGGTGGTGAAATCACAAATGACTCACTTTCTTGAAAGCAGCAATCTGTTGAAATCCAACCGACATGGGTTCCGTAATGGAAGGGACGGCCTAACGCAGTTCCTGCATCAATTTGATGACATTGTAAGAACTTTGGGAGAGGGCTCCAACACTGATGTCATCTAACTTGATTTCTGTAAGGCCTTTGACAGTGTTGATCAGTGTTGGTTACAACATTCTACTAAAAGAAACTATCCAACATTGGTGTCTCTGGAAAGTTACTACAATGGATCGAGTGTTTCCTGGCAAACAGAGCCCAACATGTTGTAGCCGAAGGAGTACAATCAAGCCCAGCCAAATTCAGTAGTGGTGGTCCACAAGGCACTGTGTTCACATCATTTTATTATCTATATAAATGATGTTACTGACGTCATCAAGCACAGCAACATAACAATCTTTGCGGATGGTTCCAAGCTCCAGGTCATCGATGGAATGGGAGACCGGACATACCTTCAATCAGATCTACTTGCTGTTATCCAATGGACAGAAAAGAACAGTATGCTGCTAAATGAGGATAAATTTGAATTGATTCACTTTGAAAAAGAGGATGCACTGAAACTCCCATATTACACCCCTTCAGGTGAAACTCTCGTGGCATCCAACAACGTCAGAGAGTTGGAAGTAATTGTTGATAACAACATAAACTGGGCCACTCATATAAACAGAAAAGTTGACATGGCCCGCAGAATGTGTTCCTGGATTTTCAGAACTTTCCGGTTGAGAGATATCCACACCATTATCATTATCTTATCTACTTTTTCCCGACCCCACCTTGAATATTGTTGTCATCTGTAGTCTCCCAACACGAAACAAAGTATTATGAAAATTAAAGCACGTCAAAGGTCAATCACAAAAAGATAGATGGCATTGGAGTCGGCTAAAATAGCTAAAACTCTACTCTCTCCAACGCCACCATGAGTGCTACATTATCTGCGTGATGGAGAAAATGTTCCATCAGCATTACCCAAATGATGTTGGCATCATCTTTAAAGTACACCTAAGGCTATCCGCTCACAATAAAATTCAAACTTGCATCTCATATCAACATTACAACACAATTATTTCACCTCAATTGGTTCCGCACTCTTTAACATTACACAAAAACACATTAAATCAGAAACAGTTTCCATAAAATTCAAAACGTCTTTGAATCCAAGAAATCCCAGATAAACATCCTACACCTGGATAAGTCTTTGTAAATAATAACTCTATACTTGAGTGGGCCATGCTGTCCTGATCCTGATTTGAAATACTTCGAGGTGGAGCTATTAAGTTTGACACGGCCTGGGCTAATATTGGCCGAAACCTAACAAAGTTATCAAAGTTATCAAAGTTATATATATATATTTATGTATTGGCAGTATCAGTAGAGGGTCGGACGCCATGCTTTCCAGCATAGTTACGTCCCTTTACGATCTGAGTTCAAATCCCGCCGAGGTTGACTTTGCCTTTCATCCTTACGGGGTCGATAAAATAAAGTACCAGTAATGCACTGGGTAATTGCTGGCCTTGTGCCTAAAGTAGAAACAATTATACCCTTTCATCCTTACAGGGTCGATAAAATAAAGTACCAGTAATGCACTGGGTAATTGCTGGCCTTGTGCCTAAAGTAGAAAGAATTATTGTTTTTATTGTCTGCTAGACACAGTTGAGTGATCAACTATGTCCATCTAACATAAGTAATATTTCAGTTCTGGTGATAACAACATGCATACATAACTCTAGATTGGAATTCAAATAATCATTACAATATTATGTTGCTGTTTTTCAAGATTTGTTTAAGTATAAGTATCATAAGAGTTGAGTATTCTATATATATATATCTAAAACTAATAAGAAACGAAATCAAGAAGGGATTAGATGTATAAAAATATGTTTCGTACTACGATATATTCTTATAAATAACAGAAATGCTGTATAACGATATGATTATATCTTAGACAAAAGGGTTCTAAATGTATCAGAGCTTTAGGAAAGTCATTAAGTCATTGTAATATGTATAATAGTTTTTCCTCTCTCTCTCTCGCTGCATATATACATATCTATCTATCTATTTATCTATCTATTTCTATATCTTTATCTATCTATCTCTCTCTCTCTCTCTATATATATATATATATAAATATATATATATATATATATATATATATATATATATATATATATATATATATATATATATATAGAGAGAGAGAGAGAGAGAGAGAGAGAGAGAGAGAGAGAGAGAGAGAGAGAGAGAGAGAGAGAGAGAGAGAGAGAGAAAGGGTGAGAGAGAGAGTATGCGGGGTGCTGAAACCGAGGAGAGCACTAATCATGTGAGTACTCGATACATGGGGAGATGTAGAATGTGTATAGAGATTTGTTAAAACCGCATGGCGCCTCGCTCGGGATTTTAGACATCTCTGTAATATATATATATATATATATATAATATATATATATATACATATATAAGTTAAAACAGAAAACAATATCAATAACGAAGAGTGCAGTACAAAGTGTTAATATTAGGTTCACGATGAGAGTAGGAGTGAGGGACGTGGTTTCGGGCATAAGCCCGTCATCAGGAGAAAAAATGAGGAAGAAAAGAGTTCCGGGACTGAGAGGGGGAGTGGAGGAAAGACATTAAAATGTGGGGAGGGATTAAAGGGAACGAAAAAAATTAAAAAGATGGTAAAAATAAATATATATATATATATATATACAATATATTAATAAATGGAAACTATATTTATAAAACCATATTTATATTATTATACATATTTCAAGAGCAACCAAGGGAAATTATGGTGCGCTTTCATCAGATAAAATAATTTTCCTTGTTGAATCCCAACAAATGAAATATAATCTCTGCATATATATATATATATATGTATGTATGTATATAATATATATATATATATGTATGTATATAATATATATATATATATATATATATATATATATATATATATATATATATATATATATATATATATATATATATATATATATATATATGTGTGTGTGTGTGTGTGTGTGTTTGTGTGTTATATCAGAAAGAGTTGGGACCCGCAGTATGAGCTCCTGTCGTTTCAACAGCTAGTTCCAGGCTCATATATATCGAAAGGACTCATATATATCAAAGTGACTACGTCGGGATATGAAGTCAGGGAGCTGGGAGCTGGAACCCATACCAACGCCCCTAACAAACATGCAAATTCACTACCTTTACAACATATAATTTGTATAATATATTCGAAAATTTAATGGCAACTACAAATTTTCCCCAATTGTAAACAAACCAATGTTAAAAGTAATGAAAAGATAGAAGCTCAGCCGATGCTTCAGGGAGAAAAACTGTGTTTGCTTTTTAATGGTAGCAAGAAAGTTTCAGCATTTATCAATGTTCAATGTCGGTTGAATCTACTAGAAACAGGTTTTGTATTTACACAGACACAGATGTTACTGAAGATTGCAAAATTTTCCATATAACTTTATTTGAAATAGTAAATTGCTTTGAGGTAATATTTACGCTGAGTAAATATATATATGTATATAGGTGTGTGTGTGTGTGTGTGTGTGTGTGTGTGTGTGTGTGTGTGTGTGTGTGTGTGTGTGTGTGCGTTTGTGAATCTATGCCCCTGACTAGAGAGCCAGGTATTCCGCGTTTAACCGCATTTTATATATATACTTAAAATAACCTCTTTCTATCATCGAAATATAAAGGGCTTCGAGTGTTTTGCTATAAAAAATCTTAAGGTTTCCTCCGCCAAAACACTGTAATTTAATGTACTTTTCCTTTAACTTGAAGACTGAAATATCTAAAGTATGTCTCAATCCTAGAAGCTCATCAGACAGGTACTTATCCCAGTTTCATTGGCATTAGGTAAATAGGAGTATACGACTCTCTCTTAGGCAGACGCCAGTTTATCGTAGGGTTAAACTCCGTAACCCCCTAGATATTGCTGTTACTCATTTTCAGCTGAGTATATTGGAGTGTTTTGCTCAAGATCATCTGTAAAAAGCATCGAGTGCATCGGCCTACCTCATACGGACGCTTTAAGCATCCCACACCAATTCTATATATATATATATATATATATATATATATATATTTATATATAGAACCTTTCCACCATAATCTTATTAAAAACCTACGTTAAGTTAAGTTATGCTCAAATATTAGTTTAATAAATATTAGGGTTTTTAAATTATTGGAAATCAGAAACAGTGTCTTTCCTTAGAAATGTGGTAACAAAAGTGTTAAACCAGAATGTAGATAATAGCAAAAGATGTATTTTATCCAGTTTATTATATAAATTAAAATGAAGGAAATTGCAAGATGTCACTTGAATATTTGTGGCGCGATGTTAAAATATTGATAACAGGAAATTGAAAACTGAAAAACTATGTGTAAAAAGTAATAATTTGGACAGTAGGATTTGGTTTCTATATTTTTATAATTTAAATTCTTTGCTATTTTCATACATGATCATACATGATGTGGGATTTCAATTTTTATTGTATATTTTCAGTTAATAATTAATTAGCAAAATTATAATTAATAATTAATTAAAGCAACTTGAGAATCCACTATTAATATAATACGATACGAAAAGCAAATATATTGACAAAAATTCTGTATATAAATCTCTAGAAGCCAACAGGGGTGATAATCAAAATTAACATATTATCATTTCTGTAATAAGCATGTAACATACGCATGGTATAGTGTTTAGAGTGTTGGTCTCCTAATCGCAAAATCGTAGGTTTGACACCCGGACTGGCACTACATTTGACTCTATTTTATGTGCACGTAGCTGAGCATTCTACAGGCACGTATACCTCTACTGCAATCCCTAGAAAATTCAGTGAGACACAGTGTATGACAAGTCTGGCCTTTTGAATTACAATTACAATTCATTTATGCCAGTTGCGTGGAATGGAACAACGTGAAATATAGTGCCCTGCTCAAAGAGAACATGCACCGCCGTGAATCTAACTCACGACCTTACGTTCGTAAGCCTTCATATCGAGCTCCATATCGCATAAGGTAGAGTGTCAACAAGATAAAACTGCGGCATTGTTTCATTTCCCGGTTAATGTCAATCTATTTATTAATTTCAAGAACGTCATTATTCCGTGTGTCATAATTCTCGATTATCATTGGTTCATAGGTTTCAAACGACTCCGCCCACCTCAACGACGCCAAACTGAAATTAATATGCATAATGCCAATGAGTGAGTGAGAGGGGAGAGTGTGAACGCTGTGTTCAATAACTATTAACATGTGGGCGTGTGTATGTACTTGCGCGTATGTTTATGTGTGTGCGTGCGTGCAGCGTTCCACAGAAAGTAAAAACTATCAACATGTGTGAGTGTGTGCGTGTGTAAGTTTGCGTGCGTGTGCGCGTTTCCATGCGTGTATGTGTGTGGCGTTCCACAATCGCCACGCAGTTTATTTGTCTGTGTGCCTGTCTGTCAGTCTAACATACACAGAGTTGTGAAGGGAGTAAATAGGGACCTTTTTTTACATTGCCGAACATCTCTTATATTTATTATTGTGTCATTTTTTGACAATTGCTCGAAATGAATACTGATAATAAAAGCAATTCGACTTTATCAAACAATGAACTACAGCGGCGACGGCGTGCAGCCAGCAATGAAGAAAAACGGGCCGAACAGCGCCAGCGGAACGCTGAACTTCAGAGGCGAAGACGTGTCGACATGAATGAAGAGGAGCTGGCTGAACAACGCCAACGAAACACTGGAACCTATCAGCGACGGCGTACTGTGATGGTTGAAGACCAACTGGCTGAGCATCATCAGCAGATGGCCAGAATTCAGCAGCAACGGCGTGCTGCGATGGATGACGAGGAGCTGGCTGAACAGCGCCAGCGCAATACAGAAGTTCAATGGCAACCGTGTCATTTTCAGATTGGTGGACGAGCAGAGTGTTCACATTGTGGAGCATTGCTTTGGAGGCACGAAAAGACGTGGACCACAATGTGCTGTCATGAAGGAGCAGTTCGACTAGAACCCTTGCGAATGCCCGATGATGAGGAGTCACCGGAGTTTAAAATACTAAGTATGTGGGGTGATCAAGGAGACCGAGGTAGAATACTGCGCAAATATTCGCGGTAAATTAACATTAGCTTTAGCATCGCAGAGAGTTAGTGAGATGTCTTATAGTGGAGCATGGCAACCGAGTGTAGTCATTCAAGACGGTTTGTATCATTGTATCGGTAATTTAGAAGTTACCACAGTAGAGAGGCCTCGATTCGCTCAAATTTACGTTAACAATCCAGATTATAGTGAATCGGAGGAGGATATCAGGATCGGTTGGATGAAGTTGTCGGGAAATATAACTGAACTTGAACGGCAAAGGTTAAGTGATTTGATCCGTGATTTGCAATCATGGCTTAGACAGTGTAATCCTTATGTTATGGATTTCATGTTGGTGGCTAAACTGCAAAATGTTCAGCAGCAATCATTGGTGATTAAGGCTGACGCAGTGCCAAGGAATCAACACGAACGGCGATATAATGCCCCTGAAGGATTTCGTGAAGCAGCTGTGTTGATAGACGATAAGCCTGGATCGAGAGATATCGTCCTCAATCGCAGATATGGTGGTCTTAAGACTATCAATGAGCCAAATAGGGCATACGATCAATTGCATTATGTTCTTTTATTCCCAAAAGGTGAAAATGGATGGAACATGTCTGTTCATTTAGATGATCATGAGAATCAGCATCAACAGGGAGGCGGCAATAGACACAATAATTCGATTCGCGACTTTTACGAGAGCAATCAACAGAGAAATGCACTATTTCAAGCCAGCAGATTGTTCCAGGAATACTGTTGTATGGCATTCGCAAAGATCGAAAATCAAAGGCTAAATTATATAGCTACACATCAGCAACATATCAGAGCTGAATTGTATAATAATATACAGGATGCGATAACAGCCGATGATGCCAATTACAAGCAAATTGGTCGACGCATCATTTTGCCTTCGTCGTTCATCGGCGGCCCGAGATATATGAACATTCGCTATCAGGATGCAATGGCTATTGTCAGAAAGTTTGGAAAGCCAGATTTGTTTATAACGGTTACATGCAATCCTGAATGGACTGATATTTAGGATGCACTTTTGCCAGGACAACAGCAAAAGGACCGTCTTGATATTGTGGCAAGAGTATTCAAAGGATATCTGAAAAAGATAATGGATGATGTGGAAAAAGATGGAATCTTTGGAGGTATAGTTGCTTTTACATACGTAATTGAATTCCAAAAAAGAGGATTGCCACATGCACATTTGCTGATCATTTTACATAGCGATTGCAAATTGAGATGTGCTGATGATGTCGACAGCATTGTGTGTGCTGAACTGCGGAGAATGAGGCACTATGCAACTTGGTGGCAAAGTTAATGGTGCACAATCAATGCGGAGTGGCAAATCGGAAAACGCCTTGCATGAAAAATGGCCTAAGCAGTAAGCACTTTCCGAAATCTTTTGTCACGAACACTTCCTGGAACGATGGGGATGCTCATCCCTTATACAGAAGACGGTCGCCTGCCGATGGCGGTTTGGTCGAAAATGTAAACGGTCGACAGGTTACAAATCAATGTTTGATTATGAAATATCGTTGTCATATTAATGTGGAAACTTGTAGCTCAGTGAAAGCTTGCAAAATCTATTCAAATATGTTTACAAAGGTCATGATCGGGCAATGATCAATGTGAGGAATGAGGAAGCGAACCAAGGAGATGAAGTTGGCAGGTTCCAGGATGTTCGCTCGATTGGATCTAGCGAAGCTTGCTGGAGATTGTTCGATTTTTATCTCAATAAACGCAAACCCAGCGTTCAGAAACTGACGATTCACTTGGAGAATAGGCAAATGGTCTGTTTTCAGGACACTAGAAGAGGTGTCGAAAGAATTGCTAACGCACCACATCCTAAGACGGAATTGACTGAGTCGTTCAAGCATAATAGGGAACATGATTTGAACCCGGATCAAAGGCAACTCTACTGCGATTTCCCTTCGCACTATACGTGGGATAAGAAGGGGAAAAAATGGAATGATAGGAAACAAAAGTTGAGATTCATGACTATTGGACGGGTTTGTAATGTCCATCCAGCATCTGGTGATGTGTTTTATCTCCAAATTCTGTTGCATAGTGATTTTTCGAGAGGTAAACAGAGCTTCGCTGATTTGAAAACAATCGATGGCGTGGAATATGAAATATACCAGGCTGTGTGTCAACTCCTTCAGGATGACGCTGAATGGAATAACACCATGGAAGCTGCGGGAACAACACAGATGACAGCTCAAATAAGGCAGTTGTTTGTCACGATTCTAGGATTCTGCAATCCTGCCGATCCGAGAGAGTTATTTGAACGCCATTGGGGAATTATGGCTGATGATTTTAGGCATCATCTTCAGGTCGATGATGATAATTTGATGAAGGCTATTGTTTTGCTTAATATTGAGCAACTGCTTGAAGTTCATTTGAAATGTTTAAGAGATTTCAATTTGCTAATTCCTGATGAAGAAATGAGGCAGCGTGTCTTAGTATTGAACATGAGATTGCAGTTTAGACGGTTACCACTCGATCGGAGGGAACTATTCCAGTTTGATCCACTGGAACAGCAACGTATTTTGGATGAACGTATGCCAATGTTGACCCAATCTCAGAGAGAATTGGTCGATGGCGTTCTCCACTCGATTTCCACTAATGAGAAACTTTGTGCTTTCATAGATGCTCCAGGAGGCACCGGAAAGACATTCTGTTTCAACACTATGTTATCGGCAGTCAGAGCTCAGAGGAAGATTGCTCTCCCTGTGGCCACCAGTGGGATCGCTGCCACTTTGCTGAGTGGTGGAAGGACCTTCCACACATGCTTCAAGGCTCCATTGGCTCCGGATGAGTTGAGTGTCTGTAACATTACAGGTGAAAGTGAACTCGCGGGCCTTATACGCAATACGTCTCTGATTATTTGGGACAGGCTCCAATGCAATGGCACACAGATATTTGCTGGAGGCATTGGACAGAACTTTGAGAGATATCTGCGGTAGTGACCTGCCATTCGGTGGTAAGACTATCGTTCTTGGTGGCGTTTTCAGACAGGTGCTACCAATTGTTAGGAATGCTCAAAGAGCGCAAATTGTCGATGCATGTGTGAAAAAGTCCCCGTTGTGGCGCCATTTCAGAGTTATGCGATTACACGATAATATGCGACTTCGTATGTTCGGGCAAAACGAAGAGGCTGAGACATACGGCCGATTGTTGATGCAGTTGGGAAACGATGAATTGCCACACGTTGGTGATAATCAGACTGTAAGAATCCCAGACCATTTGGTCATGCCACTGGACCGCCAAGCATTGATTGACTGGGTGTTCCATAATTTGAATGCTTTTTGGCAGAATATCTCCTGGATATCGGAACGCGTTATTCTAACTCATACAAATGCCACTGTCGATGAAATAAATTCACAAGTAGCCGGAATGTTTCCTGGAGAGGAATGGTTGACCGTCAGTGCGGATGCAATGGAGCCTAATCAGCAGAACAATATGGATGTTCCGACTGAGTATCTGAATTCACTTCAAATACCCGGATTTCCCCCACATATTTTGAGGTTGAAAAAGGGTATGCCGATTATATTGCTTAGAAATATCAATCATAAAATGGGTCTTTGTAATGGTACCAGATTGATTGTTGAGAAATTGATTAACGGAAGAGTTTTAGAAGCTAAGCTCCCAGGCAGAGAGGAATCGGTTCTCATTTCAAGGATCATGCTGAGACCAAGTGAAGATCTGCTGCTATTCATTTGGCAAAAAAGACAGTTTCCCGTCAATTTGGCCTTCCCCATGACTGTCAACAAGGCACAGGGACAGACTTTCAAGCGAGTCGGTGTCTACTTGAATGATCCAGCATTCAAAAATGGGCAGCCGTATGTTGCCGCATCTCGAGTGTGCGATCCTGATGGTATAAAATTTGCAATTGATACCACTAACAGAGGAACAACCCTGAATATTGTCTATAATAAAGCTTTGAGCTGATGTATGCATATCTTTAATGCTATCAATAAGCGACGTAAATGATTCGGTCATTGGTGTCCTTTGATCAGTATTGTGAGCTTTGACAGAGTTATCATTTATGTTCAATGTCATTTATTGTCGATAATGAGCAATAAAAACCAACAAGTATTGGTAGAAATTGCCTTCAAATTTATCGCTTCTGATTGCGGTGGTAATAAAACCTCATCATATGCTGAGTCTGGCAAAAAGTTTAGTGCCTATGGCCGGCCGGGGCTAGAGTAATATTGAAAAACGATTCTATTTTCGAAGTAGAAGGATCCGCCATTTGGAGTTCAAACCAGGCCACCTCCCCGAGTTGAACTCTGGGCAACATTGACTGTCTATTACTCAGTGGCTAAGATCTGGAAATTACTGAATAAATTTTTGTGTCATATAATTTGTTGTTTTATTATTATAGCTGACCACTTATAGATAAGCATGTTATCCATATCCATATTAATTTAGCATTTGTATAAACCATTTCAAGTAAATAGGGACCTTTTTTACATTGACGGACATCTTTTATATTAATTATCTATATTTACATATAATATAAAAGATTGGAACTTCCATCATCCTTTTGAGAAACGTGGAACAACCACGTCTATGCAATGATACACGTTTTACAGTCAGACAGAAGATGAACCATCTCCTAGAGGTCACTATTCTAGGTGGGAGCACCTAGAATTGTTCATATACTATGCACAAACCGTACAACGAAGAATCTGGTATGTCTGGAAGATTTTTTTTACTGTTTTTTGTATCACACAGACAACACGGACTCGCCTCATACTGTAACCAGACAAACATCCAATACAGTAATTTTCTCTTTTACCTGTCTTCTCTTATCATCTGTTTACCCGGGCGAAGCTGGGTACGTCAGCTAGTCTATTTATTAATTTGAACAACGTCATTATTTCGTGTGTCATAATTCTCGATTATCATTGGTTCATAGGTTTCAAACGACTCCGCCCACCTCAACGACGCCAAACTGGAATTAATATGCATAATGCCATATGGAGGCACATGGCTTAGTGGTTAGAGCCTTGCAATCGAAAGGTTGTGAGTTCAATTCTCATACCGGGTGAGGTGTTGTTTCCTAGAGCAAGACACTTTATTTCACATTGCTCCAGTTTACTCAGCTGTAGAAATGAGATCATAGGGACTATCATTCCACTGCAAAGTGGTCGTGGAGGTGCCACGGCAGAAAAGCACCCAGCACTCACTGTAAATGAGGTTGGTGTTAGGAAGGGCATCCAGCTGTAGAAATCAAGCCAGCATCAGTTCCCGTCCCACCCTTGCAAGCAGGGAAAAAGCGGACGTAAAATGAAATGAAATGAATTAAATGAATGCCAATGAGGGAGTGAGAGGGGAGAGTAAGAAACAGAGAGGCAAAGTGTTGGATACACTATGTATATGTGTCAGTGTAGATACATGTGTATGTGTGATGTGTGTGGAAATAAGAAGGGAAGGAAAGCAATAACTATTAGCATGTGTGCGTGTGTATGTACGTCCGTGTATGTTTATGTGTGTGTGCCCGCGTGCAGCGTTCCGCAGAAAGTAAAATCTATCAACATGTGTGAGTGTGTGTGTGTGTGTGTAAGTGCACGGGTGCGTGTGTAAGTTTGCGTGCGTCGCTTCTGATTGCTGAGTCTGGCTAAAAGTTTGGTACCTATGGCCGGCCAGGGCTAGAGTAATATTGAAAAACGATTCTATTTTTGAAGTAGAAGGATCCGCCATTTGGAGATCAAACCAGGCCACCTCCCCGAGTTGAACTCTGGGCAACATTGACTGTCTATTACTCAGTGGCTAAGACCTGGAATTTACTGAATACATTTTTGTGTCATATAATTTGTTGTTTTATTATTATAGCTGACCACTTATAGATAAGCATGTTATCCATATCCATATTAATTTAGCATTTATATAAACCATTTCAAGTAAATAGGGACCTTTTTTACATTGACGGACATCTTTTATATTAATTATCTATATTTACATATAATATAAAAGATTGGAACTTCCATCATCCTTTTGAGAAACGTGGAACAACCACGTCTATGCAATGATACACGTTTTACAGTCAGGCAGAAGATGAACCATCTCCTAGAGGTCACTATTCTAGGTGGGATCACCTAGAATTGTTCATATACTATGCACAAACCGTACAACGAAGAATCTGGTATATCTAGAAGATTTTTTTACTGTTTTTTTTATCACACAGACACCACGGACTCGCCTCATACTGTAACCAGACAAACATCCAATACAGTCATTTTCTCTTTTACCTGTCTTCTCTTATCATCTGTTTACTCGGGCGAAGCTGGGTACGTCAGCTAGTTTATATAATTTTTTCTTAGGCGGTGAATTGGCTCAGTTGTTAGAGCGCCGGATTAAAAGTATTCTGACTATGCACGCTGAATTTAAATCCTGCTGAAGAAAACTTTACCTTTCAGTCTCCCTGTGTCTGTAAATAAAGCACCAGTTCAAGGATGGTGGATTGGTGGAGTGAGGGTTAGTAAGATGGGATTCATTGCAGTATTGTTTCCGACACTGCATTCTGAGTTCAAATCCTGCTTCTTGTCACCTAAAAAGTGGGCCAGGGGTTGTTACTGAAAGATAGTATCGACAATGGAGACATTATTACCTTTGTCAGATCTGAAGAGGGACTTCTTTCATCCTTTTTTTTTTTTATTCAAGTCTTACACTGATATATTTCGTCGAGAGGAGGTCTCTAGGCAATACTCATTTAAAATGGTTTTTGTTTTAGAAAACAAAACAGTATTGAATAAATAAACAAATAAAGAAAGAAAACATGATTTCGCAACAAACTTCTTTACCAACTCAGCTTTGAGAGATATGATCCCATTGTGGGGGATCCAGCGCAAGTACCTTTTCAATAGCCCCGGGTCGACCGAAACCTTGTAAGTGAAGACAGGTGGAAGCTTGTCGGGTGGACTGTACCTGTAATTTAAATGTCCAATCTTGTCATATGTTACATCACTCTGATTCGGCGTTACGCATGCGCGTGTCTATGGAATACTCAACCAATTAAACATGAATTCACAAGGTGAATATCCTATTGATTCAGCAACTAAACGAACGGAGAACCCCTCAAACAAGTACAAATATCGAGTTTATAATAGCTTTATTTTAGGAGTAAGGTAAGAATCTGTAGCTGGGTTATTAATGTATTTGCTTGGCGGTTACGTGGTTTCTAGTGTAATCCTACTTCGTGGCATCTCAAACAAAGTCACATATTATTTGACGTCTCCTGGGTGAACTTTGGTTGGCAGATACTGCAAGGAAGCTTGTTGAAGAAAGTTTTCCTGTTCTTCATTAAAATATTTAATATAGAAGATGGTTTAATAACACTTTTAGGCAAGCAATAAGACCATGTCTCCCATCTGAATACAGTTACCATCCTTTCTCCCACCAAGTACAGCAACCATCGTTCCACCCACCAGCTGAGTACAACTACTATCCTTCGCCCCACTAACTAAGGACAGTTACTATCCTTCCTCCAACCAACTAAGTACAGCTATCATTCTTCGACTCGCCAGCTGACATCTTACTCTGCTATTGGAAGAAAATGTAAAAAGGTCTTAACTCCTGCTGGAATTGTTTGGGTTCAGTGTTGACACATGAATTGTCTTAGGCATTTTATATCTAGTGGAGCATATCCATCTGCTGGTTAGAACACAGTCTATTTCTGCCAGAGAAAGAAAGAAAGAAATGGTAAAGAGAGATAACCAAAGAACTAACCTCAGTTACTTTATTCATTGACAACGAAAAGATGAAATGTAAAATTAGTTCGGCGAGAAACGAATTCAGAGCGCAGTGAACTGTAACAAATTTCAAGGTATTATTAATCGGTAGAGCGTCAGACACCATGCTTTGCAGTATAGAGTTATGGCCATTTACGGTCCGAGTTCAAATCCCGCAGAGGTTGGCTTTGTCTTTTATCCTTACGCGTTCGATAAAATAAAGCACCAGTAATGCACTGGGGTAATTGCTGACCTTGTCCCAAAAGTAGAAACAATTACGACGCCCTAATGTCGCTACCAATTCACTGCCTATTGACGCCAATAGCAGTCGTAATAGTTGTTTTACTGTGATGTAACTGAAGGCAAACAGGACATTAAGAGGATTTACTGTGTAAAGTTGAGCTACAAATAGTAAATATTGTAACTCACCCAGTCAAACGACTTATCAAATACCTTATTTCGACAATCTTAGTCAGGTTTATAATCAAACATAACATGGACCTGATAATCTCTCAGGATTCATTTTCCAATATATGTTTAATGAATAATGTATAAAGGACAGGGTGTGGCGAAGTGGCCAGGGATCTTATGACGTCGGATAGGTGTTATGCATCGGATCTCAGCGAGGTTATCTTTGCCTCTCATATTTTCGACTCTTACTCCATACCCCCCACTCTCTCTCTCTCAGGGAGCAGGTAACTATGACATGGCAAGCTATTCTTATTCTTCTTCGTCTTCTTCTTCTTCTTCTTCTTCTTCTTCTTCTTCTTCTTCTTCTTCTTCTTCTTCTTCTTCTTCTTCGCCCACTTATTCCTGAGAGGGTCGTGGGGGCAGAGTCCTCAAAAATTCCATCCAGCGGATCCTGTCAGAAGCAACCGTCTCCGACTGATCCGGCTGGATCCCCAAGCGTGACCAGCCAAGCTCATGGATGTTATCCAACCATCTTCCTCGGGCTCTACCCAGTTGGTTTCGCCCGTAAAATCTGTCCAGCGATCCTTTCTTGAGACATTCTAACCACATGCCCACAATAGCTGAGATGTGATCTCTCAATTCGAAGAAGTAGCGGCTTTACCTGGAGTGACTCTCTGATCTCCGAGCTACACAGTTTATCAAGAAACATTACTCTAAACACCCTTCGGAGGAACCCCATTTAGGCCGCTTGTATTCGCGATCGTATTCTTTCAGTCATTACCCAAGGTAAGGGTTGGCACGAAAACCAAATATGACTGCGTTCCTCAAGACCTGCTATGGAACGCTGTGCAGAAGTATGGGATTGATGGTCTGCTTCTTGCTGCCCTGATGTCTCTATACGAATGTTCGAATATTTGTGTTTGGATAAATGGTGCTAAATCGAAGCCATTCAATGTGGGAGTCGGACTCCGCCAAGGGTGTGTACTGTCATCTCTCGCCGAGGTTAACTTTGCCTTTCAATCTTACTGGATCGATAAAATAAAGTACCAGTAATACACTGAGATAATTGCTGGCCTTATGCCAAAAGTAAAAATAATTATTTACATGATCAGGATGGACATGCGCAGCCGGCTTGGAAGTGGTATCATGACTGGCTATCATATTTAATGTACAAATAAAATCAAAATGAAATTAGTGTTATGGTTTCACAAAAAGGTAAAATATACTATCATAATATTCAACTTAACCCTTTCTTCACCATATTTCAAATTAAAGACACTACCTATAATTTTCAAATGATTTTGAACATAATCAATATTTTGAAATGATTAGTAACTAACTTTCTCATTAATAAGCGTGTATAGAGCAGTGGATTGGCAGTATCGGTAAAGCGTCAGACAAAATGCTTTTTCGATATTTAGTTACGAATTTCTATATTTTTAGTCCACACCTCACTGTGGTCAACTTTGCCTTTCATCCTTCCGGGAACGATAAAATAAAGCCCCAGTTATGTACTAAGGTCGATATAATCGGAATACACTTTCCCAAGGTTGCTGGCCTTGTGCCAATCTTAGAAAGAATTATTAAGCTGCTGTTTGGAGCCTCAAATAACAAAGGTGTTTACATAAAACCAGGTGTGCTTTCAGGTGGTTGTTATCAAAAGAGTTAAAAAAAGAGAAAATTTATGAAAAGCCTAAATCAAACATATTGTTCAAAGATATAATTGTTTCTACTTTTGGCACAAGACCAGCAATTATCCCAGTGTATTACTAGTACTTTATTTTATCGACCCCGTAAGGATGAAAGGCAAAGTTAACCTCGGCGGGATTTGAACTCAGAATGGCAAGGGCCGTAACTCTATGCGTCAAAGCATGGCGTCCGACCCTCTACCAATACTGCCAATCCAGTACCCTAATTGTTCAAAGATATAATGCGCATGAAAAATCAATAGTTAAATCAGTGTTAAATATTTTATATGAGTATTACCAGCTGATTAGAAAAGCTTTTGTAAGGAGGAAGACAATAAAAAGGCAATCATTAATATTATTTTGAATACTCCAGCAAGTACGAGAGACTACCCCATGCTGTCTCAGTAAAGCGTAGCATTAGATGCAGTGAAGTATACATTTCACTGAAGAAGTTAAATAAGATCGAAACATGCTGGATATGTATTTCATGTATAACCGAATAATCAAAGTTGCTTTGGTTTTTTTAGTAATATAGTTTTTCTTGGACATTTAATTATTTATTTGACTTTTAAACCTGGTTCTTTGCTACCAAACTTTCTATCATGCTCATGCAAATAAACCAAATAATATTGTTATAAAATGTAATTAAATGCTCTAACAGTGTAACTGAATATGTGGATTACAACATTAGTCACGAATAATATTTTCAGCGTTTGTTCCTTTATATAGACTGCATTCATTTCATTTTCTCTATCCCCTACCCCCTCTCTTTCTCTATATATCTATCTATGTATCTCTCTATTTCTCTCTCTCTCTCCCTCTCCCTCTATCTCTCTCTCCATCTAACTACCTATATATATATATATATATATATATATATATCCCTCTCTCTCTATCGAACTGTCTATCTATATATCTATCTATCTCTTTCTTACTCTAAATGTATAGATATATGTGCGTGTGTGTGTGTCTGTATATGTGTGTGTGTGTCCCACTCTCCTTTTATTCTTTTTCTTATGTCAGCCAACCATTGTGTGTACGTGTGTGTGTGTGTGAGAGAGAGAGTGGGGGGGGCGAGAGAGAGTTAATGAAGAGGAGAATCAACGACTCGATTTTATATAATGGAGTAAACATAATATTTTGATAGCATTTAAATCTTCTTAAAAAGCTGATGCAATTACAGGTTATGTAAAAAGAAAATTCAGATTTTAAAAGGTATTTCAACAAAAATGGTGATTGTAGATTGATTTTGTCGAGAATGGTGTCAGGTCACAAGAAAATTTTTAAGTGCTGTAAAATGATCTTAATCAATCTCGGCTTCGTTTTATAAATACTTTTGTATGGGAGGGCTATATACCCTTCCGTTACCATTTCTCTTACTAATAAAACACAATGTCTATGGTTTTCAAATAATCTTGAAAATAATTAAGACTTTGGAAGGTTTTAGTAATATAACTAATTTTCTGTTTAATAAGATGGTGTTTGGAACATAACATAACAATAATTCTTACATAAGATTATGACGGAATGATTTCAGATAAATATAAACACGTGAAAACAAACAATTTTGTATGATAGAATAAGAGACAGTTGCAGTGGGATTGATATTCAAATGTTTAGACAAAAATAAATGAATAAATGAATATATAAAATTATTTTACAAACTAAGGCGCCAGTGCAGCTTTTAATTAAAATCAAAGATTTTAGGAAACCCTTCTAACTAGATATAACACTATTAGGTGTTTTAAATACCTGTGTACATAATAAAACTTTCAAACATTAAATGAATGCGCAATCAATGGACATCAGCAGAGTGTAAGATTTATTTTATCAAGAAAAAATATACCCGTGCCTTACTTAATTGAAACTAAACCAAATAATGGTTTCTGATTTAGTCACAAGACCAATAAGTTTGGATGAACAGAAAGTCGATTTAATCGACCCCAGTGCATTATTCGTTACTTGCAGGGCAATAATCTCGAAACATGTTCAAACGAACGGATGACGGTAGTCATCAAAAAACATAGCATAATGTGGCCTGTTGCTTACAAACGAATTGAATATGTTTATTATTATTAAATAAGGACGGTGGATTGGCAGTATCGGTAGAGGGGCGGACGCCATGCTTTGCCGCATAGAGTTACGGCCCTTCACGGTCTGAGTTCAAATCTCCCCGAGGTTAACTTTGTCTTTCATCCTTACGGGGTCGATAAAATAAAGCACCAGTAACGTACTCGGGTCGATTTAATCGACTTTCCCCTCCAACAAAATTACTGGTCTTGTGCCTATACTAGAAATCATTATTAGATATAAAACTCCTAAATAGATGTATGTAACCCGCTATGTGTGAGCGAAATATCAAGTTCTAACTTTGTTTAGATATATATATCAAATTAAGAATTGTTAAGACTTCACCATATTCTCACGAAAGTATTGTATAACAACCACGTATAAGCACCTTATCTTCTGCATATATATATATATATGTGTGTGTGTGTGCATGTGTGTGTGTGTGTGTGTGTGTGTGTGTGTGTGTGTGTGTGTGTGTGTGTGTGTGTAGTGCACAAAGCAGCAGAAATTTATAATATATGTTTAAATAAAAAATAAGTCTAACCGAGAGGCTTATTTACCCTATCCCTTATTATAATAGTATGCTTATGTTGACGTACTACATCTTATTAGTGTTCATGTTGGTCGTTAAGTTATATGAAGTTCTGCGCTAAGGTACTGAAATATATGATAAAGTTATATTCGTGTACATATTGAATAGATGTAACCGATCCTGTGTAATCGTGTACATAAATTTACACTTTTTTCGTATATAGGCATGTAAACATGACAAATATACGTATCTATATGAAAATGATAAATATATTGAATCTAATTTCGGACCCTAGTTGGATTCCTCGACAGAAAGCATTTATATTATCTAAACAACCAGAAGGACATACTTAACATAATAAGGTGCGAAAATTGATTCAAAGTAGTTATAATAATAGTTTTAAAGGGTTAAAAGCAACAATGATGAAAGCAATAACAACAATAACAATGACAAGACTGAGATTATTAACAAGAAACATTGTTTATTTTGTGATTAGTCGTAGGTCATCTCCGATAGTGTAGACCAATAATCAAAGGCATGCTGAAGAGTTTTGGAAGGTTTTAGTAATATTTATGATTGCGTTATCTAATTTCCCCGTCAATTTTAAAGATAGAACGATTTGATTTCTAGCAGGCCACGCGACTGTGTAAATGTTTTCTTGTTGATTCGAGAACATGAAGTCATATTAGCATGTAATTCAAGAGATCATAGCTCAACAACCACGGCACATTGTATCGTTAGAACTATGTGCCATAGAATAGTTAAACAGAGAATCACATTTACAGAATACTAAAGAAATTGGAGGACATCAATGGATAACTTGAATGATATTAATTATCTCTTTCTTGTAATGTATCTACTAAGGCATTGCTAACGACTTAAGTACTTGGTTAAAACAATAACTTCCAAATGATGGTGTAAACACCATTTAATATTAACATTATACTTGAATGTGCCTACATCAATGATAATATTAAGTATATTCTTAGTATATTCTTAGTTCTAGATCTACTACCCTCAGCACAAGACGCACAAAACAGTACGTTTTCCCCAGCAGAGTCGACTAGCCACTGTTCTCCATGCACTTTCCCAACTAATTCCTGTGTTTGGCTTCTTCCTGGAATGTTTGGCGCCAGACATTGCTGGACTAGCTGCCCTACAACTTTCCTTTCTCTGGTATCCTTGACATTGTAATCACTGCATCCTTAATGACTGGAAGGTGCGACCCACCTAGCGAAACGAACGCAGCGCTTCAGTATTTTGCAATTGCTGGAACTTGCTTCGCAAAGGAATTTGTCCATTTGAGACTTTGTCATTTCAGATTAACTTGAGAATCTTCCACAGGAAACTTAGGTAGAAAGTGTCCAGTTTCTTAGTCACATTGGCTGCTGTCATTTTCCTTGCTTCGCTGCCATACAGAATTATTGCGCAATAGAGTTTGAATTTAATTTTAATGCTAATCCTTTATGTCCAGATTTGACACATCAGATCAACTATGGCTCCTGTCTTATTAATTCTGATATTCACATCACTTTCACCAGGTCCATCACTACCGATCGCACTGTCCAGGTAGCAGAAATTGTCCACGTCTTTTATGACCTGTAGTCTGATGAAATTGGGGCGGTTATGTTGAGACATTTATCTGTATCAAATTGATCTTTTCGCAGTTAATTCTACACTCGATCTTTTCTGCTCGTTCTTTTATTTTTGTAGTTAGCCTATTCCATTTTTCTCCAGTTCAGCCTTGCGGTGCCGATATACCTCACCTTCATCATTATAAAATCAGTTGCTAATATGAGTAGAAGGGGTAAAAGACCGCAGCGCTTCGGGCACCAGTGATGTTAAAGTCGCGAATATGACTGATCATATGCTGATCTGACATAACAACTAGCTGCCTATAATGTTGATGTTACAGTCATCAGTATGACTGACCAGCTCGAGTTTCCTATAAATACTCTTAAAGATGTTGAGACACTGTTGGGAGAATAAAGGATGTGTTAAATTAAAAGAACTGCCAAATGAAATACGTCGGTGAGAGTTCATTTCGTTTCCACATCACAAATGTACTTTTCCCTTTCCATGCAATTGTATGCAATAATATATTCATGTGTACATTAAGAAACACACGCACACATATATATTCATATATACATTCATACACACACGCGCTCTCTCACACACACACACACACACACACACACATATATATATATATATATATATATATATATATATGTATGTATGTATGTATGTATGTATGTATGTATGTATGTGTATATATATATAATGTATATGTGAGCGTGTGTGTGTTTGTAGCATAATATCTATATCTTGTGTATGTGTAAGCGTTGTGTGTCTGTGTATAAATGATAATTGTTTCTACTTTTGGCACAAGGCCAGCAATTACCCAGTGCATTACTGGTACTTTATTTTATCGACCCTGTAAGGATGAAAGGAAAAGTTAACCTCGACGGGATTTGAAATCAGACCGTAAAGGGACGTAACTATGCTGGAATAATAAAAGAATGCTGGATAATGTTATTCTAAAAATACTACACCTGAGAAAAATGGGAGCATGGTTAAGACTGCTACGCCTTAATAATAAATCTGATGGATCTCATCTAATCTAGATCTAATCAGAAGTAACAATTAGGCTATATCCCATTGATCCCTTTTGAAATACGAATCCTTTTTGATTTCTGCACAATTAATAATTAGGCCCCATATGATTGGTGAGATTGCAGATTAAAGGTAAGCTGCAGGTAAATAAGTGTGGTCAAATGGGTAAGAGGGTTGGTTTGTAATCATAAAAGTCCGGGTTCTATACCTCTCGTGGCACCTTCGGAAAATATCATTTACCATGGCTCTGGGCCGGTGTCAGTCGTTTGAGTGAAATTGGGTTAAGGGAAATTGTTTGGAAGCCTATAAGTAATTCAAAGGTCCATCGTTGTCACAATCAGTCATGCTGGAAGAAGGTGCTCATAATAGAGAGTCTATTGCTACAACAGAAATCTAATAAGGCCTCTCTCGATTCGGAGTTAGATCTGGATCGCCGTTCCTTCCAATAACTCCTTTCCTTGTCAGGTGGTCAGTGCTAACATGTGCATTGAAGTCTCTCATTAGGATATATGACTCAGTTTTAACTACATCTAATGCTGCAGTAACATCGCCAAGAAAGGACCCTCTCAAGAAGAAGAAGAAGAAGAAGAAGAAGAAGAAGAAGAAGAAGAAGAAGAAGAAGAAGAAGAAGAAGAAGAAGAAGAAGAAGAAGAAGAAGAAAATAAATAACAACAGCAACAGCAACACTAACTGTAAAACAAACTAATAAATACCCAGCGATTTGTTTTATCGGAATTATTCGACTATTAAATATTTAAATGTTTAAATAGTTAACCATGCGTTGCGGCAGCTTTCATAATCTAACATACTTTCCGGATTTCTCTTTCAACCATTTTTTAAAGTGCCATGGCTATCTAGGAAACTCATAATAGCAATATTATTAAACGCCCGAAGAGATGCAACTGTAAAATTAATAATTATAGTTCCACTAGAAATAAATCAACAAATAAACATGAACATAACTTGAAAAATAATATTTAATATATAACACTGAAAGGGCCGGAACAACAAAACTCAGAAATTAATTAATGATTTTTTAAATGAACCTCAAAGCAAAAACTTGACATAAAATTATTAGAAATAAATAAACAGTAAAAGTTAATTTATAAAGAAATAATTTTCAGTAAAAATGTTAATATTTATTATAGTTGTGTGTTTTATATATGTGTGTCTTTTGTCAACATATTGTGGACGATGCATCGTCCAACGTTTAGGAGATTCACGTCGCAATCATTGAGTCCAGGGTTCAATCCTACTGCGTGGCATCTTGGGCATATTATGTATTTTAGGATAGCATCGGTCCGACCCATGCATAATGAGGGAAATTAAATAAACTGAATCTATTTGGAAGCCCATCAGATGGATTGTACCGTAAATCAAATAGCCAATCGTAT
>OZ024740.1:44210869-44218369 GCA_964016885.1 Eledone cirrhosa
TATTAGCTTGTTAAATTTTTAGAAGTTAGTCTAATGGGAAAGATAATGTAATTTAGTTATGAAAGAATTAGCTGATATGAGTTTCAATGTAGAATGTTTTTAGACAAATTGAGACACAAAAGCACAGCATGGAATCTGATGCGACTTAAATTATGTTTCTATCTCCGGCCTAGCAACCGCATTTAACATTCATTACACTACAGAATGCTTGTCACTATATCTCTTTAAAATTAGCTACTTAAATCTATTAGGAGTTTAAAACTGTTCAATTTCTTTTTATCTTCACATGATAATAGGTCAAATAATTAAGTTATAATTTGATTAATGTAGTTATTTCTCGTTGCAACCCTAGAATCCTAGTGGCACACGTTGTTATATTAGAGAAAGGAAGGAAAGGGGAAGAAGGAAGACGATAGTCAGATCGAACCATTGCTGATATTATCTGCCGGTCGAAACTCCTGGTGGAAAAAAACGTGATTTGAACTGAGTTACTACAAAATATAACATCCGTTTTGTCCGCCGGGGTCGCAAGGTGGCTAGCGCGTGGGCCCCCATTTGCTTATAATAATTGTTTCTACTTTTGGCACAAGGCCAGCAATTACCCAGTACATTACTGGTACTTTATTTTATCGACCCTGTAAGGATGAAAGGCAGAGTTAACCTCGGCCGGATTTGAACTCAGATCGTAAAGGGACGTAACTATGCTGGAAAGCATGTCCGACCCTCTACCGATACTGCCAATCCCCCGCCCTTTGCTTATAATAATGAGTGATGGGGAGAGTGAGAGACACGGAGGCACTAACAATGGGAATTTGATTCCATTATGTTGGCACAAGTGGTTTGGCAGTATCGGTAGAGTGTCAGACGCCATGCTTTGAAGCATAGAGTTACGTCCCTTTATGATCGGCGGTGGTTTGGTAGTATCGGTAGAGTGTCAGACGCCATGCTTTGAAGCATAGAGTTACGTCCCTTTATGATCGGCGGTGGTTTGGCAGTATCGGTAGAGGGTCAGACGCCATGCTTTGAAGCATACGTCCCTTTATGATATGAGTTCAAATCCTGCCGAGGTTAACTTTTCCTTTCATCCTTACGGGGTCGATAAAATAAAGTACCAGTAATGTACTGGGTAATTACTGACCTTGTGCCAAATGTAGAAACAATTATGTTAAGACCTAACATCCATGTATATATTTATTTACCAAACCACATATATTTCCTTGAAAATATTTCGATTTGTTTCAGAATCTAAGTCATGTGCTTATTTGTAAGTCTTGGAGTTCGGATGATTCTCTAAATGTCTTAAAATCATCACCATGTTAAATCATCACCATGTTAAATCATCACCATGTTAAATCATCACCATGTTAAATCATCACCATGTTAAAATGTTAAAATCATCACATTATTATAACAATTGTTTCTGATTTCACATCTGAATGACACAAAGAGTGTCGTGAATCCATAACTCACTTGAACCCCCCAGTGAAGGTACGTGGTTTAGCAGATATGGTGCAAGGCGCACAATCGTAATGCCGTGATTTCGATTCATGGACCTGACAGTGAATTGAGTACTTCATCAAACCACTTTATTTATCGTTGCCCCAGTGAACTCAACTGGTGAAATTGAGTTTTGAAGGCACTACTGCCAAGCTGCATTGGTCTTTGTCTTTCTCTTCGACAACATCGGGTCCGAAGACAGAAAAGATTAGCATGCATGGGCAACTGCTAGATTTCCTCAAAACACTTTATATTGGCTTTATATCTAAATAAGAAATTATTATTAATCTGGTGTTTGGATCATAATTGAAGGTTACTTATTTGAAATTGTGATGAAATGTTTTATAGATATATATAGATATTTAAAAGCAAAGTTTAATATCGTATAATCAGGAGTGGCTTCAGGTGGTATAATATAAAAGCGGTTACGTGGGTAGTGTGAAATTTGAAAGAGATTTGTTAGTTATTTCTAGCAAGTAGAATAACCACATAATTCATCTCTGGTTTGCTTATCTATTCTTGCTCTTGTTACTGTTGTTACTCTTGTTATTGTTGTTCTACATTTTAGCCTGTTGTCAGCGTTCCTGTTACTCCTCACTTTAATCTCTTTTTCTCCATGCTCGAGATTGTTTTCTTCCTGATAAGGATTCTGTTGTTTTCCGTTGTTGTGTAACCCCATATCAATCCTAATCTAACGGGCTGTTCTCTTTCCAGTGACAGACTATAGAAATGGGTAATTTATAATACAATAAGTGATTTGAGGGATATTTGACTGCTCTTTCTAGCAAACCTAGTAAGCGCATCGAGGCTCCCTTATCGGTTAGTGTCATGTCATACATGTATCCACCAATTAATCTCTAATTTATTGTCTTTTCTTTTATCTGTCACTACATTAGACCCTCTACACGTATCTATGTACATCTCGAATCTGGTTTCCCATGTTAACACTAAACCCACCAACGAATCCTTATAAGAACACTTACTCAAAAACTACTACTAACATACTATGTACTTACACGCTCTCACTTATTTATTTATTTATATTTTCTATTTTCTCATTTTCTTATGTACCTATCTTATATTTTACTTTTTACTTTTTACTTTTTACTTTTTACTTTTTACTTTTTACTTTTTACATCTGTAACTTCTCTACCTATTTACCATATATGTTTCCTTATTGATGTTATTGTTTTTATTATACGTTATTTTATTATTGATGTTATTGTTTTGAGTGAATTACTTTCATATCTACGTACTCTGTGATGTTTACCAGAGGTAAATAATGTATTGGAGATCGAATGACGCAACCTCAAGCGATTAGCGAACTCTAGACTCATGTGATCAACGAAACACTTGCCAGTACTTTAAATAAAGCCCTTATTGTACAGCCAACCATGTTACTCTTCATTCTTTAACTATATATATATATATAAGTATGTATCAGCCGTACTAAGAGTGAGAAATGAAATTTCATTTTTTCCATATATATATATATATATATATATATATATATAGGAAAAGGTTCAGGGCCCCGACGGCAGAGCTCAAACCGTTTCGACGGCTATTTCTGGACTCCTGAACCTTTTCCTATTACCCACTCTACTACCCAAAGTTTCGAGTACTCTGGTGCGTTCTGGTCCACCTGGTTCTTTACCTCAATTCCTTCGTTATATATATATATATATATATATATATATATATATATATTTTATATATATATATATATAAACCACCAAACTTTGGGAGTGCTCTGTAGAAACAGTAGACAGCTTCTGCTACCTAGGTGATCGAATTAGCTGCGGAGCTGGGTGTTCGGAAAGTGTAATAACTAGGGTAAGAACGGGATGGAAGAAGTTCAGGGAGCTACTGCCACTGTCAGCTGCAAAAGGCTTTTCCCTCAAAATGAAAGGCAGACTGTATGATGCGTGTATACAAACAGCAATGTTACATGGTAGTGAGACCTGGGCGCTGTCTGTGGAAGACTTGCGTAGATTAGAAAGAAACGAAGCCTGCATGCTCCGATGGATGTGTAATAGTAATATACGCGAACGGCAAAGCATAAATGAATTGAGAGAGAGACTGGCATAAGAGGAATCAAATGCTGTGTGCAGGAGAGGCGGTTGCGTTGGTATGGAAAAGTGATGCGTATGAAGGATGACAGTTGCATAAAAAGGTGCAGAGCACTAGAAGTCGATGGAAACCGCGGAGTGAGGAGACCCAAGAAGACCTGGGATGAGGTGATAAAAGCCGACCTTACCCAGTTACACATCTCAAAGGCGATGACACACGACTGTGACCTCTGGCGTGACGCAGTAATACAGAAACTTGACCCTCCACGGGTACAAGCCGAAGTTGAAGCATATCGACAATATGCCCCCACTCCCTCCCACTGCAATGTAGTCGTGGAGGTGCCACGGCAAAAAAGCACCCAGCACTCACTGTAAATGAGGTTGGCGTTAGGGAGGACATCCAGCTGTAGAAATCAAGTCAGAATCAGTTCCCATATGAGCAAGACATTAGCCTAAAAAGAATAGAGAATTTTCTTCTGAGCTCAAATACAGATATATTGCACAAAGAGAAGTGTGTTACACAGTGAGATGTGTGTAAAGAATTATTACAAGTGAGTTTTACCGTTACTGTATAGAGAACAATATCTACAGGTTTAGCAATTATATAGAAAAAAACTAAGTCAGAATCAAATCTCTGAAGTAGAGTTTTAAATTACCAACCTTATAACTATAAGTTTGCTGATACGAATCTAGTTCGTTTCCCCACAGAAATGTGCAGTTTAACAGCCCACAGGTTCATCAGTCAGCAAATGTGGATTCTGTTCACGACACATCTAACCTCATGGATAGAGAGAAAGCTAATATACACGCTGCCCAGAGTAGGGCGAAATCACGTGTTATTTGCATCAAATAACGGCTCTCATGGATTGGGGGAAAATGCTAGAGAGAGCAGCCCAACCATTCGAATTTATTAACTCAACAATTTGGAGCTCGTTAAGTATACGAGGATCGGAATTAAGAGTATTCCGCAGTTCACAGTAATAATAATAATATTAGCTCAAAGAAGAATAGAGAATTTTCTTCTGAGCTCAATTACAGATATATTGCACAAGGAGAAGTGTGTTACACAGTGAGATGTGTGTAAAGAATTATTACAAGTGAGTTTTACCGTTACTGTAAAGAGAACAATATCTACAGGTTTAGCAATTAAATAGATGTCGTGAATAGAATCCACATTTGCTGACTGATGAACCTGTGGGCTGTTAAACTGCACATTTCTGTGGGGAAACGAACTAGATTCGTATCAGTAAACTTATAGTTATAAGGTTGGTAATTTAAAACTCTACTTCAGAGATTTGATTCTGACTTAGTTTTTTTCTATATAATTGCTAAACCTGTAGATATTGTTCTCTATACAGTAACGGTAAAACTCACTTGTAATAATTCTTTACACACATTTCACTGTGTAACACACTTCTCTTTGTGCAATATATCTGTATTTGAGCTCAAAAGAAAATTCTCTATTCTTCTTGGAGCTAATATTATTATTATTACTGTGAACTGCGGAATACTCATAATTCCGATCCTCGTATACTATATATATATATATATATAAAATCGAGGTCTAGCAAATAGAGAAAAAGTTTTTAAATAAATTTAAAAGATTTCGCAGTACTTACTATATGTGCCTTTACCACGGTTTCATACTCCAGCATAAACGGAAAATCCCAGCGGATTAGCATTGAGAAGGGACCAATCTTCAGAAGGCTCTACTCCCTCGGAGAATATAAAATTTCCGTGTTCAAATCACAAACTGACGCAATACAAAACCATTCCCAAAATGAGAGCAAATGATGAATGAAAGAAATAATTCTGTCTGGTGCCGTGTGCAAAGACAGAAGGCAGGGTGGACAGGTCAATGTCCTGCCACTAGAAATAGCAGCAGTCCAAACGGCCAAAATTTTATCTCTACCTTAGGGGGAGATCAATAATAATAAAGTATGAATTCCTACGTGTAAAAATTATCCAACCGTATGTCAATGTATTTTTTACACGTAGGAATTCATACTTTATTATTATTGATCTCCCCCACATTATATCCTTAATAACATTAATATTTTTATTTTAATAATACATATTAATAATTTCTTTTCCTCGCACATATTATTAAACCCTTCAATATACAAACCTTAATTTAATATTATTCTTAACCCCTTTTTCTCTTCACCAACTTTTAATTTCAAATTCTTTTAAATTATCTATTATCTTCCAACGGCTTTTTAACTTCTCTCTGTGAGACAATATATATATTTTCTCAGTTGTAAAGGCTATCTCTCTCTCTCTATCACCCATCTCTCCTCCTCTCTCATCCTTCCTTCTTATACTCCTCCCCCACCATTCTTTATTCTCATCTCCTCCTCTTCCTTACCTTTTCCACCCCCCTCCACTCACTTTTTCCCAATCTCAAACATCAATCTTAAATTATTTTTCATATGTTGATTTAAAACTTCACTATTCACAAGTGCTTTTTAAGCTTCATATCATGTATCCCTATTTTATCTGATGAAAACGCAGATATCATCCCATGATGATATTTGTTTTTGAATCCGCATAATAAAATACTTGGAACTCTTTTAACCATCTTTTGATCTTATATTATATATATATATATATATATATATATATATATATATATATATATATATATATATATCGTTTCTGAATTTGTTTAACAAGATTCTTTGTCTGAAATCGTGTGTTGAAACCGATATTGTTATACTTTGGGAGGGTATATATATATATATATATATATATATATATATATATATATATATATATATATATATACAATATTAAATAAATGGAAAACTATATTTATAAAACCATATTTATTTCATTATATATATTTCGGGGATATCATATTAACAATATGCTATGCCTTCATCAGACAAAATACAATATAAACAGTTTTATAGATAAATATATTCGACATACCGTAATAAACATCGACTTCATTTGAAGAGGTTTACGCTAGCAGTAAACCTCTTCAAATGAAGTCGATGTTTATTACGGTATGTCGAATATATTTATCTATAAAACTGTTTATATTGTATTTTGTCTGATGAAGGCATAGCATATTGTTAATATGATATCCCCGAAATATATATAATGAAATAAATATGGTTTTATAAATATAGTTTTCCATTTATTTAATATTGTAAATATACTCCAAATATTTGTCGAGTGCTTTTATATCAGTTATAAATATTTACTAGTTGTAACCCAACAATTTTAAATATAACTTTACATATATATATATATATATATATATATATATATATATATATATATATATATATATATATATATATATATATATAAAAATCAGGAAAGAAGAGTGACACGGTTTGCTATACAAAAAAGGTTTTTAATCTCATTGCTGACAATTGTTTCTCTGAACTGGCAGGTCTAGAGATCGCTACCCGCTTAATTTCACGTTATTCGATCACCAATACAAAGTTATAACCAGTCAATTCATCGGAGCTTGTGAGAATAAAAAGAATATACAGGCATGGCTACTATATATAGTAGTAATGGCATTCAATCAGAACAATAACAATACTAACAATGCTAGCAATAAATTATTTGAAGTAATCACAACATCAATCTAGGTGGGAAGTATAGTATATCTACGATTTTAGCGTGTAAAACTAGCTGACATGAGGCAGATGTATAAAATTGACATGTAAAAGCTGTCATCGGGTGTATTATATCTAGTGTAAAAATAAGCCGGTGTCTTTAAACAATATAGGTCTGGTGGCTGTAAGAATCGTTTATTATCTGACAGATGAAGAATTTATCACTCTAGTGAGATTTGTGTGGTCTATATTAGATGAAAGGGTTGTCTAGCTTTCTCATCATCAATAACATACATGTATAAGACAACATTAACAGAGTAGCAATATAATGGGGAAGTTAATACAGAGGTTAAGGA
>OZ024740.1:44220869-44238369 GCA_964016885.1 Eledone cirrhosa
CACACACACACACACACATATATATATATATATATATATATATATATATATATATATATATATAAACAACCATCTGGTTGTGGAACCAACCAACCAACCGGAAATTTATAAATTCCTAAATTTATAAATTTATTATAATAAATTGAAGTGAAACAACTGGTGCGTGTGTTTCTTATTGGCAACATGACCCTCCCAAAGTATAACAATATCGGTTTCAACACCCGTTTTCAGATAAAGAATATTGTTAAACAAATTCAGAAACGAAATATATATATATATATATATATATATGCCCTACAACAAACCCAATGACCAGCTTAAATATATTCACAAAAACTATATTCATAGACAACATAAGGAAAACAATCTCTAATCTCTCATCTAATATGGTCATCTTTCTTCGATAATGCAGTCACATATAACCAACTATGGCTCTAAAGATAAGATTTACTACTGTCCTGGCAAATATCCTAGAACTATAAATAAAAGAAATAGAACTAGAAATATTGCATGTTTCACACACCTCTTCCCACTAAAGACCAACATGTGAAAGAAATTCTTGACTCTCATTGAAAAATATATCTCTGAAGGGCACAGATACTGTAAAATTTTTAACTGACATACGACCAAACTTTGTGCTAGAAATTTAAACACCTACATCACCAAAAAATCCATGAGCTTCCCCAAATAAGGCTGTTGATGTCGAAAGTCAGGCGAATACCCGCTAAACCAAATTTGTAATACGACTGTCATGATATACGAGTTGGATATCATTTAAGTCCAAGCAAATCAACAAGAGGAATTCAGAACTTACGTGGAACTGTCGAAGTCCGATTTAAAAACCGTTTTTTAATACGACCTTTGGGTGTCCGGAAAAAAGCAAACACCAAACCTGCAAGCCATGTGTAGGCACTTAAAGACAATGGCACTAATTTCTCTATCAAATAAAAAATATATAAAAGATCCCGACTCTACATAAATGGGTCGAGATCGGGTTCATTGGGTATGGCATAAAGGCGGAAAATTCTATAATAGCTACACAATTCTACCAACTGTCTATATACGAGGGCAAACTTCTTCAATCGCTGCACCCGCGCCCCCAATACGTCTTGAGAGACTGGTAAAATCCACCGTAACACTAATACCATGGAACATACTCATCATCCACCGATATCACATATCCAGTTCCACGTGGGCTCTCCTCTACAAACCCTTTTATTTTACCTGATTACTCCAGTTAAACACGACAATCGTTAACCCCTTTTGTTTTCTCATAAACTATTCTTAATTACCAAATTATTTCCCGTACCTTCCTTCACCAATATTTATATATATTCCCTCCCACTCTGTATAAGTCTCATTGGTCACTGACAAGTGGTTGACTTGTGTTTTCGTAGTTCGTAAAAATCTTCTTCAAAGCAGTTTCGAATAATTGTGAAGAGAAAGTATTTATCTATTAATATTTGTAAGGCCAAGGGTGGTGGATTGGCAGTACTGGTGGAGTATCGGACAACATGATTTATGGCATAGAGTTACGACACTTTACGATCTGAGTTCAAATCCCATCGAGGTTAGCTTTGCCTTTCATTCTTACGGGGTCGATTAAATAAAGTACCAGTAATGCACTGGGGTTGATTTAATCAACATTTCCCTTCGTTAGAAGTTTTGACCTTGTGCCGGTATCAGAAACCAATATCTGTAAGGCTTAATTTGAATAGTGGATCTGTATTTTATTATCATTACTAGCAGAAAAACCACTCTTTGGGTGATTTTCTGCTAGCATGTGTAGTGTGTATATTGACATTATACGCAAGTATATATACATGTAGATATGATACATCAAATAAAATCGTATTTGACAATATACACAGAAATTGAACGAAGACTGTGTTAAACTCTCATATGTAATCAGTAACGTAAACCATGATACATTAAAAAAAACGATATTATATATAAACTGCATTAGGGGAAAATTAGTGACAGAAAATTAATATGTTTATTTAAGTGATCGCCACCAGAAGTGTTGACATTTGAACATTTTGAAGAAGTGAATCTTTAAATAAATAAAATATATTTAATGAACAGCCACGAAATTTAGTAGATAAATTATGTAATATTCATTCATTATTTATTCAAAGTAATCCAACTTATTTTACTAATGGGATAAAGAATTATAAACCGTGCGCAGTCCCGCGCTTCTCCCTTTATTATAGTTTAGATTGTATATTTATCGCATTTTAATACTACATACGTCTTAAAACGTGCATTTGCTGAAAGTAAGATCCTTTATTATTTTAATTAAAATCCGAACCAACCTGGAAAAGGATTTCTAATTACAAGGTAAACATTATATATCGTATTTTAATACTGTATATCCCTCAAATATATATATGTATGTGTGTGTGTGTGTTTGTGCGCGTGCGTGCATATGTGTGTACATGTGTGTATTCCATGTGCGTAGGTTGAAATTTCGATGCAACGTCTAAGTTTATTATTTTACTTATAACTCCAACCAGCGTGGAAAATATATTTGACCAACTACATTTTTCACTATTTATTTATTCATTCATCCATTTAATCATGTTTGAAGTGTGCTATAAAAACTAAAATGTAATTGTATTCTCTTATTTTTTCTTTAAATTTTGAAATATGTATGTAACTAACGCGTTTAAAGAGATGAGGAAGAAAGGAAACAAATCTTTATTTTAGATCCCTCTCTCTCTCTCTCTCTCTAGACGGCCTCGGAAATCGGGGCGATCGGCACCTTACTGGAGGAGTACGAAAGGTTTACAGGGGCTAAGCTGAACCGGGACAAGTCGATCGGTCTGCAACTCGGCACGTGGAGGGGCAGATCGATGCCCTCCGATGGCGTCGTCAGGCGCTGGACGGGGGTCCCGGTGAAGTTGCTCGGGGTCTGGTTCGGACCAGACCTCCAGGTGGAGAAGAACTGGGTTGAGGTAACGAACAGGGTGTTTGCACTGACCCAGAAGTGGGCCGAGTGCAAACTGTCCCTGAAAGGTCGGGCGGAAGTGGCGAACACTTATATAGCGTCCGTCATCTACTACCGCCTGACCGTTGTGCCTTGCCCAAGGGAAACGCTCGCCAAAATGGAGCGCGCACTCTTCCAATTCCTTTGGAAGAAGCGGGCTCCTATGGTGAGAAGATCCATCTGCTGTCAACACCCTTCGAAAGGAGGGCTGGGGATGCCGTGGCTAATGATACGTAAACACGCATTAAGGCTACGGCACCTTCAGGTATTCCTCTCCGGTCAACCGGTGTGGGCCCCGTTTGTGAGGCGAGCCTTTCCCAAACTCGTCTCATTCACCGAGCTGCAATCCTGGGTCAAGCAAAGACCGAGAAAACTGGGCGCCTGGCACACCGAGTGTGCCCAGGCGCTCACGGCTCTCTGGCAGGCGGACCCGGCTCTCAGTGGAGAATCCACCTCGTCATTCTATAGAGGGCTGGTGGTTAGCAGGTGCGACGGTAGGACATTCAGCCCGGGACCCATGGATAACTTCCAGAGGTCCCTGGCCTGGCAATGCTACAGAAGGGCTCTGCCCGTTCGAGAAAGGCTCTACAGACACGGGCGCCCGGGTAGGGACCCCTCGAAAAAGATCTGTCCCAGATGCGTGTGCGACGAGGAAACCGTTGCACACGCATTGGTACACTGCTCGGGCATTGCCGATCTGTGGGGCTATGTCGAACAACTGCTGTCAAGGGTGGGACCGATCCGGTTGACCACCGAGTCTATTGTAACGATCAAGCCGCTTCTCCTCTTCAAAAACGAAGAAGAGGCGGCGTTTCTGTGCGTAATAGCCATGGCGAAAGAGGTTGTATGGTGGACGCGTCTGAAAGGATTGAGGTCAGACACCTTTCTCTCTGGCCAACAACTGGTCCGTTTCTTCCGATATCATTTCGGAAGAAGGATCAGGATGGAGAGAGAGGTGCTGCACCCAGTCGTTTTTATGAAAGATGGGTGAAAGTGGCGAGAATGGCCCGTGTGAATGGGCCTTCACTCTACATCAGACTATAGGTGAAAAAGATGAAAGACCAAGGGAGCACCCCTTCTCTGTGCTCCTGAGGAAAAGGGTTGCACACTTTTTTTCAGGGGTGTGTGCGACCCCCCAAGGCGCCTCCTCCCTATTGAAGACTTTGTTATAAATTTTATTTTTTGTTATATTTTATTTTATTTTTATATCTTGTTATTGCCTCCTCCTTATTGAGGACGCCTTGTTTTGTAAACTGCCCCCATTGTACTCGTCCTGCTTTTGATGCCCTGGTGGCAAATAAAAGAAACATATATATTCAATAAACAAACCAGGATTTTTCATTCTGAGGATTGAAAGCAAAACCTTTTGCTTTTAAGAAACCACTGGTAAATGGAATAATTGCCTTATGTTGTTTATTACATAATAATACTAATTAAGCCCTGTTGCATACATAGAGCTTCTTTTTTCCTGGACTTTTCCGATGGAATTACTTCATTTATATATATATATATATATACGTGTGTTTAATGGTAGCTATGGTGCTTCCATAGACGGTATGCCAAAATTAGCACTCAATATTCTTACAGGGCAGAGTGTGAATATTATAAAAAAACGAAAAATCAGTGATGCATCTGGACTCAGTTTATTGCGTGTTACAATTGATTTGCCAGCAGGTGGCTTCAGACATGATCACTGTATGGATCTGGCTGATTCTACGGCTGCAGGTTCCTTCGGACACATGCAATTCTTTTGGAGAAAATTTTCTCACTGGGGTGTTATCATCAAAAACACCTTCAAAAAACATCTTCCACTCTTGTCATGCCATTGGCTGTTGTTTTTCTAAGTCATCATAAATTCTGGTCATTATTTACTGCTACACTGGTCATCAGCCATTTTCCGTCCGACACACTTTAATGGAGCCATGCTGGGTTTGGTAACTCACACGTCTGTTCACACTCCCGAGTATGTACCCACATATATACACACACACAAATACACACACACACACATGCATGCATACACATATGTACACACACATGCGTAGACACACATACCTCCATACACATATATACACACACACACTCTCCCTCTCTTACACATACCCAAGCACACCCACACCCACCGACAGACCACCACATGTCTACTGGCGCCTGCCTATACAGCCCCTTACATCCGGTCACACAAGCACGCACATGCGCACACACGCGCGGCCACACACGTACACGCATACAAAGACACATATCGGCGTTCGGGCACATCTGCACACATATACACAAACACTCTCAGACACATACATAGACACACGCACGCACATACACGCATATCCTTATGGATAGGCATCAAGGACAGACAGACTTCCAAAGACATAAGCACACATACACACACAGATACAGACCTGTACATATATCTACACACAAGTAGATGTACCCGCATATAAACATATATACAAATCCTGTCTTATGTGGGTGTACGTACGCGCCGACACACACACACACCCACCGACAGATACACACACCATGTATATATATGTCGGTGTACACACATGCACATACACACGCATACAGACACACACACACACATACACATATACATATATGTATACATATACATATATATATACATATATATACACACATACACATAGATATTTATACACACATATGTTTATATGTGTACACACACACACATACATACGCATAGACACACATACGCACACACACACACCTACGCATATCCATATATACATATATATATATACATACACATACATACATATATACACATACATACACATACATAAACATACATACACACACACACATACACACATATATATATAACTCTACATGCATACACATACCCACCTATATATATATACATATATATACATATATATATATATATATACACACGCACACGGACACACATATGCACACACATGCACATATGCATATGTGCTTACACACACATGCTTTCACATATACATATATAAACAAAACCATAAAATAAATATACAATATACAATAAAAATACAATATACAATAAAATAACAATATATATATATAATAGATATGATAAAATAATATATAATAAAATGAATATATAATCCATCCGTACACATTCCTGTGAGATGTACACATATATATATATAACCATATATATAGTCACACATACATATATATACACACACATACATACATACGCACCCATATACACACACATACTCATACATAACTATATATATATAGATATATATACATACACCCACATATGTACACATCTGTACATGCATGCACACACACATATATAAACTCACGCATATACGTACACATACACACATACACACCCACACACACGTATATATATATATATATCTACATACACACACACACACACATATACATACGCACAGGTCTACACATATACACACATATAAAAACAATAATATAATAAAATAAAATAAATTTACAATATGTTAAAATACATTAAAATCTGTATATAACTGTATAAAGAGATATATAAAAAAGGGGGAGTTAAAGAAGAAGATACGTGGATTCATGTGATATACTACACACAGGTAGTATGAGGTGCAAACTTAGATCCGTGCATGGAACAAAGATTAATAACGATTATAACGATTATAATAATAATAATAATAATAATAATAATAATAATAATAATAATAATAATAACAATAATAATAAAAAAAATGAAGGAATTGTTAAGAACTGAATACATTCGGAGAGTAAGGAGCGTATTGAAGTCACATCTGAACAGCAGAAATGCCATAAGCGCAGTAAATTCCCGAGCTGTGTCTATTATTAGGTACAGTGCGGGAATTCTGAGATGGAATGTTGCTGAACAAAAAGAAATGGATAGGAAGACTAGGAAGCTATTGACTATCTACAACATGTTCCACAAGAGGAGTGATGTCGATAGACTCTACCTAAGGAGATCTGAGGGTGGAAGAGGTCTTATCAGCATAGAGGACTGTGTTCAGATGGAGAAAAACAACCTATACAAATACGTGACCTATAGTAAGGAGCCAATGCTCAGAACTGTACTGAAGGAGGGGACAGTAGGCCAGGGGATGTCCAAGGAGGAAATAACATCAAGGAGGAAGAGCAGCCTTAAGGGAAAATCCCTTCATAGTACCTTCTTTGAGAAAACTGAATTTAGAGATCCACAGACATGGAACTGGTTGAGAAGAGGAGACCTCAAAAAGGCTACAGAAGGAATGCTAATGGCTGCGCAGGAGCAGGCCCTCAAAACGAAGTGGTTGAAGCACCATATCTACAAGGAGGAGGCTAGCCCACTGTACAGGATCTGTGGAGAGAGAGAGGAGACTGTGGCTCACATTGTGTCCGAGTGTAAACACCTAGCCCAGACCCACTATAAGGGCTGGAGACACGATGTGATGGGCAGGGTGATCCACTGGCACCTGTGCAAAGTAAACAATTTACCACATTCTGAGAAATGGTATGAGCATAGGCCAGAGGCGGTGATGGAGAACAATCAGGTGAAGGTGCTGTGGGATTTTAGGATACAGACGGACAAAAAACTGGAACACAATAGACCTGACCTGGTGGTTGTGGACAAAGAAAAAAGATCGTGCCTGATTGTGGATGTGGCCTGCCCGTTCGACACGAGAGTGCAAGAGAAGGAGAGGGAGAAAATTAACCGATACCAGGACCTAAAGTGGGAGGTGAAAAGGATTTGGAACTGCCATGAAGTCAAAGTGATCCCGATTGTCATAGGCGCACTGGGGACTATCTCCAAAAGTTTCCAGGGATGGTTAAAGAAAATCGGCCCCTTCACGCTTTTTGGAACGCTTCAAAAGGCATGCTTGCTTGGAACAGCAAGAACCCTCCGATACGTCCTGAATATCTGAGGCTGCAGGTAGTGGCTTGATATTCAATCCAACGGACTTTCCAGTTAACCAACATCAATGACTGAGATTCAAGGAATAACAATAACAATAATAATAATAATCATAAGGGGTCTAACGACTACTTATCGCAAATCCCAGGAAACCCGCGTATAGGAGAAATACAAAAGATAGTACTAATGGGAACTGCCCATATACTAAGGAAAATCCTGTCAATATAAGTACATCACAAGTCTAAACACTAAGGATGCATGTGTGAATATGTATGTTCTTTCTTGAACATGGCGGACCTTGTTGTCTCTTGAGGTCACTGGTTGTGACTTGGTGATAACTCGTATGAACATAAAGCAAGATAAATGCAAATAATAATAATAATAATAATAATAAGAGGAGACCTTAAAAAGGCTACAGAAGGAATGTTAATTGCTGCGCAAGAGCAGGCCCTCAAAACGAAGTGGTTGAAACACCATATTTACAAGGAGGAGGCTAGCCCACTGTGCAGGATCTGTGGAGAGAGAGAGGGAGACTGTGGCTCACATTGTATCCGAGTGTAAACACCTAGCCCAGACTCACTATAAAGGCTGGAGACATGATGTGATAGGCAGGGTGATCCACTGGCACCTATGAGAGGTAAACAACTTACCACATTCTGAGAAGTGGTATGAGCATAAGCCAGAGTCGGTGATAGAAAACGATCAGGTGAAGGTGCTATGGGATTTTAGGATACAGACAGACAAGAAACTGGAACACAATAGACCTGACCTGGTGGTTTTGGACAAGGAAAAAAGATCGTGCCTGATTGTGGATGTGGCCTGCCCATTCGACACGAGAGCGCAAGAGAAGGAGAGGGAGAAAATTAACCGATACCAGGACTCAAAGTGGGAGGTAAAAAGGATTTGGAACTGCCATGAAATCAAAGTGATTGTCATAGGCGCACTAGGTACTATCTCAAAGAGTTTCCAAGGATGATTAAAGAAAATTGGTCCCACCCCGCTTTTTGGAACACTTCAAAAGGCATGCTTGCTGGGAACAGCAAGAACTCTCCGATACGTCCTGAATATCTGAGGCTGCAGGTAGTGGCTTGATATTCATTTCAACAATCTTTCCAGTTAAATAACATCAATGACTGAGACTCAAAGAACAATAATAATAATAATTGTTCCAAAGTGGAACATGTGGAGAGTATATATTCACGATTGACGGGGTCCACATTCATGGGGACTCTTGGCCCGGTCACCTTGGGGTATGTCGCTGTGGTTGGGGTGTGATGTTCTATATGTTTGGGGTGTATATATATATATATGTGTGTGTGTGTGTGTGTCTGTGTCTGTGTGCGCGCGCACACACGTGTGTGTGCATGCTCGGATAAAATCTCGTTTTCCTTCCATATCGCCCTCTCTATCTTTCTCCCTCTCCATATATCTCTCTCACTCTTTCCCTGTTTCCTTTCCACTCTTCTCCATTCTGCCCATCTGTCTATATTTCTCTTTCCTGTTCTCGTCCTCTTCCTTCTCTTACTATCTCCTTGAATTGTTCTCATAACTTCTCATGATAGATACTCCTGCATGAATCTTATTGATATGGGCCACTTTAAGGAAAGTAATGCAAATGAGACTGAAAAACGTAGGAATTAGATTTAATGCCTACAGACTTGAATTTGGCCGATGGTTTTCACAATTAGTTTCCAAGCAAACTAATTGTGAAAACTCTGAAGAACTAAACCCTTTTCAAAAGAATGGCGTAAATAGAGCGGAAAAGAATGAAATTAGTCACACCTATATCTTCATGAAGCTACGCATGGAATTGTTGAGTCGGATTCCTAAAGAGAAGGACACCAGATAATAATTAAAAAAAAAAAGAAAACGTACTAGTCACAAAGGGCCCACGGTATCACAGAAGTACACAAAAGCCACCAGGAGTGAGATGGCCTGGGATGCAATGATAATGGAGATACGCCAAGTGAACAAAATGAAACTCTAAAACGTGGCAAAGAAAAAATAAGGAGCTATCAGGCAGACCCCAATAAGGAAAATGCAAACAAATAGGCACAACATGTCCTGTGGACAACGTTTAGAGTAAATATGTAGAGGGCTCGGAAAGAGAAAACCCAAGTACCCTGTAAGTGTTTCAATAGTGGGGCCTGCTGTCATGGGAAAGCAGAGATAGGCTGAAGATTCGCTCACCCCAAATTTATAACCCTCGGCTATCAATCCACGAACACAAGCCCACTACAACCAGGCTACACGAGACCAGGAGGAATCCAAATACCCGAGTCAAAATCTATACGAGACCTGAGTATTAACATGAACAATGATGCAGCATTTCATGAACTCATCACCAAAATAGCAGCAATGTGCAGACGACTGGCTGGTTGGATAGTTGGATTTTGAGGGCAATCAGGACAAAGACCGGGTAACTGTTGGTCGTCTGGAGAATATTTGTCCTCAATCGAGTGGACTATTGCTCTCAGTTGTGGTCACCCTACAGTGTCAAACTATCTGTAGAACTTGACACAATCCAATGGAGCTACACCAAGAAGATTGTCTCAAGGGGATGAGGTACAGGGAGAAGCTGAAAGAATTAAAGCTCCACTCCCTGTAACGAGGACAGGATAAATATGCAGTGATATACATACGTAAAATCCTGAAAGAATTAGCATCAAACTTTGCCATTGAGTGCTGGACCAACTCACGAACTGGACGCCTTGGGTGGATACTGCAATAGTCTGGGGTTCAAAAGACCCCATCTCCTTAATAAGCTGCCAAAAGACTGAAAGGTCTTCAATGTAGACTCTACATGATGTAGTTGGAGTTGTTTCCAAGAAAAATCTTGACATCCTGCTAACCAAGATGAAGCCACAGCACGAGAGGAAATACAAATATGGGCCACAACGACAATCTCCCTCTTACATCAATAACCAACTATTGAAAGTTGACTATAGAAAATGTACTGGAAATCGCGGTGCCCAGCATGGCCTCAGCCAGTTAGCTAGAAAACGTAAAAGAGTAAAACAGTATATGTATATATATATATATATATATATATATATATATATATATATATATATATATATATATATACATATATATATATATATATGCGTGTGTGTGTGATTGTGCATATAATTGTGCATGTGGTATGTGTGTTCTTATAAAGCAAGTAAATAGACACCTTCATATAATTACCAATTCAGAGATTTATTTCCCAAATTACAAAAGTTCGCAAATTGATTTCATTCGAATTTGTAGTTGCTTCTTGTAAAATGGCAATAGCTTTATGAAAATATGTTAAAGCCTTAATTAATTTAAATAATCATATATAAAAATGTCTGCCTTCACCAGTAAGGTCAATGCTAGTAATATGTCTCAACTAAAAATATATTGTTTTGAATATAAGCGTAACAATTTTGTTATTAGTTAATTTAATGTTCATGTGCTGAAATTACACAACCAAGCAAAAGCTATAACTCCACGATTGAAGATGTTTCACTTAATGATTATGAAAATATTCAAATCGTTTGTTGCTATGGAAATATATATATATATATATACAATACATAAACAGAGAAAGCCTTAAGCGATACTCCGGCCAACTCCATCTCACTCAACAAACATTAGGATATTCTTAACTATTATCCCAATTTGGTGTTGGGGTGCTAACTAACCAGTATTTAGTGGATAATTGGTTGTATTATTTTATATGAGACATTATTAAATAAATATCTCATTTCTTCCAGACGGCCGTTTCGTTATAAGATTTCTACAATTTGGGATAAATAATTTCCATGTTATGTAGAAACTTGTATATAATCCATAGTTTTATACACAAGCGGGCTCTTATAAACTCATCAGTGGATTCCCAATCAATAACGATATAAGAATTATATCGATATTAACAGAATGGTAATGGTCTCCCTCGGCGCTAAGAAGAGACTGGTAGATTAGAATCCAGCAGTTCTCCCAAATACAATAAAAAATAAAAAATAAAATATATATATATATATATATATATATATTTATTTATTAAAATAACATATATATATATAATTTTTTTAATGTTTCTTATTATTTTGACGATAACAAAGTCTCGATTTTCTAGCACAAGATTATTTTTATTATCAAATATTGGTTTCCGAATGAATAGCTTAGTAATAATATTGAATTATAATATGGTTTTCACCTCATTTACAAATCTATCAGTTACTTTTTCCTGAATATATATAACGAAGATTTATTTAAACAATGTTTATATTTTTAATATTAATTACATACGAGAGGGCTTCAAAAAGTTCGTGGAAAAAATATATAGCTAAAAATCATATGCAGGGATTTTGATCTCAGTGCATCTCTACGTTCTCGTACTAACGTGTCATAACATGTTCTAACATGAACTCATAAATACATGTTACAACGCGGCGGCGTCAGTCGGAAGTCAACACCCGCTCGAACAACAAGGTCTCCATCAAAACATCAAATTTCTGGTGAAGCCAGGGTGGAAGAGCAGCCAAATGATTGACGCTCTGGTGCAAGTTTATAGGGGAAAATGCCCCAAATAAATCAACAACCTACAAATGGATAAGTTGTTTTAGAAGTGGAAGTAATGAAGTTGAAGGTTACCCCCAGTTGAAGATGTAAAAAAAAGCTGCTCTGACATGGTTTAAATCACATGGCCCTGTTTTACACAGATGGACTTAAAGGCTGGTATCAATGCTTGCAGAAGTGTATTGACCTAGATGGAGCATATATCGGAAAATAAACATTATAACTTAAACAATTTTTTTTAACTGTCCTTTTTCCACGAACTGTTTGAAGCACCCTTGTGTATATATAATATTATAGTTTAAATTAATCATTGTGAAATAACTGACTAGGAGATTTTGCCGAAATACAATACCGATACAATACCGATTAGAAATGCAAAATAAAAACTAGTACAGCGTAACTATAAACTATTGTTTTGTTTTTCTTACTTTATTCTACCGTAGTTTTTACACCTGTATTGCTAACTTGCATTGTACCGGCTTTCCCAAAACAATGTAACTAATTATATATACTTTTTATTCAGTCGAATGTATAATTAGCCAAGGTAAGCGAGTTAATAATCTGTTTAGATCTTTATCTTTGCATTTAAAAGATTCGACACTATCTATTTTTTTAAATTGACTGTTCATCCATTGGAATTAATTGCCATGGTAACAGAAGAAAAATCTCCTGAGATTACACAGGCCTCAACTGATTAGGCTGAATTTGACACTGATTCAGATTGCTAGATTATGAAAACACAATACTGTAGAGTGTGATAGACAAAACTATCTTCACTTTATTTTTTACACAAATGTAATTGAATAACAGTGTGTTTCGTGCCTCGAATATTCTAATTAAACTTGATACACTTCCTTTCTCAGTGAAATGCAATAAACTACTTCCCGTACAATGAATTTACTAAGAGAGTCAGTACCACGCATATCCCATCGAAATATATCAATCAATATCCAAATGGCAAATTAAACTGTCAGATAGAAATTGGTGTTTATATTACCAAATGGCTGCGACGTAAGTTTAGATGACTTAATCATTGGGTAATGATGAAAAGAGATCCTGTTTGACGTAAATTCTCTGCGTTGATCGGATCGGATCTGAAAATTTGCTTTCTAGATATTGATCCTATGATGGCTATATTTAAATGTCAATGCTATTTTTATGGTGCAAGTAGATAATACTGATTACTGAAATGAATCTCTACATTAACACTATTCTCATTTAGACTGAAATTTAAAATACAATCAATATTTCTTGTTTTGAAATCAGACTTAACTTATATATATATATATATATATATATATATATATATAACGAAGGAGATGTGGTAAGGAACCATGTGGACCATAACGCACCAAAGTACTCAATACTTAGGTTTGTAGAGTGGGTAATAGGAACGAGTAGAACCCCGACGGCTGAGCTCAAGCCGTTTCGACGGCTAATTCTGGACTAAATGATTTAGTCCAGAATTAGCCGTCGAAACGGCTTGAGCTCAGCCGTCGGGGTCCTACTCGTTCCTATATATATATATATATATATATATATATATATATATATATATATATATATATAAATTCATATCCGTATAAATACAGAGTGAGTAAACGTTACTGCACCAAAGGATATATAAGTACATTATACGTTTAATTATATATACATACAAATATATATATATATATATATATATATATATATATATATATATATATATATATATATATATATATATATATATATAATATATAGGAAGAGAGTCAGGACCCCGACTGCTGAGCTCCTGCCGTTTCGACTGCTAGATCCGAACTATATACATACAGAGAGAGAGAGAGAGAGAGGATAGGCAGGCAGAAAGAGACAGAGCGGTAAAACTATCTCAGAATTGACCAAAAGGAAGATCCCAATAGATGTTGAATTACCTAAATCTAAAGGGCTTCACAAATGTTCGCCTTATTGCAGTTTCACAAGCTAAAGTAACAGAATTTACCATCTCAATCAATTAGGATAATTAATTATTCCTTCTAGAATCTACTTGATCATCAAAGAGGATTTCTGTTTTCAATAGATTTCTGTTCCATAAGATATATTTACCGGAGGACCATGTAGGCCCGGATTAAAACCAGCATGTTCAAAAATTTGTACAGATGCGCATAATTATGAACAAAGCAAACCGTTCTACAATACAGACAAGGTGGCGAGAATAACATTTAAAAACGTCTATCAACTCAACATTTAATTAATAATACATATTAAAAAATTATTGAGTAATATACATTACATATGAATGAATAATATCGCTTAGAATATAATTTATTTATATTTGTATAATAACACAGTAGGTATGACACTTATAAGACTTCTTTATTTTAAAGTATTTTACTGCGGCCTTGCCTTTAGTCAATTCTGAGCCTATATCTGTGTTTATAAGCTTCTATGAATTATATTCTAAACGATATTATTTATTGATTTGTAATATATATATATATATATATATATATATTAGAAAGTGAGGTTTTTTTTACAAAATGAAAAATAACCGAGGTGTCCTACACGAGTGAAAGTATAAAGAAAAAGAGATGAAATCGAAAATGCAACTGGAGTCTTATTTTTTTCAAAAATATATATATTTATTTGGTTCCTTTACCGGTTTCGCAGTTCTTCTGCTTTTCAAAAGGTGAGTTGAGATGGAGGGTCTGTGGTTTTTCTCACATCTATATATATAAAAAGTTTAATATATATATATTAGAAGTTTATATATATATATATATATATATATATATATATATATATATATATATATATATATATATATATATAGCGGCGATGAATTAGTTTTGCGAGGTTTTTTATATGAAATCGTGTGTCGAAACAGATATTGTTATATTTGGGGAGGGTCATATTTGCGTAATATTGCCAGAATTAATAACAGAACACACTCACTGTTTGGTTGGTTTTCGCTTCTCGCTGTCTTTTATATATATATATCTGCGATCTAACTTACTCGGTCCTCAATGTTGCCATTGACTGACAGGCGGTCAAAAATAATACAGATACAATATAGACACAAACACATATATATAGTTTACATAATTTACATAAATCTTTCGTTGCACATCTGCAACATCGTCAGTGGTGTTATATTCATTGTTCCTCCTGTTGTGTTGTATGTCTACGCCATTTTTTTTTTTTTTTGTTCAGTCTGTCTATATATTTATTTATTTATTTGTTTGGTTGTTTATCTTATTTTATTTTGTCTTCTTTGCGCATGCGTTTGCGTGTGTGTATAGTGTTATGTGTGATGTGTGACTAGTGTGTATAGTGTTGTGTCTGCTGGGTGACTAGTGTGTGTTTATGTGCTTGTGTATGTATTTATTTATCTTATTTTATTTAATTTTATTTACTTATTTATACTTCTCTTAGGTCAGTGTTGTTTGTTTGGGTGTTGTTGTTGTTCCACTCATTCTTTCTGTTTAGCTTTGGTCTTCTAATTTCTATTTCACTGGCCTCTCTGATTTGCCTATCTGCTGGGTCATTCCTATGTTTAGATATTATTCTAATTTCTATGTTGTCTATGTTACCGTCATGTTGTTGTCTAGCATGTTCGTATAGTACTGACCCATTTTTTCGTCCTTTTAGTTCCCCCCAGTGTTGGTCTATCCTTTCACCTATGCTACGAGCTGTCTCACCTATGTATGTTGTTGTCATGTTTCTGCAAGTACCCTCTGTACATCTTATGCTATAGACTACGTTTCTAGTTTTACAGTTTATCCGGGGGTTCACCTTACATATGATACATTTCCTATTGGTACAGTGGGTTTTCTTAAAAGGGTAGGTTTTGCTGATCAGGGATTTTATGGTGGTTCCTGGCTTTTCTACCACCTTTATTTTTAAGTGGGTCTTTCTCAGGGCCTTTCTACACTGGTTAGCTAATTTCCCTCCAGGGGTGGCGTCCACAAACATGACACTCTGATATCTCTGGTTGTCGTACCATGATGTGGCCTTCCCTATCTTATGTCTAGCCCTATCTAAGCTATTCCATGATTTGCTCCTGTATAGTGGGCAAATTCCTTTCATGTCCAGTTCTATGAGGGTCTTATACTTTTCCATGGCTCCTTCATATACTCTGACTCTGTCTCTTTGGTTGTAGCCAGAGAACTGCATGCGGTTGATGAAGTGTTGGATGTGTCCTTCCATTTCTGTTGGGTCGCACATGCTGGACACATTCTTCATCACTCGTACCAAATCTGCGATCAGAATATTAAACTTAGCACTACTGGACATTGCTGAGTTTTTGAGTATCAGGTATTTGGAGGCCATGGGTTTAGCATAGTGTGAGTGGAGAATTTGGGCTCTCTCGTCTATAGTGTTAATCCAGAGTTCTGTGTCTAATACAGGTAGTCTATTGTTAGGGTGTTTGGAAGGGAAGTCTATAGTTACAGTTATACTCTGGTGTATGGAATTAGCTATCTGCTGGATGCTTTCCATCGTGCTACGTTCTAAATCAAACTTGTTAGTGCTCTCTAGTGGGGGTGTTCTTATAACTATATTGATATCGTCTACATAACGAGAGTACATGATGAGGTCTATGGAGCTTTTATTAAGGAGATCTTTAAGTCTCCTTTCCCACCATACCATGAAAAGGTTGGCAACATCACCAGCTATGCTGACGCCGATGGCTGCTCCCTCATTTTGGGTGTAGAAGCGAAGAAGCGAAGAAGCGAGAAGCGAAAACCAACCAAACAGTGAGTGTGTTCTGTTATTAATTCTGGCAATATTACGCAAATATGACCCTCCCCAAATATAACAATATATATATATATATATATATATATATATATATATATATATATATATATATATATATATATATATTAGAAAGTGAGGTTTTTTTTACAAAATGAAAAATAACCGAGGTGTCCTACACGAGTGAAAGTATAAAGAAAAAGAGATAAAACAAGTAACATTCAGAGACCAACCAGATGTGTGAAAAACCACAGACCCTCCATCTCAACTCACCTTTTGAAAAGCAGAACTGCGAAACCGGTAAAGGAACCAAATAAATATATATATTTAAAAAAAAAATAAGA